>JAGKQE010000025.1:0-347909 GCA_022609375.1 Xenosphaeropsis pyriputrescens
TTTTACTATTTTTTTCTCGGTTTGTTTATTGTTTTTTTTTTTGTTGGTGTTGGTTTTTTTTTTTTTTTTGCTTTTTTTTTTTTTTTTTTTTCCCCCCCCCCCCCCCCCCCCCCTTTTCTTTTCTACCCTCTATCATCCCACACCATCTTGTCTTCCCCTTCTCCTCCCCACGTTTCCTCCCAGTCATCACATGTATTCTATCGTCATGGATATGTCGTCTATCAGCATTCTCTCTGGCGTAGATAAATAGTTCTGTTCTGTCCTGTCATGTCCTGTTCCTTCTCGTCCTCTCAGCATTAGATAATGGCTTCACTTCTTCCCTCGGCGTTTTGCAGCGAATTTCCGTGATGCAATATGCACTACAAAGTCTACAATAGAGAATTCATGTCGGAATCAAATCCAACCATCCCCATGTGTTATGTACTCGGCCGTTGACCTCCCATCTCACGCAGTCTCTACACACATACGTGATATACCTACTATTTCCGCACTCCGGCCCGCACTTCAGACGTGTCTTGATACTGTAATCTACGCCCTCAGTCATTGCTATGTGGTCTCAGCACACTATGAAGTCGTCGACTCTCGGTTCCAAAGCCGTGGCCTTGATGATCACGACATGTCAGAAACCGATCTTGCGCGTTACACCGGGACTGCGACGATTCAGCGGGGGGTTCAAAGACAGGATCCGAAAGCGGCACGAACGGCACAGCAGCCCAGATGCATTCAAGCACCTCCGTCACGCAGCGGGAGCCTCAGCGGGAAAGAATCAGATTGGACTATCAGGTATCTACGCGCACAAACAGAGCCTACCACTTCTCCCAGTCATCGCCCTCCTTCTTCTTCTTCATGGCCGCCGTGCCGATGGCGCTGGGCCCGCCGTCGTCGGGCTTGCCAAAGCTGTCCCAGAAGTCCTTCTTACTCTCGTCGATGGGCGCTCTGCGCTGCGCGTGCCCGTCGGCCCCTTGGCCCTCGACGAACCTGTTAAAGTTCTCGGCGGCGCCTTTGGCGCCCGTCTGGGCCTGCTTGGCGAGCTGGGCTGCCGTGAGGCGCGCCTGGTTGGCAAGGTCTGCTTCGGCCAACTGTGATGCGTGTTAGCAAATGACGCTGGAGGCTGATTGATCAGTGCGTACTCTTTGGGCAGTGGGTTGGATGTATCCCTCGTTGACGCTCTTGGCCGTCTTTCCAACCGTCGTGGTGAACCAGCCAAATCCCTTTGTCAGAGCGGCCATCGGATCCTTTTGCAAATCATCGAACCCCGGCAATTTCTGTTCCGATTTTGGCGCTTCCGGCCCGGCGCTTCCAAATCCGGCATATTTTCCTCCCTGGGAAGGCGGTAGATCCGCCGGTCTCGATGCATTGTCTGCTCCCAATTTCGCGAAGTACTTGTCATCTACCTTGGCCTTCCTCGGGTCGTTTCCGAGGCCGGCATTCGATGGTGTTCCGCTGCGAGAGGCTGTGGCGCTCTCGGATACTGATGTCTTCGGTGCGGCGGCTGGTTTTTCGGACCGCACGTATTCTCGCCCCTCGACCTTACTCGTCAATCGTTCCTTGTATTCCTCTCCAACTTCACCAGAGTAGCGTTCCGCGATCGTTGCATCGTCCCATCTGCCATCCCATAGTCAGCCTTTGTCTTTGTTACACCCAGCCCTGCTGACGCTGCAGCCCCACATGGAAACTCACGTAATTCCAGCAACGGTGTTATCCTCGTGGGCCTCAAAGAACTCCTTCCAACGAGAGTTGCCGCCACATCGCATTCTCTCAATCTCCGCCTGCTTGAAGGCATCCATTGTAATACTCCTCACAAAGGAGATGTGTACTCCCAGACCTCTGTGCACGCCGGCGCATGTCAGGCAGATGAAAACGCCAAACTTTGGGGACGCCCATTGTGGGGAAGGGGCACCACAATCGCAGCAACGATCATTCGTATTCGTCTTCTGAATCTCCAGTAGCTAAATCCGTGAGATTAGCTCAGGTTTTCGGGCGAGGTGGATCTCGGGGTTAGGATGTGGGGGTGGATACCTTCGATCTGGTCTCTGGATCGACTTCCCACATAGCGCCGAGGAAGATTGTCAACGATGCGGATAAAGTGTGAAGCGTATGCAAGATAGTTGAAGTTGCGAGATCGGCAGGGGCGTTCTTAAATTCGCTCTCGAGATTGTCGTATGGCGTAGTGGCCCTATGTTGGTCCCAGTGGTAATACCTTACGACGTTAAGTGAGGTAGTTCAGGTAATAGAGAGTAAGGCAAGGTACATGTACTTATCAGTATCGCATTCGACAAAGGAGGCATGGCCTCGCCGTTGTCAAATTCGGGGCTAGCGTCCGCGTTTTAACCCACTAAGGTGATAGAGTAACTCGGGACGATATTCTATGATAACTCGATTGATTGTCTTTAACCATTTTGCTTCATTATAGCTACATTTTATGCATATTTTGTTATTCAGAAGCTCTATGTCGAATCTACAGCCCTCTCGATATGCATAAGTTAAAGTTATTGTATGATTTTGAAATCGCAATTATCCTGGTAATGCAATTGCAAAATCAGCACTTTAATTGGGGTGAGTGGACATAGAATACCAACCTAAGTACTGAGCGTCCTCAAATACAGTAAGTATCTGCCTTGTGCCTACAGCAGAGTACCAATTCTATAGGTATCTTAACTGTAAAGCATATCAAGTACAAACTATGCTCTTTCGGCTCCTTTTCATCCCAAATTCATATCCATCACTCTCACTCCATCGCAACCGAATTCGTACATTAGCTTATGCACACCGTTACCTTTGAGCAGCCTCATAAGCTGTAGAATGAACTGAATTACGGAAACGATGGAAAGGTCAAGTCTTGCAGCATTTATGATATTACCATTCATACAAGCTTATTCAATCCAAAGTCATCATGATGTTGTGGTGTGTATGGCCAAGTTTGAAGTGGCCAACTTGATCAAATGTACGTCCAATTATCGTTCAGTGACTCTCTATACAATGTCTTAGGACGGCTAGCTTTTTTCCCTCATCTTGCTGGATTGGACTCTGTTTGATGGTGTTCTAATATATATAAATATATTAAATATAAACGTATTATCTCCTACGGCAGCAATGTCAGTGAAGCTTACTTCATGGCACCGGCTTTCAAGTGGGACAGTGCATCAGCCTCGTGAATACCCCAGGAAAAGCAGACAGAAAGGCAGCATGTCTCGTAGTGCCCTCGGTTTCCTTCTTCTTTCTCGTCTTCTTCTTCGACGTTCCAGTCCCCTCATATTGTAGAAATATGAAATGGCTCGAAATCTTGTTTGTTGGGACGAAGCCTACCAATGCAGTACAGAATGCAACGCCAGGTAACAGAGCAAATACAAAACCTAAGATGCGGATATCAAGAGATGTGACAGCATTGCTCCAGGCAGCAGATATGTCAGCTCCACTTGTAAGTGAATCTTTTTGTCTCCATCATCCTACGCTGGTTGACAACGGGGCACCCAAGTAAGTCTATAATTAGTCGAGTTTTAACAATCAGATAGACTGTTCTTGCATCAAATCTACTCGATGAATATCCTATCTTCTCTTGCGATATACACGAGGACTTCTGGCAGAAGCCTATGAACAAACTCAATCAGCAATCCTCGGTCGTTTTTCGTAAACCCCGGCACGAAAACAGCTCACATCACAAACAAAGAAGATAGAACGAAGGCTTGCTTCTTCTGTTGTGTTCCTTTTACACAAGTACGGTACATTTGTTTGAATTTCATGTTTTTCTGTTCTCAGAAAATAGGAGGTAGAGGATGGAAGTGAGGTAGGGAGGGAAACAAGATACGGGAAAAGGGTCGTGTTTTTGTGTGGGAAGGAAAAATGATAGAATTTTTAAAACCCGTCCGAAGAGTCCCCAAATACCACCCATGGACGCCTTAGAAAAGAGTTGAAAGTGAAGAAGCAAAGTTGCGCTAAAGCAATGCCAACGTCACCCAGTCCTTCCCACCGCCCAAAACGTAGCATCATTCCTCCTTCAAACAATCCCCAAAAAAGAGACCAAGTGAGACTTGCTTGCTAGATCTGCAAAAGCATTTAAGCAGTGGCCGTGTTCTCAGTGTCGTTGGCAGCCTCGGTGGCACCTTCGGCGGCTGGGGCGTTGGCATCATCGTCAGTCTTGTCTGGGCTATCGATGGCAACCTTGACGGCGATCTCACGTCCCTCGATCTCCTTGCCGTTCATCTCCTTGACGGCCTTCTCCTGCTGCTCCTCAGAAGAAAGAGTGACAAATCCGAAACCGCGTCCCTTGCGTGGCTCATTGCGAGCTTGAAGCTTCTTAACCATGAAACGAGGGATTGGGCGAAGAGCGATCTTGGCAGAGGATGGCTCGTAAGCAGCGAAGAGCTCCTTGAGCTGTGGTGGGGGGAAATGTCAGTGTTATTTGAGGCATGATTTGGTAGTAGCACAACATACCTTCTCCTCACTAAGGTCGTATGGGAGGTTGGCCACCATAACCTTGTTCTTTGAAGGGATACCATCAGCTGGTGGACCACGCTCACGGCGCTCACGTGGCTCACGAGGCTCACGAGCTGGCTTGGCGGCCTTCTCGGTGGTAGCTGGGGGTTGCTGGTTGGTAGTATCGGTCAAAGGAAGGACCTCATCGTGAGCTGGGTCAGAAGTACCGTCCTGTGGCTTATCTCCATCAGTTTTTGAACCCCTCATGTGTTGAGACTAGACTGTAGTACGTACCTCACGTGCCTGGCGTCCACCACGTCCACCACGTCCGCGTCCACGGCCACGACCACGGCCAGACTGTCTACGACGGCCACCCTCACCACCAGAACCAGCCTCACCGCCACTTGGAGCAGCCTCACCCTTGTCACCAGCTGCCTCTGGCTTGCGAGCAAGCTGGACAGAAACCTTACGCTCCAAAATCTCCTTGCCGGACAATTCGTTGATGGCGCGCTCAGCCTCGCTTGGGGTAGAGAGATCGACGAAGGCGTAGCCGACTGGGCGATCAGTACGTGGGTTCTTTGGAATAGAGGTGGATTCACTATGACATCACAGGTCAGCCTTTGTCATGTTTGTTTTGGCGCGTGTGATCTGAACAAGAAGTTCGAGGTTCGGCGTGATCTTCTAGAGTGAGTGAAAGTGAAAGTGGCAGGTAGCCTCGTCGCATTCGTAGGGCAGAGCACAGAGTACAGAGCACGAAAATAAACACAGCTGGCCAGAGCAGAGTAGAGACGTGAATGGGATGGGATGGGATGAGATGGGTCACTTACACCAAGTAGCCCTTGAAGAAGGTAGTCAACTCCCCCTCGGTAGTCGCATATGCGAGGTTACCGATATAGAGTCTACGACCCTCCGCGGCGCTGGCCAATACTGCTTCATTCTGAGCAGCATTGATAGGCTTGTCACCACCAGCGGCAGTGTTGGCACCTACTGCGGTGTTGCCAGCATCCTTGTCGGAGATCGATGTGTTGCCAAGAGTGGCAGTAACGTCGTTGACGGCGTCAGAAACTTTCTCTACGATGGCAGACATGATGATTGTGTGGATTGAGTGTTGCGAGATCTGAGTAACTGGAAGTTTTGCGTGTATTGAAATTCGACGTTCGCTGAGTGTGGATTTAACTCTTGAACAAATGGGGGAGTGCTTGAAGGGTAGCTTGGTGCCCTAGAAGAAGTAGAAATTGGAGGTTGAGGAGGAAGTGTTTGTTTTCGATGTTTGGTTGTTGTTGTTGTGGGAATGAGAAGGGAGAAGGAGGAGGAGGAGAGTAATAAGGTAGGCAAGGGAAGGCAAGCAAGCTCGTCACAGGAGAGGTCGCGCGCGCAGTAGCAAGTAGCAGCAGCACAAGCAAGCAAGCAGTAACGAAGGATAGGTGCCTGAGGCCAATATGGGTGGTCTGGGTGGTGAGGTGAGAGGTGAGTGATGAGTGGTGAGTGGTGAGTGGTGAGTGCGGTGCGTGCAGCTATGCGCCTTTGGTCGTGTAGCGTGCTGTATATGGAAAACAACAGGTGGTTGGAGTAACACACTAGTGCCCAATTCAGCTTAGAGGCATGATCGTGCAAGGCGGGAGCTCAACAGCCACTGCCATTTTGCTGGAAGCACTCCCATCAGATTAACAAGTGTGAGCCTGGTGGCCCTTGCAGCACATGATTGTGAGGACTTGTACTAGAAGCTGCCTACTTAACGCGTGAGCGTGGAACAACACCACACAAAGATGGTCAAGCTTGATACTCATCAATCCTACTTGGGTGAATCAATACCGGAGAGCTTTACTGTAAAGAACACTGGGAATCTATTTGAAATATTGGAATGAATGCAAATTCCAAGCTCTCTTCGCAGGTGTTTTTTATCAATAGTAAATAAATAACTAGGATAAGTACTGGGTATATAACACGTAGGAAAGTCAAGTGGGGTATATAGGCATTAATCGTTTTATCCTATATGCCGCTTGCACTATCCTATCCATGTTTGAGATGTACCAAAAGAAAGCATTGATGATTCAAGTCTATGATCACAAAGGTACAAATACTAGGTAATATAGCCAAAGGAACAAAGCAAGGTAGGAAGACAGGGCATGCTTCCTCGATTCTTTGTTCGATGTTGGCTAATCGAGGCAAAAGGGGTGAAACATAGTATATTATACAATACACGCCCATATCCTTCCTAGGCAGTTATAAATAACAGCTGAGATATATTTCTAGACAAACTTCCTATCATAGGAAAAGTATATCAACGTATATACTACATATACATAGCTGTACCTACACACTTTTTGTTATATAACATATCCTCCCCCAAACATTACTATTCTTATCTATGGTAAGAGAACGATATGATACGTAGACATATAGGCTTTGAATCAATCAAGTTGGAATATTAGAGGTTGACATAGAATGAAACATTCAGATGTTACCTCACTGAGATGGAATTATCATTGGAGATGCCGAAGAACACCAACCCAAAACCGCGTCCTCTTACTCTGAAAAGAAATCAAACAGAAAAACGGCAACATCTCTCTTCTCAAGGATATCTTTCAACATATTCCAGTAGAGCCACCCAATCAGGTACTCTAACTCTCCCCACACCCCAAACCAGCAAAGTCAACAGTCCTCCATCACTTAGACACTCATGTATCTCAGACATTGCGTCTTACAGGAAACGGTGCGGGAAATAGCCGCGCCGACAAATACCCCACCACCAGCATCACCGCAACAGGCCTTATATTTTGAACACAACAGGTTGTCACCACAAAGTCCGGATTGGTGTATCGGTAACATTTCCGCCTCTCATCGGTATTCCCAACACACAATCGGAAGCCGTGGAACGCGGGAGCGCAGGGTTCGATTCCCTGATCCGGAGGCGTTTTTTTCCCCTTCTTTTTGGAGCCTTCTGGAATTCTTATATGTTGGGGTTGGTATTGTAAGATAAGAGGAAGGGTTGGTAAAAAAGTTTTCTATTACTTTTTTGTTTGAGCTACTACTGACTGTCTTATGCATTTTGCCCAATACTGGCACACAAGTATCTTTTATGATAGAATCAGGCACTGAAAGTTGTAGCATTATCTAGAACAGCAGAATTATGTGGACTTATACAACAAGTTCGAACTGTTCAGTTACCATAAGCCGTACGTTGATTAGAATCATACAGCTACTTCAAACAATGTGATTGTTGTGAGTTGTATATTCATTCTATGAAGTATGGTTATTTCAAACCGTACAAGTACTGGAAGCTATACCACTCATCAAAAATTATACAACTGTCAGTAGTCATCCAGTCATTCAAACCACATCCGCACTTTTGAAGTAGTTTGTGATGAAACATGTATGTAAGTTTCGCTTTGACATATTGATTTGAGAAGATATGTACAAATTAGGTCCATAGATATTGAAAGTCAAGTGAATAAAATCATCGGCAATTTCAGTCCTGATTAGAATATCAACACAACTTCAAGCTGCCATGCTCAAAAGAAACTGCCAGAAAGCTCACTGGCTATGCCCTCCGCAACTAGCTTTTGAATCGCCTGACCAGGATGGTAGTCATTGTACCAGAGACAAGTCGTTCCATCGGCGTCATAACAGGTAGCATTGCTCGCCCCATAAGCACTCGGATCTGCGATAGCGGTATTGAATGGATCCTGAGTGTCATATACCCAAGTCGTACTTCTAATGTTGCTACTCTCAAAAGTGGCCGCTTTAGTAGTGAGTTCCGAGTTCCAGTAGGTGATTGCAGTTGCCTCGGAAGCCTGCGCCGAAGAGCCCTCGGCTATCATGAGGGGTGTTTTCTGGATTGCTATCACGTTTATTAGCCTCATCTCAGATCCCCAAATCATTTCCCAATATCTTGATCGGATAAGGGGGGGCCTTACGTGGGGCATTCAGGAAGAGAAAGTTACGGCCACCAGCATCGTACATTGTCTGAACTTGGGCAAAGTAAACATCCAAGACCGCATCCATGATGGCAGTTGAGTTGCTCTGATAATAAGATCCGCCGATGTCGTTGACACCAAACCAGAATGCAAAGAGTGAGTTGTCCCCAGTCCAAGGTGCATCGCTAGATGCCGGAGTCATATAAGTGGTGAACTCTGCGGTCTGGTCCACGAGAGACAAAACAGTCGGTTCGTAAGGTGTCACAAGGGAGGAATCTACAACGGCTCCGCCATAAGCAAAGTTATAATTCAACGTCAACGACGTATTGTATGTTTCGACGAGGTGGTCAATCCAGTTTAGACCGTTGTCTGTCGTGTATCCTGGGAATGCTGGGTTGCCTATTGGGTTGCTTGCCGATGGCGCCGTAAGGGTTATGTTGAAGCCAGTTTGTGAATAAGAATCACCACTGGAGGAATTAGTATACTTCGTCTTTATTTTAGCTTTGCTGGGATTGTATACATACAAGGAGAAAAAGTACTTGGTACCGTTTACAGCTCGAGACGCAAGTTCTGTTGGAGCGGCTATGGCTGTGCCCATTATTGCCAGCATGTAGATTTTCATCATCCTGGCGACTCGGTGAAAAACGTATTGCGATAAAAATCATTCGCAACTTGTTGAGAGATTCTCACCCTTCTTTATACAAGAACCTGATAATATCCATACTGATATTTGCATGCAACTCATCAGCCGACAAAAGAAACGGGAGCTTTGCAGAAGCACATGGGTTTATAGGCTCGAAACTACCAAATAGATTAAACGGAATTGACTTATCCTCATGTAAACAAAAACTGCTCGTTTTTAAAACAGCCTGTATGCACAACATGCCGTGGGCATTAAGCATAAATATTTTTTGCCATATAGCCAATCAAGATCATGTTTCAAGTAAGTTGAAATGGGTCATGGCACTTTTGACGAACCTTTGGAAAGAGAACCCTTCATAGAAGTAGGAGTTTGAGAAAGCGAGATATGAGGAGATATACTTTGGACTGTATCGAGCATTACGTAGCGTAATGGAAGTTCATCCAAAGTGTAACTCGACTTTGAATGTACTTTATTCGACGTTCAGCCTATGAAAAGGACAGTCGTTCTCCATCAATGAACTCTTTCGAACCTGGAATTCAGGTGCACAAAGGTACGTAGTACATCCCATAACGAACGTATATGCTGCTTATATCGTTATAGATCTCACCCATGGCAAACAATAGCTTTCGCGCAGCGAGAGTGGTGTTGTCGTTGGCAAAATGTCAACCAGTGGTCTGTCTACGTGCCCTTCGGAGTTGCACTTCCAGAAGAACTGGCCCGTCTTCGGTTTAAATCGTTATCCTCACGTGTTCTCCGCTCAGCCGATCTACCTTGGGCTTTGGTGGAGATCGCTCCGCCGCCCGACCGCTGAGAAGGAGACGGACTGCAAAGCCAAAGAACGACGGGACCGATAGCCATGTTCGCACATGTACCAACCTACGCTCCCATGAATCATCTATCTAACGCAACACATACTCAACTACATCACTTCTTTTTCTACATCAAGCTTGCTTCTTACCCTATACATATCTATTTATCTCGCTCCTATGCGCGTCTAGCATCTGTATCTGGATTCGCAGAACCCTTTTATCCTTCTATCGCCTGCAGATACCCCAATATCCCCGCATGATCAGCCTGATAGTTCAGCCAAACAAATCAGCGCCATAGTCATACTCAAACTCGGACTGATTCCTTAGAGCCTCCACTTTCAGCGAACCCCACAAACGTCCAAGTGTCCGTGGGTACATTCTCTGATCACTACTACTGTATGTACATACAAGCCTCCCTGCACCAACACATCCCTCTGCCCGAAAAGAGCGGGTCAAGATAGAGAGCGGCTATCATCCAGCAAGGTTCTGGCTCGTTCCGATTCATTTACAGGTTACCAGCGACTGCACCTTGTCTGCAGTCAACTGCTTTACCGAGAGACCCTCGTGAACTTGTGTGAACTATCCTAATGATCCGTAGTTTGGGGCATACGTCGTTCAGCAGTCTTCTAGACAAGTCAGTATCTCAAACTCTCACCCGTCTGTCCTTGCACTTGGGAGTCTACCTGTCGGGTCTGCAACCACTCGGTGATGCGGATATATGACAAGGCTGAGTCTAGGTTGCTCCTCTTGCACAGGTTAGGTACCTAAGCTCTTTTATCTGTGGGGTATTATTGCTCCCTCGTGAAGGTGCCTCATCAGCATCACATGAAAGTTCTCTTGAATACATATAGTTATATCACCTCCTTGTCCCATCTTTCAAATATTTTCTTCGTTGGCTTTATCACCTGTATCTTGAAAGCAGGTCACTTGTCGACGAGCTCAACTGTTCGTCACAACATACCCCCATGCCGTCTTATTGTCTTCACGATTGCCATTATTTCTATCGTACAGCTCTTCGTGGGCTGAACATCTGCACTTCTATTTCACCCCTCTTCGCATAAGTACAGACAGATAAGCTGACGAGATGACTACCTCTGCTCTACCAGCCCGGCGCTTCACTATGCCAAGATCCCTCAATGAAACTCTCTCTCAACCTGGTCAGCCGCAAACGTCTTCAGATTCAGGTAGATCTCTAGAATCGGCCAAGAAAGTTACCAACGGATTCTCCGAAGAGCAAAAACATCCCTTGATGGCTAAGGAGGAAGAAGCGAAAGGGGGAATCACCTTTGCTGCCCAAGATAAGCTTCCTAAGCTACCGATCCCTGACCTGGAAAGTTCCTTGAAGAAGTACCTCGCAGCACTAAAGCCACTTCAAAGCACAAGGGAGCATGCGGAGACACAACAAGCAGTTGAGGAGTTCTTGAAGAACGAGGGTCCAGAATTACACGAGAGACTCAAGAAGTACGCAACCGGAAAAACAAGTTATATAGAACAATTCTGTAAGTTTTCATTCAGTTTCCTAGATCCATGAACTGACAACAATACTATAGGGTATGACTCCTATCTTAATTTCGACAACCCGGTCGTCCTCAACTTGAACCCCTTCTTCCTTCTCGAAGACGACCCAACACCTGCCCGGAACAACCAGGTCACTCGCGCTGCGTCACTCGTAGTATCATCTCTCTCATTTGTTCGAGCTGTAAGAAAGGAAGAGCTCCCGCCTGATACAATCAGAGGCAACCCATTATGTATGTACCAGTATTCAAGGATGTTTGGTACAGCAAGGGTACCCACCGAAAACGGCTGCCAGATTGGACAGGATCCCGACGCAAGACATATCGTTGTTCTATGCCATGGCCAATTCTATTGGTTTGATGTTCTTGATGACAACTCTGATCTGATCATGAGCGAGCGAGATCTCTCTCTCAATTTGCAAACCATTGTCGATGATGCTCAACAGACTCCAATCCAAGAAGCTGCAAAGGGCGCTCTTGGTGTACTCAGCACAGAAAATCGGAAAATTTGGTCGGGCCTGAGAGATGTTTTGATGAAGGAAGAAGGTTCGAACAATGCGGACTGTCTCGGTATTGTGGACTCTGCTCTCTTCATTTTATGTCTCGATTATACAGAACCTGCCTCAGAAGCGGATCTTTGTCAAAACATGCTTTGCGGTACGAGTCAAGTGGAGAAGGGAGTACAGATTGGGACTTGCACGAACAGATGGTACGACAAGCTTCAGATCATTGTTTGCAAGAACGGAAGCGCGGGTATCAATTTTGAGCACACAGGGGTCGATGGTCATACTGTCCTCCGAATGGCTAGCGATGTATACACCGACACAATACTTCGATTCGCCCGAACGATCAACGGCCAAGCACCAAGCCTCTGGGCATCCACCAGCCCTGATCCATCAAAACGAGATCCCGCAAGTTTTGGCAACGTGAGCACAACACCTCACAAGCTTGAGTGGGATATGCTTCCTGAACTTAATATCGCTGTTCGATTTGCCGAAACGCGCCTTGCAGATCTCATTCAACAGAACGAATTCCAAACTCTGGACTTCTCTCACTATGGTAAAAACTTCATGACTACCATGGGATTCTCTCCGGATGCATTTGTACAAATGGCATTTCAAGCCGCCTACTATGGTCTTTACGGAAGAGTGGAATGCACTTACGAACCGGCAATGACGAAAGTGTATCTACATGGCCGTACAGAAGCCATCCGCTCTGTAACACCAGAGTCTGTCGAGTTTGTGCAGACATTCTGGGCTGAGAACCCGCCCGCTCAGAAAGTGGAGGCTCTCAAGAAGGCCTGTCAGCAACATACTGCGAACACAAAGGAATGTGCCAAAGCTCAGGGGTGTGATCGTCATCTATACGCTTTGTACAGTGTTTGGCAACGTGCTCTCGATGAAGAAGGTGCGGAAGCGGCAAGCAGCAATGGATATTCCTCGCCTTTAGAAGCTGGTTCTCGTGATCCATCGGTCGTTGGCTCTCCCGGCCGCGAGTCAGTGCTCTCCGCATCCGATGTCGATGATAATCAATCCCCGTCCAGAACACCAGCTCAAAGTATGCCGTTGCTCTTCGCAGACGGCGGCTGGGACAAGCTGAACAATACCATCCTTTCGACATCCAACTGTGGAAATCCTTCTTTGAGGCAATTCGGCTTTGGTCCCACCAGCGGCGATGGCTTTGGTATTGGTTATATAATCAAGGACGAGGGCATTGCAATATGTGCTAGTTCGAAGCATAGACAAACTAAGCGATTTGTGGATGCTCTCGAATCATACTTGCTGGAGATCAGACGCGTGTTGAAGATGACACAGAGGAAGGATACCGGCGGCAAGAATGTCAGCAGAGCGAGGGAGGTGGAGATAGAAAGACCTCAGTTTAACAGGTTGAAGTCTCGTGGTAGATTGATTGAGGGGGGGAAGAAGACTCCTAGGGGCGGATCTCCGGGCTGGATGACACCCGTGGAGGATAGCACGGCCGGTAGCGATGATGAGGGATTAGGTGGCTGTAAGTTCTTTGCCTCTCTGATCTCAACCTTGGGGGTTGGTATGTAACTTGAATGTTACTAACTTTTTCTTAGATGGATTCTTCGATGCCGGCATGCTGTTGCAGGCCTTGAAAGCAAGGAATGAGACGCTGGATGGTGAGGCGAAGCCCAGCGAGAGAGCTGCTGGTAATGCGAGACGAAGAGAGATTGGAAAGAAATTGAGGCTTAGTGAGTACTGATTGGGTTGATTGTATTTGTAAATATGGTGTTGATTAGTTTGTGTACAAAGAGCGTGCCGCCGGATGAGGATTTTTGAATTCGAAGATTATCATGTTCATTGTTTGTGTTATCACGACTATAATTTGAAGCTCTACACGAAACATTTCTTCAAGTTTGATGGATATATGATTAAACATACACAAAATATCCATTTCCATTTTCTGCAACCCTTTGCTATTGTATTGTTGACATTCGTCAAGGTCTGTTTCAAGAAAGACCACAAGAATTCAAACAACGTACGAAGTGGGCCTGGACAACACACTTGTTTAAACCCCCTACCCTAAGATGCATGTTATAAATTTGAACTGAGTGTTTTGCTGGCTCTTGGAAACGATGAATAGCTGGAAATACGCCACATATCAATTTCGCTCAACTAAGGATGAGTGACATGGGTTTTGATAGCACACGGTCTTCAAACACGATAGCTGATTTTTTGGAATTTTTGATACCGTCGCTTAGCGTGATTGTAATGTTTGGATTGTGCTTCGAAATCGCTTATTATCTGGAATATCTTAGTGCATGTAACCTTAGATGTGAAGCGAAAGCTTGCGGTCAGTCTACACATCAATCTATTATGCAACACCATCAAATGATGCTCCAACACATCAGTCATTGGTAATGGCCTATCATCCAAGATCCCGCAAACTGCTTCTTCCTTGAGAAGGAGTAACGTTCACTGAAGTTAACTTCAATAAGTAAGTTGCGGACCCATAATTAAGATACTCACTAAGCGTTGGATGAAGCATGTTTTAACCTCGTTGAGGATTTCTTCACATAGATCGACATAGATCTGAAAATATATCAAAAATAAATATCTCAAAACTCTGTTTGATCTTCGGCATCGCAATCCCTGGCATAGGTATGATCTCAAAATATGATATTTTACCGCGTTATTATTATCACGTTTATCACCACAAGATCTTTCAACAAGTGATCAGACAAACATTTTCATGATCTTTGGCTTCTATTCAAAGATAGAAGATTCAAATCTGCCCCGCAATCACAACGTCGAGTTTCTAGAGTGGGTCCGCAATCCTAAGGGGTTGTCAAGGGTCCTTGTACCTTGCGTTTGTAGCACTGCCGACCCACTCAAGACAGATAATCGCTAATGCATAAGATCCTGACCTCTCGGATATGAAAGATGTCAACCAACCAGCAAAAACAGAAACTCGCAACATGAACGTCGCCAATTGTGATATTCCGGCAGAAAAACGTGCCATTGTTGATAGTGTTGTATGTGCCATTCCGCAAGTGATCCTTGTCTTCTGCACTTGAACAGCATGCCCGCCTGTATAGGCACGATAAGAGCCAACACAATAAGTAGTTGCCAGTCCTGCTTCTTTCTCATTATAATCTTCTTTCAAGTATTCTCATACCGCACTCATCATGCCTAACGTTACAAACGCAGCGTCGAATTCCTTCGATAAATCCCGACCTGTCGAAGAAAAGCTTCCGCGCTCTTCGGCATCTGCTAGGAATTCGCAAGATATCCACACCGTGGACTCAGCTGAAGAGCTTCGGTTACTCCGCAAATGCGACAGATATGTCGTTCCTGTTCTCTTCGTTCTTTATCTTCTTTCATTTTTGGACCGGATCAACATTGGTAATGCCAAAATTCAGGGATTGCAGAAGGAGCTAGACATGACTGGTCCTCAATATGCCGTGGCTCTGATGATATTCTTCGTTCCATACATCCTTCTTGAAGTTCCAAGTAACTTGCTTATCAACAAAATTGCGCCAAGTGTGTGGCTTAGTGGGTTGATGTTCTTCTGGGGAATCTGCACTATGTGTCAAGGGTTAGTCAAGAGCTATGCAGGACTGGTAGCCTGTCGCTTTTTTATGGGAGTCTTTGAGGCAGGTGTTTTCCCAGGTAATAATTCGTTGAGGCTTCCTTTGAAGTGTCGCTGATAATGTCTAGGTTGCATGTACCTCATCTCCATGTACTACAAGCGTCACGAACTCCAGAAGCGATGGGCCTTTTTCTTCAGTTCTGGGCTTGTGGCCGGCGCTTTTGGTGGAGTATGAAGCCATATTCCCAAGAGCCGACTGGGCTGGCTGACTGTTTGATAGCTTCTGGCATATGCTCTTGCAAAGATGAACGGTGTTGGAGGCTACTCGGGCTGGAGGTGGTAAGAAATCGGTCTTTGTCAAGCTATCACGACTATTGTCTAACTTGAACTCTTTAGGATATTCATCATTGAAGGACTTGTTACAATTGTTTACGCTGTCATTGCAAAGTTTCTTATCCCTGACTGGCCAGAGACTGCCAAGTTCCTCACACAAGCCGAGAAAGACTTGATCGCGAGAAGACTTGAACATGACAATGGAAGCGGGGCAACACGCATGGATACTCTCAACAAATCAGCCTTGATACTAGCATTAAGTGATTGGAAGATCTGGATCGCGTGAGTAAATCTATGCAAGATTGAAAAACAGAGCTAACTCATAATAGAACATTGATGTACATGGGTATTGCAGTAAGCGGTTATTCTACTGCCTTCTTCATCCCCACCATCTTGAACGGATTTGGATTCTCAGCAGAGCAGTCTCAGTTACACACTATCCCCGTGTATGTTGTCTGCACGTTCTTGTGTCTTACAACTGCATGGGCTTCAGATCGCTTACGCCACAGATACGGCTTCATCATGTCGGGCATTGTCATTGCAACCATTGGATATATCATCCTCCTCTGTCAAGGTATACCAAAGTCTGCTGGAGCTCTTTCTACCAGTGTCCTTTACTTTGCCACCTTCCTAGTTCTCGGCGGAGTCTATATCGTCCAGCCTATGACTATGGTATGGCTCACAAACAATATGGGTGGTCGCTACAAGCGCTCAATTGGTAGTGCAGTGCAGATAGGTCTTGGGAATATTGGAGGCATTATCGGCAGTAATATCTACATCGAAAGTGAAGCGCCACTGTACCACACGGGATATGCTACTGCCTTGGGTATGCTTTGGCTTTGCGGCCTCATGGCTACAGTGTTCTATTTCGGCATGATGTGGGAAAACAAAAAGAGGGACAGTGGCGCAAGGGATCACCGACTTGAAAATCCTGACAACTTGGGAGATTCTCACCCTGAGTACAGATTTTTAGGATGAATTCTTATAGTTGAGTGAGTGACGGAGAAGTAGATCCAAGAGGCTGTTGTAATATTTCGGTACAGAAACCGGTGTATTTGATATCTATTGCACAACGTTCATACAAGCGTGGTATGATTTGCAAACCGCTTGAGCCTCGAGATATCCCGCTCCTCTTGTAGATCTGGTTTCAAAAATTGCGTGCCCATATGAAGCTACAGGTTACGAGTAAGCAATTTACCGAAGAAACGGTTATCACGAAATTATTCCGCGTCCGTAACAACATGTAGTATGGACCCAAGCCCATTTCGAGCTGCTCCGGAGTCAGATCTTGGGGTCTTGGGGCGGACGCATTGACACTGAAAGTGTTGACCATGTTATGTTGGACTGCCGGGATTCTCACTGCGTGAGCTTGCTTGACCCGAGGGAGTGGTTCAAACAAAAAGACCCCTGATGATATGTGGGTCTTTTGCGGACCGAGTTGGCTACATCCTTGTGTTGAGAGGGGTTAGATAGACGGGCCGCCAACCACAGATTAAAAAGTGATACGATGTTCCAACATTTCCTACCAGGATCATCATGTATACTAGTTCTCAAGCAACGGATGTCCCGAGGACGGGATGGCCAGGATTACTCTAATTGCTGCCATGCTTGATGCTTGAGTGTACTTCTCATCACACCGTCACCGTTCCTCTGTAACAGTATCCATGAATTATACATAAGCGACGTTGGAACTTATATGAAGTGCATTCAGTGTGTATGGCATGTTTTCCTGTAGCACGGGGATCATTTTGATTTATCCGGAGGATTCGTGTGGCTCAATGCCAATACCAATTTATTCTGTTGCAAACAAGGCTTGTCGAGGTATTCATAACACTTCTCTGGGACTACTCAACTTGCAAAGTCCCCCATGTAAAACCACGGCTCTCTTGCTGTAAATACACGTTCTTCACGACTCATTCTTGCTATGTAAACACATACGCTCCACTTCATTAGTCATTGTCGTCATGATCATTCTGTTACTCAGATTGAAAATACATGCTTTTTGTCCGCACTCAGTATCGACTTAGTCTCTAAGATGACTGCACCAGGAGATGGTAACGCACCCGGAGCTAGCAATTCTTTCCTAGTTCAGATCCCATCTATTGTGTTTTGTATCGTTGCTCCAGCTTTTGTAGCGTTGAGATTCTGGTCCCGATTTATGCAGAAAAATCTGCTTGGCGCCGACGATTGGACTATATTGGGGTCTTTAGTATGTCCTATCGTCAAATTTATAGCGAAATACTTATGTGTTCAGGGTTTCTCTTTGATTGTATCAATACTCATGATCGTATGTAAGTAAATCGAACTTCCAAGAGAACGAGCGAAACCTGAACTGAGACAGCCTGCGAATATGGATTTGGGAAACATATCACAGACATAACGGCGGAGAACAAGCTCATGGCATTGAAGGTGAGTCGTCCCAAAAATCCCTGTATCTACTTCTGACCAAATTCATCAGGTCTTCTATGCGGCTCAAGTGTTCTACAAAGTCAACATAAACATGACCAAAGTGTCAATTCTTCTTTTGTACATCCGAATTTTTATCAACACCACCTTCATCAGAAGCTGCTGGGTTATGGTAACTATTGTTACTTCCTACGGCATTGCTTCAGCAATGGCCGCGGTTTTCCAATGTACACCAGTCGCAAGAGCATTCGACAAAAAGATCCCCGGCACCTGTATCAACATCACTGAAAATTGGTATGCCAACGCCGGCTTCTCGATAGCTACCGACCTCATAATACTCATCCTTCCGATGCCTATAATCTATTCGTTGAGACTTCCTGCGATAAACAAGATCGCTCTTTGCTTTATATTCTCTGTCGGTCTATTGTAAGTAAACTATACCCAAGTGGACTCCTGTGGACTTTTGATTGATTTGGCTCTCAGTGTTGTTATCACTAGCATTCTTCGCATGAATACCTTGAACCTTTCATCTACCAGTCCGGACTCAACCTGTAAGTTTCCCTCCCGCTCATTGATGAATGAGGGCGATATCTAACGTCAGAAGATCATATCGCATCCTCAATGTGGACAATCATCGAATCAAATGTAGGCATAATCTGCGCCTGTCTTCCGGTAATTCGCAAGCCTCTTGCGAGATTTCTGCCGAACATGCGAACCCCGAATCCGAACAGCTCCCTCAGCGGTAATACAATAAGTGGCTGGGTCAAGGCGGGAGCTGATAATGCTATTCGGATTCATGGAGGCCGTGGCAGCGAGGAATCTATCTTGAATAAGACGAATCATGGGATAGAGCTGACTACCCAATATGGGGTTTCTTTTGCCGATGCTGGTTCGGACATTAATAGCAACGGAGAAAACACTTCTAGGGAAAACAACTCATGAGTATTGTAGAAGGATTAGCAGGCCATACACGCTCCAGTCAGTGGGATTGGGTATAAGCATTTCCTGCCGAAAAGATCGATATCAGTTATGTACCGGAAAACAGGCGGACTAATAGGATATCAAGACAATGTACACTTAATGTCGAAATTGCTGTTAGTCCTTCGTATACTTGAATTTCTGATCTTGTCTAACGATTTCACATAAGCAAAAGCTCAGCAAAGAATCAACACACTAAACGCTCTAATACAGCTATTGCATAACAAGTGGAAGTCCTCAAAGCAAGAGGTTTCTGAATTGCTAGACCCCGGTTCTTATCGGCATTGGGAACCCCGAGCTCGCTGTACTTAATAATCCTTCCATTCATTTCTGTGCAAGGTATCAACTGCAATGAGTTGGTAAAAAGCCGTTATACCTACATAAGTGTTCGCAAAAACTCCTTCACGCGCTACCTTTCTCCTTCTCTTTTGAATTGAATACATTTGGCCCCCCTTCAGCAGTATCTCGAGCCTCGGGGCAGTGGACGTAAATCTCTTCTAGGGTATGTGGCCCCCAACCCCCTGTGCCTACCCATCGTCGAATCTGATGGACTCCCAGCGGCGTGGCATGAAACATGCTCTCCACGGAAAAGTTTTTCGCTGTTTCGAGGTCTGGTAGGTGATAGGATACATCGCCATTCCTCATATGATAAACAAACCACTGGTCCTCCCATCGTGGTGCCTCATCGGCGCCGAGGTCGTAACGGCGAGCAATGTCGACCATGGCAGAGCGACTGCGTAGCGAGAGCCCGCCGTTATAATAGCCCTCCTGCCCTTTCAAGACCAAAGGGTCAATAGGCGCGCCGATAAAATCGTACTCGAAGAAGTCTTCGACGCGCCGCTCTGCCTTGCTGCAGAGAACAGAGTCCAGCTGGAACAGCAGAATGTGCTCGTATGGTTCGAGCCCTTCCCAGAACGCCACGGAAGTCAAATACACGTTGACGCTATCATGGCTCTCGAAAGTCTCGTGGATCTCGTGCAAGTATGCGCGCCCTTCTTCCATCAACCGTTTGAATGGTTTCGAACGAGCCAGTCTCGTGCCCAGTGCAGGACTGTGGAATATGTGGACAGGCCAGCTCTCGCCGAGGACGGCCATATGTTGCATTACGGCGGGTACGACATCGGGAGAGTCACGTAGCTCGATGAGGACTGCGGTCTTGTTGTTTCTGTCGCTGGTAACGGCACTTTCAACAGGCTTCTCAGCCAGGAGTACAGACGAAATGGAATCGTGGACTGAAGTGCGGAATGAAAACAGAATGATGAGGAGCAAGATGGCGATCAGGTATCCCAAACGCTTCGTCATTAATGGCACCATCTTCATTTTCTATGAGAGCCGTGAATTTCGTCTCAGTGGATACACTTATGAAGAAAGGGAATGGGTAGGCTAAGTCTATAGCAGTATGACATCAACTTTTATTGAGGACATCGTGTCAGTTTTCTTCAATCTCATGTGGCATATGTAGACTAGCTTTGAGAAGATCCAATGGCCGGATTGGGAATTCCCTTGCTGCAAAATTCCCCACGAGGCCTAGCGAATGAGAGCCATGTTCGCACCCCTCCTCGATTCCAGAGATAATTAGTGCTCATACAAACCGAAAAATGAGGAATTTCCGTCGCCATATTTGAACCCATTTGGTTTTCGATAATTCTTGTTATTGTGGTCATTTTAAGGATTGATGACGGTCGTTTGAAGAAGCTACGCAGAACGAGTTCTATGGCCTTCGTTAAATTCGCGGCAGTCCTTTTAGCGCCTCTAAACGGAAAAACATTGCTATGGATAAGCAAACAACGTCTTGTAAAACTAGGTTTTCGATTTTCCTCTTGCATTCCTATGATATCTGCCACTGTCGGACGAGAAGCCTTGATAGGTGGTGGGCGGACTACTCTGGTATTGTCAGTACCTAGGTAAGTATGAAGTACAGATCTCGGCAAATGCCAGGTGAAGGTAAGGGAGTAACATTGGGATATTGTCAGTTTGATCAGTCTCTCAAATAATCCCGCTAACGGTTTACACTTTGCGCCTGTGCCTGAAGCCATGAGAGTCACATCTCTCTTGGTCGCTATGTGTATATAGTAGTAAGTCTGACTAATAACCCAAAGGCCCATGATTGTTATTTGCTCGGCCCCCGTGGCCCTTTATGAGCATCTACGGAGTGGACCCCAAACTCAAAGTACAACCATAAACAGCATTTCGCATGAATTATGTTAGACTTGTGAAAAGATCTGGAGATATTGCGTAGTAAAGGTTTATACCAGGCAGAAGTCAATATTGACCATACTCGATTTATCTCAACAGTCTCATACCCTCTTGGATCATCATACTGATGGTTGATACATCGCGGATTTGGGTTCGGGATTCCGTGTCTTGGAATTTGCAGTGACATGAGAAAATCACTCTCTCTCCTGAGAAAAGGATATTTGGAAGTCCGAACCAAGAGGGTGTGTATGTTCAATCGCCTTCGCCAGCTTAGAGCCATAACTCCTATTAAAGTCGTCAACAAGTTTGTTTCTCTTGAAAGAAGAAGAAAAAAGGAAGAGGGGAAATCATATTTTTGAGACGCAAATGACAAATTTGCAGACTGTCAGAGTAGTAGTATAGTGAAGACTTTTATCTCGACTTTTCTTTCATTCTTCTCAAATAGATGCCCAGATCTTCTAGAATAGGACTAACTATTGGAAGTTGTAGAATTATCTAGGGCAACAAGATTGTCTAGAGCTCTATCTCGAGGGCTCTAAAATCATTGGAGGCTATAATGACATTGAGAGTGGTAGAATTGCTTATGGTTGTTCGTTTGTTCCAATTGTATCTGTATTCACGAAGTGGTTTCATCATGGAAGACCTGGGCAAGTTGAGAGAGGGCCAAGGGTGCTACATAGAAGTGTAGACACTAATTAGAAGATATTTGACATTTCCTACTCTGCTTCCCTAGGTTTAAGCTACAACAAAAAGTATAACAGAAAATCTAGGCAGGGAGTATAGAAATGCTTTGCATGTATTATGTGGTAGATCCTATTGTATTAACTACAAGGGCGAGAACCTCAATGGGCCAACTAAGATGTGGAAACCAGACATACAGATAGCCAAATTATATTCACATTGTAATTGACTTGAACGAATGTCTTTTTGATTGAGCTAAGCACAAAAGGAGTGTTGTATAACTAGATATAACCTGAAATCAAGAAATGAGAGTCAACCTGGCACAAACTCACCTGACCACTTTAGGTGAACGATCAAGATCCATTGCGAATCAAGAGACGACTGGAATCTCCCTAGTAGCCAGGTTACTCATTAGATTGCTGCAAGTATCATTTGGTACGCTGATCTGTGGGCGCCCCAAATCTGAAAGATGAATAGAGTTGACCGCCAGGAGTTCTTTGACAGGCAGGATAAAGTCGTCTGCGGCTCCCGCCTGTTTGCAGTCAAGTAGGCGTCGTGCGGTGTCCTCCATTAGACGATATGAGACTCGCTCCGCCTGAGCCAGGAAGGCTTCATGTTCAGAGCTAAGACGACCTTGAAGGTCTCCCGCCTTGATTCTCTGCATAGCCTGCACAAGATACCCGAAGTTTTGGGCAATAACGGTGTTGGTGAGACTTTCAGGGCAGATTTGCTGGATACTCGTAGCGCTTAATTTGACATAGTCGTCTACGGCTGTGATCTTGGCTCGCATCAGGTGGTTTGCGTAGATGAAGACGTTGGCTCCTGCCTCGTATAAGGTGTCCTCATCTGTTGCGCCATAAGTTGTTGGTACAACCACCACTATATAGATATGTTGTTAGCAAGGATCCCATAAATGAAATGCTCAAGACATCTTAGCATTTTCAAGCTTCAAAATCAGCGCCACTGTGCATTTCAACCACCACTTTGTGATAGACAGTACAGGTGCGCTGAAAGTTGATAGAATCGAGGTTCTTTCAGAAAAGATATAACTTACATGGAGTTTTACTATCCAGAGCACGAAATTGTCGTAAGAAGGACAAGATCTCATCAGGGACCTTGCTCTTGCTATGAATCATGATGGCATCTGCACCTCCATCTCGATATATCATTGCACGGTCAAGAGCTTGGCGCAGGGCCTCATTCACGGATGCCTGTTCTGCAACAGGATCCATCTTGATAACCTTGCGGCAAGTGAAACTTTCGATTCGTGCCGCCACAAGTATGTGCTCTTGGCCACTGCGCTTTTTGGCGTCCTTGAAAGCGGTCATGACTTTGGCGAATTCATGAGGGTTGGCCTGTCTCTATAATAGGATTCATTTGTAAGTATTCTTCTTTCAATCAGAGAGCCACATATGGAGACAAACCTGTGAGGCTGATACGGCAGCCAATGAGTTCACCTTCTTGCCCGGTTCGAACACTTCTTTATCTTCAACGATGATCATGGAGACCCCCTTGCTCGCCAACATGGTGACCAACGCTGGGATCTCTGAGATCGGACCACCACTGTCAGCATCAAAGGCTGTGCAGAGGTCTCTCATGTTTGAGCTCGCACTTTCGTGGGTGGTAATGAGACCAGCCCGGTAAAGTGGAGTGATGAGCTCTGTGTCGGGCACACCGAGGATGGTCGTTTGAGTCAAACCGCTGACCCATTTCCCATGGAATTGAGTCTTTCCGTCTTTGCCAACGACATTGCGGATAAGCTCATTTGTTGTAGCATCGTGAGTTTCCAGCAATCGTATACGACCTCCAGATTGAGAGAGGCTTTCACTGATAGTGCAAGACATAATGAGTATCTTGAATGTGTTGAAAGATAATTGTTAAAGAAACTGATTGTAAATGTTGACAGAGAGTAATGTATGGATTGGAGTAAAGATATAATAGTCAGGAAGTGCCAAATCTGTGTCTGCTTTGGAAACTTCAAGTTGGAAAGTTCTGTTGACTTTATACTCGGACAGAGGTCTTATCACATCATCCCCTTCAGCTGCCAGTTCTCGGGAACCACGGAAGCAAGTCCTATGATAAGAAACAAAATGGAAGAAATGAAAGGTTGCTGTCGTCAGATCGTCACATTGAAACGTAATCCGGAGGTCCTCATGAAGGACTTGATAAGCTTGAGGCATGTGAAAAAGTCTGAACGAGCGATATGGCGACGAGCATAACCAAAACTGCAAAAGAGCACGTGTGCATTATCTTGAAAAAGCATAGAAGGACTTGATCTGCAAGAAATCTACCGTCAAGATCGTGTGTCATACACCCGTTGGCATTCGTGATAGGTTTAGTTGGATTTCCTTATCATAAAGTACTTATATCATCCAGGATGCTGAGAAACTACCATCAAGGTTGTGTGTTATACACCTGTCGGCATTTACAATGGGTTTAGTTGGATTTCCTTATAACTACCGAAATCATTCGGGATACTATAGGTAGTTAGTAGAAAGCATGCTTTGGGATTCGACGCGCTTTTGAATGTGGATGATACAGCTCATGATTCACAAAGGGCAGAGTTGCAGTCGAGGAGGACAACATCTGATTATTTCCTGTTGCCATCTGCTCTGCCGACTTAGACCACATTGTTGTGTAGTACGAATAGCAAAGTGCTTTAGAAAGACAAACATACTATGGAACATGCTATGAGAAGCAAGATTATATAAACGCTCACATTTCCCATGTTTTGGGCAAGCACAAAAATTCCGCTGCACTTATTCAACCTTTGTAAAACGCTTCATTCACACGCAATCATGACGCTTCCCTTCGAGCCAAAAGAGTTCTTCACCAAGGTTCTCCAACCGAACAACATTGACACCGTATTTGGTGTCCCAGACTCTAGTCTAAGCGGACTGTTGAGCTTCTTCGCGGCTACCATGTCAGCTCCTCAACACATCGTCACAGCCAACGAAGGAGGAGCCGTGGCCCTCGCGGCGGGTTACCACCTAGCCACAAAGAAAGTGGCGCTATGTTACCTTCAGAACTCGGGCTTATCCAATGCTTTGAGTCCCCTGCAGTCTTTGACAGCCAAGTCTGTTGCGGCCGTACCAGTACTCCTTATGGTCGGGTGGCGTGGGAAGCCCGGTATCAAAGATGAGCCCCAGCACGCGCTTATTGGCCCGCGTTTGCTGGA
This sequence comes from Xenosphaeropsis pyriputrescens, assembly GCA_022609375.1. Classification (NCBI taxonomy): domain Eukaryota; kingdom Fungi; phylum Ascomycota; class Leotiomycetes; order Phacidiales; family Phacidiaceae; genus Xenosphaeropsis; species Xenosphaeropsis pyriputrescens. The sequence continues at coordinate 25,125 of JAGKQE010000025.1, forward strand.
CAACCTCGATGCAAACGATATTCCATATGAACAGATTCCTGAGACATTGGACCAAGCTCTCGCTGTTGTTTCCCGTCTCATCGCACTGTCTTTGGCCGAGAACAAACCAGTTGCCCTAGTTGTGCCCCCGGGAACCTTTCTTGCCTACAAACAGCTGCAATTGGAGCAGGTTGATCAGCCTCTTGAACGCCTGCACCTGAAAAGTCCCGTCTCCGCAGTCAAGGGGGCAACAAGGTGGTTGATGCTGTATCCAGACCAGCCGCTGCCGCTCACTCGTGAACTTGTCGTTCGGACTGTGCTGGGGTGTCTGCAGAGCAAGGACATCATGGTTTCGTCTCTTGGAGGAAATAGTCGCGAGGTCTACATGGTGCTTCGGGAGCAGAAGAAGCCCATATCACGCACCTTTTTCGTGTTGGGCGCCATGGGCCATGCATTCGGGGTTGCGTCTGGCATCCGGCTGGGCCAGACTCCCGTACAAGCGCGAGTTGTCTATTGCCTTGATGGCGATGGCTCCTTTCTCATGCATGCGGGGAACAACGCCGTCCTCGCTGACGTTGGACCACAGGGTATGGTGCATGTCGTCGTCTACAACGGGGTGCACAGTTCAACAGGCGATCAACCGCTGTCCCTCGGGCTTGAATCTTATTTGAACATGGCGGGCGGGATGGCTTACACCTTCAAGTTCTTTGTGGATAACGCCCAGGCCCTCGATAGAGCGATGTATCTAGCTACCGCTGCTGCGACTGCTCCCGTCGACGGCGATGGAACGTTGGGTGCCAAGAGTCTGATCGTCGTACTAGTGGGCCCTGGTCAATCATCCAACCTGCCGCGACCAACCGAAAGTGCCAGGCAATTGAAGGACATGTTCATGCAAAGTCTGGAGTAGTCGGCCCGCTGTGCCGAGCATCTTTATTTACATGTCACGAGTTAGCAATCAGATACACACGCGCTTTGTTTACTCAAACATGATCATCTTGATATTGATAGACTGTTTTATTTTCCACCCCAGTGAAACTGCCGGGTTTCTCATGTTATAAATTTGTCAAACTCGCAAGTGGGTAACGTGCTTTTAGATGTCGAAACTACACTCTCGGGTTTGATGGTACTATTAAGACCTTGTAACTGCAGAAAGTAATTACTCATTCTGAAGTCATTTTGAACGAGATGGCCAAAATCCGGGGTATCTTTTTCGATCCATATATCACACAATCGAGCTCAAATACCGAAGCTTTTAGCCTACGGGGAAGAAGGCAGATCAAGCCGCAGAACAATCGAGTCCACTTTAAGAACCACTTTGAGAATGCCCAGGGCTGAACCTTAAATTAGCCAGGTGGATATATGAAACATACGATCTTAGCGGTAAATCCAGATCTACTGTGGTTTCGACGGCTCCACAATAAGACGTAGGCCTATACGTAGGTCGTGTGCTCGCGTTATGACATTCCGTATTTGTCCATACGTTGGCTCTATATGGGCATAGGTCGTGTGCTCGTGTTATGACATTGCATATTTGTCCATATGTCGTGTGCTCACGCTACATATCTATCTGTTGGTCGTGTTCTTGTCTCAGATATCCACTATTTCATGGCTCGTGTGCTCACCTTCCGTTTTGACAGGATATTGCTTCGAAGACGTCTGCCGGCAATTGGAAATGGAAATGGAAATGGAAATCGACTGACTTGCCACGCAAAAGACCCTCAATACTACGTGGTTATCTCCATGTTCAATGGAATCTGATGAAAAATCTGATGAGAAATCTGATTAGGAATCGGAGGTCTAGATCGCGCGATCAGCAACATCACTTCCAGTCACCACCTCCACGACATTGGATCCCTCGCCGACAGGAATGGAATTGTGGTGTGTTACTGGATATATAATTCGGGTTTTCATGACCATTGAGATATTGCGCAGACCTCCTTGACATTCATATTCCTCCTCAGATAATCATTATGACAGCACTCCAGAAAGACGATACTTTCCCTGAAGGTGTTACCTTCTCCTACGTACCATTTTCAAACGAAAAGGCCAACATCAATGCCTGTGGTATTCCAATCACATATGATGCATCGAAAGGTAATGCCACGACTCCACGCGTGTCTGTCTACACACCTCCACAACATCATTTCCGAGGCTAATGACTTCTGCTTTCAGAGTTTGCAGACAAGAAAATCGTCTTGGTGTCAGTGCCGGGTGCTTTCACGGGGACTTGCTCTGAGAAACATCTCCCTGGCTACATCTCAAAGCTCGCCGAGTTCAAGAAGAAGGGTGTCGACAGGATCGTCGTCATTGCCTACAACGATGCCTATGTGATGAGCGCGTGGGGAAAGGCCCACGGTGTTCAAAACGACGACATTGTGAGTATACTTTCCAGTCTCTTCATACATTTGCTAGGACGTGGTAGCTAATCAGGCCAGCTCTTTCTCTCTGATACAAACACCGAATTCTCCAAGAAGCTGGGATGGCTGAAGGGTGAGCGAACTGCTCGCTACGCTCTTGTTATCGACCATGGAAAGATCACCTACGCAGAGAAGGAGCCTGCTCGTGAGGTCACTGTTTCTTCCGCTGATGCGGTTCTGGCTGCGCTTTGAATCGCATGAAGATTGGGATTCCAATTCCTCTGGGGTCTCGGTGATGGAGCACAATAGACAGCTAGATAGCACTACACATTCGTTTCTCCAAGAATCACCAATTGCTAGTCCACAGTAGCTTGGATTGTGTACTGTTGCGCGATATAATGTTTTTACCGATCTCAATACTTTAGGATCAATACTTCAGGGAAAGTCATGGATGCTTCATGGGGGTGAAGGATGTGCATGTTGTACGACGTCTGGACTAGAAACTCGGTGTTTCGCCGAGTGCTTGGCATCGATCTCGGAGTGTACGCCGGTCTGCTGGGGTCAAGTCTTAGCGGTACATAGGCTTCGGGGCAGGGCTGGCTCCCATCACGTGATTAACCGTCGCTCCAACTCCGACAAGAAACCCCCATCACCCACATCCACAAGTACGGTTCGACTGCGAAACCTAAGGTATCGTTTTGTGTCAAGACCGGACGCTGAATACTGAGCAGTAGCTATGTGTCAACATGACGAGTCTTGAAAACATTGGCTCACCGGCCGACAGGCCCCGAGGTGCATCAGGAGACCCCTCACTGCCCGACATCAGCCGCAAGATGACGGCTTGTGAAGCCTGCCGCAAACAGAAGGTACTATAGGAACTGCGAAGTGCTTGTCGTGGCACTGATTTGATTATAGATCCGGTGTTACATGAATGATTCAAAGCCGCCATGTAGTCGGTGCAAGAAGAAAGGCCTATCCTGTACTACAAATCGAAACCTGCAAACGCTGCTCGAGAACGACGTGTCGTGAGTAGTCCAGTGCGTCTTGATTAAAATCCGGGCACCTAATCAATGGGAAATCAGATGGAAGCAAGCCATCGAGCAGAAAATTCGGATCCTCGAGGAGACTATTGCCACAATTTCCAATGGCGGTGCCGGTCCGCATCATGCCTTGCAGTCGGCGCAGAGACCAGAGACTGTATCACCGGTGGGCGAGGTGTTCCCTACGGCCAACGTACACAGTGGCTTCAGCATGGCAACCGAAGAAGCCATGGGATCAAAAATTGTCGTTGATCTCGAATCAAGTCCGGGCACTCTTCCGGGCTATCATCTCCATCCCACAGCTCCTGTACAGCCGCTGCAGCCAACAGCGACTCGAGATGTATTTTCCCGCGGTCTCATTACTGTTGAGAATGCTCGGAAATATCAAGGTGTATATCAAACGCGCCTTGATCACTTTTTATACGGCATTTTGGGAGACTACGGCACTGCTACATTTGAAGATATACGCCATAAATCACCGATCCTGAGCATTGCCATCTGTGCAGTAGGTGCACTACATTTGGCCTCTCCTGATTACCAGGTGCTTTACAAAGAATTTATTGCCCTGAGTGCAGCAACGAGCTTTTCCAGAAGGAGCACCACTGATGACGTTCGAGCACTCTGCATTGGTGCTTTCTGGATGAATGATCTGTCTTCGTCCCTAGTCTGTTTTGCGGTTCGAATAGCTACGGAATTGCAACTGTACAGAAGTTTCTCCAAGGCTCTTCAGGGCGCTCGAGAGGCCTACTTGGGTTCACGCTTGTATTATCTGGTATACGTCTGTGACCATCACCTGTCCATACCGTATGGCAGACCACCGATCACTCGGGAATGTGAAGCTGTGCGGAATGCACGGAAATTTTTGGACTGCAGACATGCTACTGAGGACGACGCAAGGCTAGTCAGTCAAGTCTTACGCTGGAGTGCCTGCACCAATATCTACGACACTTTTGGTGCCGACGTTGACCGACCCCTTTCTGATGCCGAGGTGCCACAAGTGAGACGCTTTAGCATTGCTTTGGATAGCCTCCGTGCCGAATGGGCGGATAAATTCAGTCCGAATGCTCACGTCGGCAACTATCCACGCAAAGGTGTGGGTATACAGTACCATTTCGCAAAACTTTACCTCTTCTCGCATGCTCTCAGGGGCCGCGGCTTCGGTCAGAGCCGCGATGGAGAATGCGATATGGACATCGAGATGTACGAGATCGCTAGTTCTGCTGTACTTTCCGCCATGTCTATACTACGGACGGTAATCTCAGATCCGGAAATTCAATCCTTTCTTAACGGCTTGCCGACCTATTTCCATATTATGATCGCTTTTGCCGTGGTTTTCTTGCTCAAAGTTACGACTAGGTTCTCCGCCTCTGTTCAATTGGACATTCATGAGTTGCAGCGCCTAATGTTCAAGCTAAGTGAAGTACTACAAGACGTCTCAAAGATGATGCATCCGCATCACCTACTCGTTACCATTACAGAATGCATCAAGGATATTCTACAGCGAAACTTCTTCGCGCCTGCTCCAGTCATGACGGACTCTCATGTTACCGAAGTTGATCGAGGCGATCTTTTTGCAGAAGGAACATTTGATCTTTCTTTTTTCAACGAATACGACTTTCTAGTAAATCATATACAAGAACCAAGGCTCTGACATATAAGATCGTAGTTTATTGACTCTCATTTGCTGTTTAGAGGTATTATGAGCTAGCTTGGTAATTTGGATACTTGAATAGAAAATGATTTTCTGAAGCTTAACTCGTAGATCGGTGAAGACTTTTACTATTCACTTCCGCCGAAGACGTTGAGCATACATCTATGAGTTTTGGCACTCTACTCTGCCTTCCCCTGAATTGACAAATCGGTTAAACGGGAGCTCCACATTCTTTGCATATGAACTTTCAACGGTTTCTGAATATTTTATACGGTGCTAAGAGAAGACTCTTGCGATTGTGTCTGCGGCGACATGCCGGTTATGCAGCCACATTTTCGCACCACCTAGTAACCATCGGTCGTGGACCGCATTTATCTCGGCGAACCGCCGATGTGATCTACGACAGCACAAATGGGGGTAACCATTTTTATATTCCTGTACTTTGTCCTCTGGATTTTTTCCCGATACGCTTCTTCTTTCCATATCATCTCACAACAGCACGGAGTTGTCTTGTTAGTCGCTACTTTCTTTACTGATCACGCGCGGTTCCGGCAAAAACATGTCCTCAGAAGAAAAACCCGCCACGTTAAGACAAAATGATATCTCCAGATCCGAGTCAATCAACAGTGTCGAAAATGTTGTCTCTCCTGAGGTGTCTGAAATGACTGCGATGACATCGTCGGACGTCCTCGATACCGAGAAGGGACTAGATGAAGTGCAAGAGAAACAAGACAACCCTCAATCAGAAGCCCCGTACTCAGTATTCTCAAAAGCGCAAAAGGACTTCATCATATTTATCGCAGCTATGGCAACATTGATGCCCCCTCTGACAGCAAGCATATACTATCCTGTGATCACCATGCTGGCGAAAGATTTGAACGTCTCTATCACTGATATCAACCTCACCATCACTATTTACTTGGTATGTACATCAGAGTACCACGACGGACAAGCTATATACTAACTGGAGTCTCCATAGATAGTTCAAGGTCTCGCTCCATCTTTCATTGGCAATTTATCCGATGAGACCGGCCGAAGACCTGCTCTTCTTGTCGCTCTGATTATATATATTGGTGGCTGTGTTGGAGCTGCTTCGAAATCAAACTATGCCTTACTGTTGGTAATGCGTTGCCTTCAAAGTGCAGGCAGCAGTGGCACGATCTCACTATCTCTTGCAACAGTTTCCGACATTGTAACCTCCGCAGAAAGAGGGCGTTACACAGCAAATGTGCAGATGGGTTGGATGCTTGGCCCATCTTTGGGACCGGTAAGATATCTTCTGGGATCAATACTTGTTCTGATGCTCATTGTTCTGTTTAGGTCATTGGAGGCTTACTTAGTCAATATCTTGGCTGGAGGGCTATCTTCTGGTTTCTCGCCATCTATGCTGCATGTGTGTGGGTATTTTCTGCAGTCTTTCTACCAGAGACAAGTCGAGCCATCGTCGGGAATGGTTCCATCAAACCTCCAAGGTGGAACATGTCACTAGTTGCATACCTCCGGCATCCTACCCAGAGTTGGAAAGCTGCTTCATCCACCGCATCAGATGTCAAATCAACATCCAAACGAACACATTTCAATCCACTGAACTCATTGAAACTGTTCGGCGAGAAAGAATCATGTATCTTGCTGCTGTATAGCGGCCTCATCTATGCGAATTCCTACATGGTTCTGTCAACTCTACCCGATCAGATACAACTGGGATACGGCCTCAACACCCTCCATACCAGTCTTTGCTTTCTGGCATCGGGGTTTGGATCAGTAGCATCCGTCACTATAACTGGACGACTTCTTGATTGGAACTTCCGTCGCCATGCTCGCCTTATCGGCATGGAAATTTCAGACCAGAAACAACAAGATCTATCTCATTTCCCCATTGAACTCGCTCGCCTCCAAATTAGTATTCCCGCTCTGGTACTGGCTGGCGCAAGCCTAATAGCTTATGGGTGGACGTTACAGCTTAGGACACACTTGTCCGCGCCTATGATATTCCTCTTTCTACAGGGCTTTGGAAGTACGAGTGCATTTTCTGGCTTCAATAATTTGATCTTGGATCTGAATCGCAAGAAACCCGGAACCGCATCGGCGGCGATGAATCTGGCCCGTTGTTGGATGGGTGCTGGCGGTACTGCTTTCGCAACTCCGTTGGTGAAGGCTGCTGGCACGGGATGGCTAGCTGTGACCATCGCTGGCATCTGGTTATGTTTTAGTCCACTTGTCTTTGTGGTACTTAGACAAGGTCCAAAATGGAGGGAACAAGAAAGGCTGAAGGAGGAAAAAGCTAGGACAGCGTCTTTAGAAGAGAAGTCTGCGATGTAATCAATTTTAGTAGTTTGTTAATTCTCTTGGGCCTAGGTCCAAGCTACTGTAAATAATAAACCGACTACGTCTTTAGCAGCTTATCTATACCTCTCCTAGGTTATCCCTTTGTCTGTGAATATGCTAAATCCTTATGACTGCAGCGTATTACATACACGCAGGGTGGTGTAAACATTACCAACTGTGAAAGATAAGTGTAGGCTTTTACCACCCGATTATAACGAGTAACTTAATACGTATATTTATAAGCTTTGGTTTCCCAATTTTAGTGTAAAAAATAGGAAAAGTTTTAAAAATAGTAGTGACAGTACCTCCCACAACCTTCTAAGAAGAGAGCTTTGGCACAAACTATACGACAAAGACACGTTTCGAATTTGACTCTTAATGCCGGCAAAACATCTGGGCGAAAATTGAGAATATAAAATGTAGTTAATCATAACGTGATATTTTGGAGGTTTGGCCAGTGCGCTATCAATGTTATCGGACGGGGAGGAAATTTCTATATAGAATGGTCATTAGAAGCCTTCTGACGGATCGCATCATCCCCAAACCACCCAGATTCGTAGCCATATCGTAGCACTCGGGCACTTGAAGCCATCGGAGGTAGCATGTGCTCATCGCTAAGCCAGTTGACAAAACGTAGAGTCTTCGGATCAGTACTGATATTCTTGCTCCAGGTATCATCTGGATGAGATCCACCGCCATGGATAGCGACAATACTAGACTTTATCTTAGAATTATTCGATCTTGAAGCGGAGACATGCTTACTCGATAATTTGCAATTGTGGCTCTGTTGATGCTAGCTTCGCTGGCTCGTGAAGGACCCGAAGCCCCGTATTGTCCTCAGTAATGGGTCGAATGCATATTGGTTCGGCGATTTACTATAACCCAATATACTATATATAGAAGCCTTGAGTTTTTATATGTAGGCAATAATATATCTTTTATGCTTAGTATATATAAACTGCTCAACACCCACCAGAGTACCGGTTGAGTTCAAAAAGCAAAATGCTAAACAAAGAATAAAGATTTCTCAAGATATAAGAAAAGCAAAAAGATTTGGACGATGCAGGAATTGAACCCGCGACCCCATCCATGCTAAGGATATATCATACCACTAGACCAATCGCCCTGTTTTATGTCATGTGACACCTTATACTGTTATATAGTTAGATATTGGTTGTCTGAACTTGATCTTGTTACGAAGCTTATTCCAAGGTAAGTCTCAGTAATTAATCTTCTAAAATATATTGACAATATTGATAAATCTTTGATACCATAGAATTAAACTTCTAATATTCTATAATACTGGAAGTTTTGTTGCAATGCAGCTATAAGTCTCTTCTCTAGACACATCTTTGCCTATTCGTTTGAATATTCTTTGGCAAATGCATCGATACTTATTTCTGTATGTAGGAATGCAAATACCCACTGGGTTTGTAAGAAAATTCATTTCAACACCCCCAAAATGCCAATGAAAATATCCCACCTATATCCATCCAACATGCAGTTGCTCCGATTCCCATCTCACACCTACAGAGCCCCTCAGATCACCCTCACGGGTTCAATTGGTCAAAGATAGTTGGCCCACCATGCTCAGCACGGGCTCTGAATCGCACTGTATTCGAGCGACCAAACATGCAATTAGCAGCCGATAGATGCCGGCAAGCAGACGCCTCGTGCACAACTATTGCGTTAGGATTTGACTTGGTGGGCTTCGATAGGTTTTGACGATGTCAAAGCGAATCGCGAAGCTAAATATTACGCAATGTTTCTGGTACGGTCGACGGACCGTTACGCATTTTAGGGTGGGGAGGTGGGGGGGGGGGGGAGCTTGAAGGGTTGTGGGAGGATAGGAGGCTATGATGTATTTTATGTTGTAGGTAGAACCGTAAAGCTGTTGCATTACATTGTCTTACCTATATAAGTAGTAGATTGGCCAATGCAATGGCGCGCGATTGTTATATGTTTTAACACTTGGGACGTTCGTTATATTTAGCAAGTACTCGTAGTTTATAACAATATAGGATGCAAGACAATTATTGAGTATAGAGTAACTATAGAGTATGGAATAACTGTAGAGCGTAGGATAATTATAGAGTATATAGGCAGCTAGTCTAGCTGCAAATAATCTTACCAGCCTTAGAAAGTGGCCATATCCTGAAGTATCGTTATAAAATATCATCCAGCAAGTTCTCATTACTTTTATTACAGACTCTACAGTATTTCTTTTGTTGAACTGGCCAAGCCTGCACCAAGTGAGTGCAATGTAATCAACAGTCACAATATGAAGATCATGTGCACGTAAGCTACAGGCTGAATGCTGGGGAAAGGAGTGGGGAGCATATCGCGAGGAAAGCAGGACATCAGGTGGGAACATCATCGAAAACTTTTGACACTTAGGGAAAATCTGGATCTGAAGTTCAATTCATCATCCTTATCTGTTCAAGGAGGGCAACCAGCCGGTCGCGACGAAAGAGATAAATACATATGCACATTCATAGATGCATGGCCCCAAATCATTCAGTTATAAAAGCCCAGGGGACCATCGAAATTCAAGATCTAATGTTGTAATATGAACGTGCTAACAAATTGGCATCGCGTCTAAAGAAGAGAAACATGCCAACCCAGCCACAACCCACGCGAGATTCATAAACTCATAAGCCGCCGACCCCACTTAAACGGTGATACCCAACTCCTTCCCAATAATAATAGCCGCCTTCTCACCAACCACAAGCGCAGTGTTATTAGTGTTGGCGCCCACATTCTCAGGACAGATGCTCAAATCCGCGACCTTGAGACCTCTGGTGCCGTAGACGTTGAGATCGGGGTCGAGGACACCGCCGTCGGCGCGAGGACGCATGGCGCAGGTACCGAGGGAATGCCAAGTAGTGTTGACGTTAGCCCGGACCCAATCCTCGATGATCTTATCGTCCTCCTCGGAGTACTTGATATCCTCGACTTCTTTTACGGTGAAGCTCTCGGTAGTAAGGGCGGCGGCAGAGCCTTCGGCGAATTTCGGGTGGCCGAGCTCGAGCTCGTCCTTGACGTAAGGGAGACGACGCGCGATCTCGCGGGACATCTTGTAGGCCCAGACTAGCTTCTTAATGTCGGAGGGGTGGGTCAGGAAGCCGGTGTCGAAGTCGTAGCCGTCGAGAACGTTGTCTTTGGAGGTAATATGGATAGAGCCCCGCGAATAGGGGTATGCGGTGTAGGTGCCTACGGTGATATATTGGCCAGGTTCAACGAGCGAGGGGTCGGCAAGGAAGGCGTTGACAACGCCGCAAAACATGACGGGTTTGGATGGATATGGTGCGAAGTCCCGATTCCAGTCGGCTTCGAAATCTGGACCCAGCGACTTGACTTCTGAGGGAGACATGCGCAGCTTCGCACAAGCGTCGATGGCGTTCCAGCCCAGCATCGGGTCTTTCTCGCCGAGTGCCTTGACGAAGTCTTTGCGTCCGGACAGGATACCGTCGATGGTCTCATTCTCATCGAGGTTGGTCTTGTAGGGGTACAGCACCAGGTGATGGTCTTGGTAGTTCTCACCAACGTTGGGCAAGTCTACCTTCACATCGATGCCGAGATTATTCAAGATCTTGGGGTTGCCTACACCGCTGCGTTCGAGTATTTGTGGCGAGCTGAGGGCACCAGCTGTTAAAACGACAAGCTTGGAAGCCATGATGGTGCTGTGAATGGGCTTAGAGAGGGAGAGTGTGGGCTGATGATCGGCGTTAGGCTTGTATTCTATGCCAATTGCACGGGGAGGAGTGCTCTCATCGAATATCACGCGGATGACTTTGGCTTCGAGGAGAAGGTGGAGGTTGGGGTGTTCGCCGTCTTGGAGAAGAGGATGTATGTAGCAGTGTGCCGCATCTTGACGCTTTCCATCAGGAGATACGTATCTCCGCCATTTCTACTTCTCATTAGCACAATTTGAAGTTGTAAATTTTGATGAGGAAAACTTACACTCCAGCCTCCACAAGACTCTAGATCCTGCAGGTCTGCGATTTCCTTATGACCCATCTTCTTGATGGTGTCAAAGAAGACACTTTCGCTTTTACCTCGGAAGCCTCCATCGGAAATATGAATGGGCCCATCATGACCGTGTACGCTTTGATCAATACCCTCATCCTTAGGATGAAATGTTTCAAGTTTCTTGCACAGCGGTAACATGTCCTTAGCCGCCCAGCCTTCTGTGTTGAAAGAGTCGAAATCGATAGCTTGAGCACGAGTGTACATCATAAGATTTATGGATGAACCGCCGCCCAAGATGCCACCGGCTGGAATGATAGCTTCGCGATCATTGAGATGTTTCGACGGTTTAGATTTATACATCTGAGAGATAATCAGTTGAAGTTCTTTCACTCTTAAATCCTCGGCTTGATTTTGTGGACGAGAACCCATTGGACTTACAAGGGCAGTCTTGCTGTCAGGAGCAAGATGAGAGAGATAGACAGCAGGATTGACGACGGTGGGATCCTGGAAATTATTGCGTCCACCTTCGATCAACAAAATTTTGAGATCTGGATTCGCTTTTGCAAGACGTCCCGCTGCCACACAAGCTGCGGTACCTCCACCGGCAAAGATGATGTCCATTTCACCTATGTCATTCCTATAAGTCGACATGATGAAAACCTCGGCGAAAGTTGAACCTCGAATTATGATACTTCAAGAGGAGGGTCAAAAGAGAAAGAGGTTAGAGAGCACTCGAACGAAGAATATATGCGTCTTAGATAGATCTGAGTTGAATAGATAAATCCTCAACGTGCCGAACACACAATAGAGAAAGCTTAAAAAAAAAGTTTGAATGTATCTCTACCGTGGCTGCAGCACATCTATATATCTCCCCGAGTCCCAGGTTCAGCACGAATGGCCAAGCCGTAATCCAGAACGCACAGCATGTACAGCATGTGGCATACACATGCGCCGTACGACCAGACACAGACAGTACGTTATTGAGTTCAACTGCAGGACTCTAACAAATGATCAAGAGCCCAGAAGACACCTCAAGCGACTGTTTAGCCCCCACCATATCCGCAAAGAAGTCGTCCTTAACCAGAAAGAGAAGGGTGGAGGGTTATCCATGGGTAGGTAGTTTACCATACAAACGTTAATGTCCATATTTCCAAAGGCAAGCCCGCTATTGATAGCTTGACAGCAAACCATCTTAGAGCGCTTATCCTATCCCAGATACCCGCCCATCCTCGTGTTACAGAGCTTTGAATAAGGATTGCAGCCTGTAGGTATGTAGGTAAATCATCCACCTAAACTATGTCCACTTCGCCGGCTCGAAAGTCGCCTAAATAAACCATGGCATGTACCTGCGACATAAAACGTTGACGGCAGCGAAGGACCTGGTCGAGTTGTTCACAGGCTGGTCTTTGGGCAGATAAGTTCCAAGCTGATTTGTGGAATAGAGAGTTCAAGACATCCCTTCATCATACTCTGCCGTCTCTGAGCTGCTTTCCCGAATAGTATCAAACGTGTTGGAAGTGGATACCAGAGCTCTTGGGAGATCAACCAATCTGCTGTATGCGGATGAATGCCGGAGGAGAGTTGGCTGTACCGTAGTCAGGCAATTGATTGAGGTAAGCCCATCGGAAGGCATGGCGCGGATGTTCAGGGAGTATACACAATACATAGGATTCGTGTCCATGCAGCCAGCATTTTACTCCCAAGACGAAAAGAGGGCAGTATCTCGGCCTCGGTGTAGGGGTGGATTGGCACACTGAGGTACAATCTAGGGCCTATGAGGGGACCAGATATACCAGACCAGGGACTGGTGGGGCAATTTGAGGGGACTGGGCCAGTGGATAGTGTAGAATAGGCCGAAGTCAATGTGCCACTGTCACGACACTACGAGTAGAAACCGAGCAAGGAATAGAGACACCACTACGTACAAGTACAAGTAGTAGAGTATGCAGACAGTGTCAACAGATGATAAGACGAATGTGAATATGAATATGAATGCGGATCCGTCTCTGGATGCGAGTTTATGCTACTGTACGTAGTAGTGACAATGTTCTTGTTGCTAGAACTTTGTGCTTTCGATTCATCTGGCGTTGGTGATAGCGATGCATTTTCATCTTTCGGGCATCGCTACGGCCGTGGATCCGGGGAAGTGCGGGGTCAAGAACACACTACATACCTGTAGGTCCGAGGGATGAAGATGAAGATGTATTCAACGAGAAGCAATGATTTATATATATATTTTGTTTATTTTCCGATTTTCCGATTTTCCGATTTTCTTTCATGTCTTTTTGGCCATGATCACCATAAGGAAGAGAAGAAAGAAGACAAAAAGAAAGGTTTCAGGGGGATGAGAAAAATAGAACAAAATGAAAATCAAAATGGAGTACACAAAGTCAAATAAAAACAAAAATGGCGATGGCGATGGCGATGGCGATGGCGATGGCGACGTCGATGATTATGAGCTGTTTCGGTCAGGAGGATCTTGAGATGTGTTTGGCATTACCTAATCTGTCAGTATTGATGTACCAGGTACGTACAAGTACTTGTACAAGTAGAGCGATTAATCTATTGAGAAGTGGGATGAGTGTCAAGTGAAAGGGAGCCCTGGTGCCCTGGTGCCCTGGTGCCCTGGTGCCCTAGGAAAGTTAAAGGCTCGAAGACGTGATGTGATAGAAAACGGAAGTGCGCTGTGGTGATCTGTACTTGTACCTTTCCACTTACCTTGTCCTAGGTGCTCGTACCTTACATAGTACAGCATCTTATCATTCTTACTTTGCAGATAATGATCCCTTGATATTTGAAAACTCTGTACAAGTAGAAGAGCTGATGCTTCATGTCTCGTCTCGTCGTATTGAAGATGGTGATGTGTCGTGATGAGATGTAACTTTTTACCAGCCCACTTATGATGGAGTAAAGTTTGGCATTACGCAGTCTCGACCTCAACCTCAACCTCAGCTGAGGCTGAGGCTGAATCCTTCGAGACATCTGAACATCAACGAAGACGACAGTGAGGTGTGAATGCTTGGATATCGATTGCCCCCACTCGTACCTTGGCATACCTATCTGGGTAACAGGTAGCTAGCTGTCAGTTCCACCGCCCCCAAATATCCAAGACGGGGGGGCATCGCTCACCGAATATCCACACGCATCGCCTTCCGCATCCTCCCCCTAAACGAGGCGACCCATCCCCGCCCAAAGACAATCCAATCTGCACAATCTCACGTCTAGAGCATGATATCCCTCCCCACATCCCGGAAGGTGAAACGCAGCAGATAATAGTATTTACGTGCGGCCGTACGCAGAGAGCCACCCGGGATCCCAGCAGCGCCGTGCAATAGTATTATGCACTGTAATAGCATGGGATACTCCTGTGAATTCCACCAGCGTCTACCTATTCATACAAGTGAATGTCGAGCGCGAAGCAAGGCAGCAGAGATCGAAAGCAGCATGTCTGTTTCAGTAGGAGTAGTTAGTGGAAGATCCGCCAGGTTCATGGTTGCGGCACACTTATCTGGCGTCCCTCTGAGAGTTATGCATAAAGTAGACGGTTCCATTCACCCGACATGCGTGGCCGCTCATCAGCACATATCCAGAGGCACGAAGAGAAAACCTCCGACCACTAAGCACGTGGCCGGCAAAGTAAGTACGCGCGGGTATGTAGGGTAGCTCGAGGAGCATGTGGGGTGTGTCTGGGGTAGGCTACGGCCGTTGCACTGCTCTACTATGTATGTACATAGAATGTCATTGTGGGAATAAGTCTCCAAGTTAAGAATAGTGGAAGGGATTCGAGACAGGATCCTTAATCGGATTCAGAAAATCCAACATCCTCAGCATAGGTAGCACGGTGGATAAGTTGGGACTGAAGTAGTACGTACATGTTGGTGAATGCGAGCCAGAACTAAGGGTACTGGAAATTGAACAAAAAGTGATAGACAAGCTCCCGGTAAGTTTCAAAGAGACATCTTGCAACACTACTCGCACAGTGAGCATGCACGCCATAACGACTTCCCAAAGCTCAGTATCTTCACCGGTCATACAGGTGTCAAAGACATCAGATCACAAAGCGCACACGTAGATCACAGCCCAAATGCGAATGCGCGGGGCATCGCAGCATGAGGTTCGAGGCAGATAGAGGATCACACACATCTCACGCGAGCAGACATAATAAAGCAGGCAGATTGCATAAAGGCTCTTATATCTCGCAGACTAATTTACAACCCATGTTGGCCACAAGGGAAGAAGAACGGTAGATCGGGGAGATCGAGGCGTAGCTCGTGAAGGCATAAGCGTTCGTGTTAGCGAGGCCTTTGTCCTAAAAGCAAAAAAAGGTCGCGTGGTTGAACTCAAGGTGAAGCAACGATAACTATGGAAATAAACAATGCAAGGGGACGGAAACATCACCGCTGTACTGATGGCACAGCAACGGCCATGATGACAATCCCAGGGATAAATTCAGCGCTTGGAGAAGGGAAGTACACTTAATACTAAGCAGGAAGGGAATAAACAATGCCTAAAGAGAACCCCAAACGCCATGCCAGTGCCTGCACATATCCATATTCCTGTCCATATTGGCATCGCATCGCACCGCTCTCATAACTCATTATTCCACGTAGACCTTACATCGAAACCCTAAGCATCTCTCTTCGCGACCTCCGAGACATTTCTCATAATTCGCTCCAGATAGCCACCCATGTCAGGAGGGCAGTCGACAAGCGAAGGACTCGTCTCGACCTCGGTCGTTAGCCGCGTCGATTTGGGTGTCTGCACAGTCTCCACCGGTTCTTCCTGCTTGCGTTGGAAGTATTGTTGATGTGGGTACAGTGGCTTGTCTTTATCTGCAGAGGCAGACGGGACAGCAGGTGTAACATCCGTTGAAGTAATTGGCGCGCAATCTGGTGTGACGGGAGTAGCACTTAGCACGGAAGCTGCATTACCTGCCGCCTGCGCTGCATACTTGGGTGGAAGGATTGGGGTTGTAGTAAGAGGTGCCTGATACTTGGGTGGCAGAATCGGTGTGGGAGTTGTAGCTGGAGTCTTATTTGGAGTTTGGGCCTGTGTTTGTGTCTGATACTTCTGAGGAAGAATTGGAGGCGGAGCTGCGGATGCCGTAGAAGCAGGAGGCTTCGCAGGCGCCGATGATGGCGTAGCAGAAGGATTCGTGGGAGCTGATGATGGTGTAGGTGGTTGATAGTCCTGATGCCAGATCGAAGCAGTCTTGGTGTATTCTTGTCTGATAGCAGGATGCAACTGGCCAGGTGGCTTCTTCTCCCAAATGTTTGCGGCTGGCTTGGTAATGGGTAGGTTCGACATTCTTTGTTGTGTTGGTGTAGAAGAACTGGATATAGAAGCATAAATACCCCCATACATTTGCGGCTTAGGCGTGGAAATTGACGACGGCGCTGTGCCTGATGGGGATGACGAAGCGCGAGCACCAGTACCATATGATAAACGTGAGTCAGAGAGAGCTGGTGATGGTGAAGTACCAGCGGGGCCTCCATAAATAGAAAGAGTGTTATATGAAGCTGAAGTACGTCTGCTGTGATCATAAAGGGCCTTGGGGTCGTTTCTGTAGAAGGAAACTATATCGCCTTCGTAGCCATTCATGAACCCACTGTTGAAACCTGGTCTGTATGGTGACTTGTAATCCAGGGGTGAGTGGTTGTGCTCCTTCTGCAGGTATGCATATTTGGCAAACGGATTTGGATTTGGGCGTTTGACTCCCCCGTTACTAGATGGGCGACCTGCTAGATACGAAGGACTACCGGTTGAGAAGGAGTTTCGACCACTTGTCTGACTAGAAATGCTCCCACTTCTTTGGTTTTGGTAATTTGGGATGCTGCTATTTCCCTGGTGCTGGTATTCTCCCGCCATTGGAGGAGCCATAGACCTGGAGTTTGGCGGAAGACTGTAACCAGGTGGGAGGATTGGCGGACGCCATTGAGGAGTATGCTGGGCTTGGGGACGCTGAATACTTTGCTCGACAAATTTCCGCTGCATGTTGTAGGCCGATTGATCAACCTGTGAGTTGCTACGTGGCTTGTAGGTGTAGGGCTTGTCGGATCTGGCAGGACTGGTGTTCGTATTGTAGTTCGGAGGCCTGACTATGGTCTTGGATGGGTTGGAAGTGACTTGTGTGCTTGGAGCCCTTTGAGATGGGTATGAGGCTGCCATAGACTGTCGTTGAATCGGAAGTGGAGCAGCTGGCCTTGGGAGGCTGTCCAAGAAGTTGCTCTTGGTATTGTATACTTTAACCTTCGGATCATGGGTGTACTGAGCTCTGGCAATAGTTGAAGAGTGCCCCAAGTAGTACCAAAGCTGGTGCTCTTTACCAAGATCAATCTTGGCTTGGTACGGGTTCTTCGGCTCAGCAGTATGGAATTCAGACCATACTTCCTTACCGTTAGTGAAGACATCATCAGCGCGTGGAATATCATCAGCCAGACGCTTGCTTGTGACAAGTGATTGTTTCGCCTGCTTCGAAGTAGGCATGGGTATAGCATTGGCGGATGGCTTTGGTAGGTGGTAATCCAATGGATCTGGCACGAGAAGCCACTTGTAAGATACCTCAGTTGGTTCACTAGGGATGTTAGCATTATGTGAGTCCTAAAATGCTTCATGATTTACGTACCTTCCACGAGGCTGAATGCTCAACAACAATAACTCCTCACTCTTGCGGTTCTCCAGAACAGTTCCAGCGAAAATTTCTCCGCGGAATTGTTGCATTTGAACGGTTTGTCCGACCTCGACAGCCAATGCAGCAGCTTTGATGCAATCGTCACTCTCGAGGGTCGAGCTGTCCACCTTCTTGTCACGCTTAATCCGGTGGAAGCGACAACTAAACTCGATAGCATCATCTTTGTACTCTGTACCATCTTCGCCAAACACGCAAGTCTCCCCAGCCTCGACGAAAACACCAGCAGCCGCAGCACAAGTAGCATGGTATGCACGAACGCACTTCTTTTGAGAGCACTGCATGCAAGCACCCTTAACAGATCTACAGTAGTTGCACTTGAGTGCAAGTCGCGCCTTGTCGATGTCTGGTACGCCAACAATGACGTCGATACCGTTCGCATCCTTCTCGACAGCAACTTCAATGGTGTATTCTGCACAGAGTCGATGGGCCTTCTTGCCTTCGGAGGTTGGAAGAAGCTCTAAGTCAGGTCTATCATTAGGGCACAAAACACAAGGTTCCTTGACTGGACCCTTAGGTCTAAACCTGATCCTCTTAATCATTTGCTTGCCGTCTTGAGTAGTATGGCGCTTGCGCTTGCCTCCAGTCTTGATCCTTCTATCACCGCTGCTATCCGGAGGTGTCAGAGCGGAGGCTCCATCGTCTTCATCTTCCTCCTCAGTGTACTCGTAGTAATCCTCAGGCTCTGGTGAAGGTGTTGGCCAGCCGTAGTGCTTACGCTCGATTTCTTGAGCATCAATCCAGACACTATCTTGCGCCTGAGCACAATCACATCGCTTCGCCCTTTTGCCATATTCGAACCAATTTTCAAGACCAAAATTGACAGCCTCGGCACAGTTGTATCCAAGGTTATAGCCAGAATGGTAGCCATAGGGGAAGGTAATGATGAACTCTCCTGGGTGGTGGACGATCTTATTGACCTTGACTCCATAATTTGCTTCAAGACCCGACGGGGAAATGAGGAAAGTCTTGTGGCGCAAAAATTGGTCGCAAGCTTTCGCGTCCTCAGGGAATAAATTCTTCATGGCGGCTTCAAATCGTGGGGCATCGCCCTGGCTAATGCTATACCATTGTTTTGGTGCACCAAAGTGTAGATAATTGATCGAGTACAGATCAACATCTTCCAAATGCCACGCAAATGTCGCCTTCCACATACCCAAATACAAGTAGGCAGTGTTGACACCAGGAATCTTCTGATCGCCCATGCAATCAAGTACATTGGGAAGATTGCCAAGGTTCCAGTTCTTGGTCTCGGCAGTGAAAAGGGAGCCTGGCATGTCGGCACCGTAGAGTGGAGGGGCATATGTCAAAGAACGCCAGTAGCTCTTTTCCATTTCTTCACACTTCTCACGAGAGTACTCTGCATGGTCTTCATAGTCGAAGCCTTCGAATGCGGCGTGGTCTATCCTGCCAGCATTGGCTCGTCTATTATTGAGACGTCGAGTGCTAACAGATGCTTCCTTTACCACCTCATCATCA
The DNA here is from genome assembly GCA_022609375.1 of Xenosphaeropsis pyriputrescens. NCBI lineage: Eukaryota > Fungi > Ascomycota > Leotiomycetes > Phacidiales > Phacidiaceae > Xenosphaeropsis > Xenosphaeropsis pyriputrescens. The sequence goes on from JAGKQE010000025.1 coordinate 44,616, forward strand.
CCATCATCGTTGGGTGAGTCAGGTGTGGGAAGCCTGGCATCTTTAGCCGCAGGAGAATTCTGAGCGGTTTTGACTTTCTTCATAGGACGACCAGGACCTCTCTTAGAACCACCAGCGGATCCAGCAGTAGACCCAGCAGTAGACCCAGGAGTGGATCGACTGGTAGATGCTCTAGTGCTAGCTCGGTGGGTACGGGCTGCTCTACCCATGAACTCCTGATTCGGCCGTCGCTCTCCTCTTCTAGCTGGAGGCTGATGTTCTGGACGGTCACAGACGGCGCGCCACTCTGGAAGGTTATAGGATCTGGAGTGTTGGAGGTTGAGTTGTCTGTACCCTTTAGCATTACTGCCTTGGATTTCTTGTGAGATTGGTTGGTGGACTCGAATCGTCTTAATTGTCTCGTCAAGTCGTGGTTGTTTCTTGACCCACTCGGGTGGTGCGATAACCTTTGCGATACCAGTTTGCATGCCCCAATAATTGACTACTCTCTTCATCTATATTGCGACAAGAATTAGCTGTGTTTATGTTTATTTGTGCGACTTAACCTACGTAACTTTCGAATGGCTCTTCGAAATCTTTATCAGTTGGTTTGAACACCGGAACACCGCCGTCGAATTCAAGTGGCTCGATTATTTCAGGTGTAGCCTCATCGACGACAGCATTGGCGGGGTCTGTTTCGATTGACTGCGTAGTCTGAGCGGGGACATCTTCGGTCTTTGTATCGATGGCAGCTGGCTCTATTACATCGGTGTCTTTTGAGGTCGATATGGTATTCTGAGCTTGGTCAATATCGACCATGATGGAGTCGATGGTGTCTTTGTCTTCGGTCTCCATCTTCATCTTCATGAAATCGGCAGTTGGTTCTTCATCAAGGGCGTCATCCAACTCAGACAATTCGGAGTCGCTATCGTCATGTTTAGTGGTAGTAGAATCTGGTGGAGAGTGAAGACCAGGTGCAACGTTGGCTTCAGACTTCGCCAGTTGTGTGAGTCCAGCTTGCGCCGACATTGTGGTGTCGAGCGCGCTCGCGCAGGGCGAGGAATTGATTGATCGTTTATCGTATGAGTATGAGCCGATTTCGTGGACGTTCGGAGTCTCGATCGGCGGTTGGGGCGAAAGGTCCGACTTCGCAGAAAGTTGTTCAAACGAGTGAATTCGTCAATATTGATGATCAGATATGTGGTTGATGATCATCTGCACGTCAGCACTGTGCTCGATAGTGGAGTACAACGTGATGTACTGGTAACAGGTGTCGTCGTGATCGTGGTAAAGTGACGAACTCCTCATTCTTCGAGGTGCGAGGCCGATAGAGTCTCTTCATTCCAACGCTAGCGATACGCGAATGACGCTAAGCAAGAATTGGTTTAACGTTGAGGTAACCGGCAAAATCTCTGGAGAAGTCACTGACGGGGGCTGAGGATGCTTGATGGTTATCAAATTTAGGATATCGTTGTCACGACGCATTCCAGAGATGATATGGAGGCGGAGAAGATGGAGAAGATAAGTGTGAACTTCCTCACTGTCTCAAAGGGAGCTAGACTAAAATAAGTTGGTGCTAAAAAGTCATGCATCGCCAGTCTAGCTCCGTCCTTCAGGAGGCAACGCTGACAGGCAAGTCCATCGACAACGGATACTCCATATCATGGTGATCAACGTAGTCACAACTGTCTCATCTTTGAGCTACCCTTGATACCCACATGCTTATCCTACGATAAGGTTAAATAAGATTAGCTGTCTGTGAGGCAACAAGGATATTTCAAGAGATGAGAGTACTTGAAAACCAGGCTTCAAGAGGGCGTGATAGATACTCAAAAGCAAGTGTATAGGCAGAAGCTCCTCTCAGCGCATCTCCAGCAACTAAAGGTGCTCGGATTGATTGAGTTGGGCGGTGTACTTCAGAACCGGTAGGAATTGGTGTAAGACACCTCGGAAGTCAGAGCGACTTGCTTAAATGACGATTCAGCCCCGCAGAGAAAAAAGTTGCACGGTGCAGTCCAAGCAATGAACGACGACTTAAATGGAATACTTACTGACACTTGGCAATTGGCATCGCAAGTCCAGGCACTCAAGTAGACTGCGGGTTTCAAGAGGAACGCTCACCTCATCCAGGAGCATGATGCGAAGTTCAACTCCACGAAAGAAAGTTCTCAGGTAATGTCAAGGATCGACAGGGCAGGAAGCTTCAAAGATGAGGAAAGACGAGGCAACTTACAGGATGGCTCATGCATCAGCGACTGCGTCGAGTACGATAAGGGTCCACAGATCAGCGGCTGAATCCACCTGCATCAAGACGCACACGCCTTAATAGCTCAACCCCGGAATCTCGCCTAAGCGGACCCTCGCGGCCCAAATGCTAAATGCGAATCCCACAACAATACGATGCACATTGGGTATGGCATTTCAATTTTCAGGGCTGCTGCAGGTCACTTCAATCTCAACCTCCGACATCCGACGCTCCCCTATGCACCGTCTCACCCATCGGATCTCACTTCACATGCATATGACAAGCAGCACGCATATGATCACGAGGTGGAGATAAACATGGGCACGAGAAGGGGGAAGAAACAATTACACTTTCCATTTCCTCTCTACCGCACACCATGCTTGTCCTAGCTAGTACGCCGATGCAAAATCCAGTTCCAATTCCCAGCCTGAACAACTAAGAAAAGCCGTGAATCATAAGACGTAAAAAGACACTCAAGAATCGCCAGCCAGTCAAGAAAAAGAGTTTGTGAAAGCATGAATGGTGATGAATGCAAACCCGAACGCTTGTAAATGCAGGAAGAAATGCTCAACAATACGTTTTTGGGAAGAAAGTAGAGAACCATGCTGAAGTGTGCTCATGATCGGCATTGTGTTTTCGGGGACCAAACCAACACTGAAGCATATGCGTTTTATTGATCAAGGGTCCAGATTTCAGGTGCTGGGTATTGTCGCTTAGGAGTCGTTTTCGCGACGCTGACGTGGGGCACCTTGGCCACCTCGTCCACGACCACGACCATCACCACGGTAGCCACCACGGCCGCGGCCGCGTCCACCTCGTCCACGGTTCTGTCCATCACGATCCTTGTTGCCACGTGACTTCTGAACTTCTTGGAAACCATCGTTGCCATTGACAGGTGGTGGGGTAGCCTACAACGAGTAATTAGCACAAGGTTACGACGGGAGTGGATTTCGACAACTTACATGTGCTGTTGCTGGTACATCTGGTTGCTCATCGGCCCAAGACTGTGGTTGGGTGGCGGCAGCAGTTGTACCAGTAATACCAGTATCAGTCTCAGTGAGATCTCTTGGTACACTTACATCAACCCATTCCTGTGATTCCGACATGTTGTTGGCGGTATCCCAGTGGCTCTCAGCGGATGCATTTCCCTCACCGATAGCAGTATTCTGAGGGAGACCAGATGGGCTATCAATGTGTTCTGGCTGCTGAGTGCTCAGAGTCGGATCATCAAGCTCAGTGAGACCAGCGTGCTGAAGAGTTGGATCACCCTGAACTGGGTACTCATTTGTCTCGACAGCTGGGGACACGTATGCCTCACCGACCTCATCTGGTACTGGTGCTGGAGCATATGCGACGGAAGCAGCCTTGATCTGAGCATCTGAAACCGAGTCAGACGAAGAAAGAAAAGACTTATGCATGGTGTATTGTACTTACAGGTAGTACTGAGTTGTTCGCCACTTACGGAGATAATCTGCTCGTCTGAGCCCTGGGTGAGCTTGATCATAGTGGCGACGGCGGTCTCATCACCAGTGTAGACCTGATACAAGACACCCTCGAGAGCCTGGTTTTCATCAGCTGTAGAATCGGCCTCCTCAGCGCGTCTAGCAGCAGCTAAGCGCAAGAATTGTGTGATGAGAAGAAGGTTGTTCTGTTGTTGCTTAGCCGATTCAGCAGCGGCCTCAGCCTTCGCAGCTGCAATAGCTTCCTCGAGCTCCTTCGCAGACTTCTCGGTGAGGTTTTTCTCCAACTCTGACTTCTCGGCCTGTGACTTTGCCTTGTACTCGGCATCGAACTTCTTGTATTGTGTGATCTGCTCCTCGAGCTGGGTCAAAGTTGCCTGGAGGGATGGCTTCTTCAGGACCTGAGCCTTCTGGTCGGCATTGATCTTGCGGGCAGTAACAAGCTCATCAAGAGACATCCCAGAGTTCTCGGCGATGATACCATCTACCTTGGATGCATTGGTGATTTTCTTGTTGACGTTACGAATGCTCCTAGTAATCGATGGTTAGACCGTATGTAAAATGTCGTAAGTTGTGGTGAATTTATATTGTGGAAGGTTTGCCAGGTTCGCCAGGTTCGTGCAGAGCCTTTTCTGGACCAGAAAGACTTACTTGTTCAACTCTCTGACGAAGGCATTCTCCTCTGCTCCATCACCACCGTTGCTGCTCTCAGCGGTATGGCTTGTTGGTGCGACTTCTTCGGCTGGAGATGCAGCGACAGCGCTGACGGACTCGGACTTCGCCTTCTTCTTCTTACCAGCCTTTGATTCCGGTCGACTCGAAGGGTTCTGGGTAGCGGTTACAGCCATTGTTACTGTTTATAGACTATGTGTATTGTTTCGTGACTAAAGCGGGAAACAAGGTGTCAGCTAAACAATTACCAAGGCCACAGTTCTTGTGAAACACGTGAGAGTTTCTGGGGGGCTTTACAAGCTGTAATAGAAAAAGTACCTAGGATTTGCAGAAAACTGTAGGAATTGCGAAAGAGTTTATGCTGGAGGTTGGTGTTGTTATTTGTGAATAAGGCGAGGCTCAGGAAACAATTCGAGCTGCCTCGCAGACCCCTGCCACACTAGCGATTCTACCGGCGAAGTACCTACACCTTGTACAGTAGCGAGAAGACCGAAGAAGCAAAAGGAAACGACGACTGCGATCTCTAACAACATTCACATTATGCCTAAGGTATAAATTGACATTGAGGTACTTCATAAAGCTGGATAGTAAGTATGATATTGGCTCGAATGTTTCATAGCTAACCTACACATGAACTCGGCGTCGTTCTAAAGATCAAAACAGCTCCTGTTTTTATTGTCGAGGTCGTCTTCGGCCAAGAAGCTCTCCTCAGGAGAGCCAACGACTACCAAATTATATACCTACAGTGGACCATTATTTATTCCATGAAGTCTTCTCGCCGAAGAATTGTTTTGTTATTTCATGCAATAGACTTCAACACAACCTTCAATAAACATGGGTATATGCCTATTCCGTCAAAACGCCAACAACCCAGTCTCAATAAAAACGCCCTCCCAGAACCTTATACATCCACGGACAGGTTGCAGACGATCATCCTTTGAACTTATCGAGAGAACGCTGTGCTGGTCAGCGGATATTCACCAGTGCATCACTTTCACTGACCTCGGTGACTTTCTTGATACTCTTTGCATTGATACCCTTCTCGCCGGCTTCTTTAGCGGAAATGTTCGCTTCCTTCATAAGACTGGTTGTGTTTGGTCAGCTCAAAACATTGGGCGCATTGACTAGAGAACTTCGACTTACGTCTGAAGGAAAAGTGCATAGTCAAGAAATATCTAGTATGATAGGTAGGTTAGTCAACACCAGGGAACGCGTCGACGCGAGATTTACTTACCATAACATCAACGTTCTTGCTCAGATTCTGTTTCGAATGTGCTTTCACAATCTTCTTGATGGTTGCACGAGGGTACAACTTCTGTCCAGCTGCCATGTTTAACCTATGCTTAGCAATAGCTAAGTAGCAAGACCACTTGGTTTTCGAGGTCGATGTTGATTGATGGTTGTCGGTGATAATACGAGCACTTATTCACACGGCTGTGATGTCAGCCTCGCTACGCTAAGCTGGGAGCTCTGACGTGGAAGTCGGCAAGGCCACCAATGAAAGACCCTTGTACTGAGGTAGGCATGAAGGATGACTTTACACAGGTAACCCACCAATCAGTGAATGAGAAAGGTTTGGCTATTCCTCTTACGTTATTCATTCAGTACCTTACTACGTGGTATGAGGAAGGTGTCTATCTACCTTCAAATAACTTGCTCCAAGACTCTGTTCAGGTCCAAAACTTATCAGCTCATGACTTGCAGGTGATGAGTTTTACTTTAACCATTCGTTCTCGACTTTTGCCAAATCATCTTGTTCAATTGACTCGGGCTATTCGGCAGCAGGCTTACTCTGTTGTTTGTACAACTTCAAAGCAGCTCCATACAACCTCTCGTATCACTACCAGAAGAACTCTTTTACCAATCCAACATCTAACAACACCTACACTAAATCTCTTCCAGAAGAGATATTGTTCAGTAGGATTCGATATGGCTTCCTCTCAAATGCTGGATCGGGATATTTTGCCTGATAATGTAAAGCCTGTCAACTATGACATATCTCTATACGACATTGAGCTTGGTGGTGCCTACAGCTATCAAGGAACTGTTGGCATTTCTGCCAGAATCTTCAAACCCACCAAGGAGATTGTTCTGAACTCCCACCAGCTTAAGATCCACTCTGCTCAGGTTTCTATCGAATCTACCAAGACCCAGTCCTCCCACAAGTCTTCCGATATTTCGTATGATGCACCAAAGCAGCGTGTCACCATCTCCTTCTCAGATGAACTCCCAGCATCTGAGAAAGTCTCAATTGTGATCAAATTCGAGGGTACAATCAATCATGACATGGCCGGATTCTATCGTTCACAGTACAAGCCAACTGTCACACCAGCGGCTTCTGTTCCAAAGGACGACGAATATCACTACATGTTCAGCACCCAATTTGAATCTTCTGATGCCCGCAGAGCTTTCCCATGCTTTGATGAGCCAAACCTCAAGGCTACTTTCGATTTTGCTATCGAGCTCCCAGAAGATCAGGTTGCTCTCAGCAACATGCCAGAGAAGAGTGTCAAGAAGGGCAGCAAGCCTGGTTTGCAAGTTGTTTCATTCGAGCGCACTCCTATCATGAGCACTTATTTGTTGGCTTGGGCTGTTGGTGATTTTGAATTTGTAGAGGCTTTCACCAAACGTCAATATGGAGGAAAGCATATGCCCGTTCGTGTTTATACTACCAGGGGTCTCAAGTCCCAAGCAAACTTTGCTCTTGAGCACGCCCATCAGATTGTCGATTATTTTTCTGAAATCTTCGGCATTGATTATCCACTACCAAAGGCCGACCTTCTTGCTGTCCATGAATTCGTAAGTATCTGCTTTTGCTTTTTCGTTCACGGATCCATATCCCTTTATAAGCACCGACACCCATCGTTCGCCCAAGCTGACACCACAGTCTGCAATATGTTCATCCCTCCCCTATTCTGTAGTTGTTAAGCTAACCGTTGTTTCTTAGTCTCACGGTGCTATGGAGAAGTATGTTCAAACAATCCTCTCGGTTGAAGAAGATTTTCAATTTGGTCCATCTCACTCGATGATATATCTAACTAACTTTCCTATAGCTGGGGACTTGTGACATACAGGACCACTGCTGTTCTTTTCGATGAGCAGAACTCGGACGCAAAGTACAGAAACCGCGTCGCGTACGTTGTCGCTCACGAACTCGCTCATCAATGGTTTGGTAATCTTGTCACTATGGACTGGTGGAGTGAGCTCTGGCTTAATGAAGGTTTCGCAACATGGGTTGGATGGCTTGCCACCGATCATTTGCACCCTGACTGGAATGTCTGGCCTCAATTCGTTACCGAGGGTATGCAGGGAGCTTTTGCTCTTGACGCACTTCGCAGTTCCCATCCAATCGAGGTTCCTGTTAAGGATGCCCTGGATGTTGATCAGATTTTTGATGCTATTAGTTACCTGAAAGGCAGCTCTGTTATTCGCATGCTTGCTGCTCATTTGGGAGTCGAAGTCTTCTTGAAGGGTGTCTCCAACTACCTCAAGACTCACTCATACGGCAATGCCACAACTGACGATCTTTGGTCTGCATTGAGTGAGGCTTCCGGCCAGGATGTGAATGCTCTCATGGAACCATGGTAAGTCTTTTCTTCTTTTCCAAAAAAAACCGTGCACGATGAAATCTGATCATTTTTTAGGATCCGAAAGATCGGATTTCCAGTCCTTACTGTAGCTGAGGAACCAGGCCAAATTGGGATCCAACAATCCCGTTATCTTACAACTGGAGATGTTAAGTCTGGGGAAGACCAGACTACCTGGTGGGTTCCCTTGGGCTTGAAGGGCAAGAACGGAAGCAAGGAGGCCACCGCAATCGCTCTCACAGCAAAGAACGACACAATTCGTGATGTAGACGACGATTTCTACAAAATAAATGCTGACAACAACGGATTTTATCGCACAAACTATCCACCTGCTAGACTTGCCAAGCTTGGTACTCAGATTGAGCATCTAAGCATCGAGGACAAGATTGGTCTCATTGGTGATGCAGGTGCTTTGGCAGTATCAGGAGACTCCAAGACTCCTGGACTCTTGGCATTTGTGGAAGGGTTCAACAGCGAGACGAACTACTTGGTCTGGCAGCAGATTCTGAGCTCTTTGGCCACTGTCAAATCTGTCTTTGCCGAGGATGAGGCCATTTCTAATAGCTTGAAGGCCTTTAATCTCAAGTTGATCAGCCCTGCTGTTCAGAAGATTGGTTGGGAATTTGCTGCAGGAGAGGATCATCTTACAGGCCAACTTCGTGCCCTTCTCATTGGAAGCGCCGGCGCTAATGGTCACGAAGCGTAGGTTTCCTGCTCTGAAACCCAGAGACACTTGTACTGACGGACTTAGTGTTATTACAGAAGCCAAGAAGCGCTTCTCAGCATTCAGCAATGGGGACAACAACGCCATCCACCCTAACTTGCGCACCGCAATTTTCCAGATAGCAATTCGCGAAGGTGGCAGTGCCGAATACGAAGTCATCAAGAAGGATTGGAAAAGCACAACGTCTATTGATGGCAAGGAGATCTCCCTACGCGCCATGGGCCGCGTCCAATCTCCGGAGCTCATCTCTGCCTACATTGACTTCCTGTTTACCGAGGTCTCTACGCAGGATACACATACAGGTGCCGTGGCCCTTGCAGCAAACCACAAGGCCCGCGGTACGCTCTGGATCTATATCAAGAACAACTTTGAGTTCCTCAGAAAATTGCTGGGAGGTAACATGGTTGTCCTTGATCGCTTCCTCAGAGTCAGTTTGAACAAGTTCGCCGACTTTGAGATTGAGAAGGACATTGAGAAGTTCTTTGACGGCAAGGATAATCGCGGTTATGATCGTACTCTCGGTATCGTCAGTGATAGCATCAAGGGTCGTGCTGCGTATCGCGAGAGAGATGCCGCTGTTATTTTGGAATGGTTGAGTGTCAATGGCTATGCTAAAGCTTAAGTTTGTCTTCGCTTGATTATACATTGACTTCTGGTCTTATACAATGCTACGTAAATGAAGAAATACATTTCGTCTCACAAATCACTAGCCGCTAAGCACTGCGATGAACATGCTTGAGTGGTTGTCAAATTATTGAAACATATCAAGCTTGCATTGATATGCACCTCATCTGGTACATGCTCTCCTTGTAATGAACTCGTTGGATCAATCTAACAAGAGGGACTCCCATGTTTGTTCGTTCGTCTCATCACGTAATACCAAGTCCGGAATTTGACCTACCTGTTCAAGCCAAAAGCTTGTATCAAAGGTATTGTCGGCAGGGTAGTCAAACATCGCTATGGAGTATATATCTGAAGAATTTGAAACATTCGAACTTAGACCCGACGCCGAGTGACCTAAGTCAGAGGTTTTCAACGGTAAAGCTGGGAGCATAGAATCCTTTTGCGAAGCTGGGTTCTGAGACTCGGCAAGTGATGTCTTTTTCGCGTCTTGAAACTTCTCACAGCATTTTTGTATAACCTGCGCCCCTGATTTTGCCGTCGGATTGGTAGCAGCCATTACCTGCAGGCGTGCGAGAGCTGTCTGCAAGGCATCTTCAATCCTCTTCGCAGCTTTTGGAGCCTTCGGTGGATACATAACTGCTACAGCAGATAGCATAATGGCGGCGTCTATGGTATAGAAGGTGAGGGAGAACATCTTGTAAAGATGCCTCGAGGTCTTTTCAAATAGACGCTGATGCGAGTCCAAGACTATGAGAGTAGACTCTACAACCACTTGCCGACTCTGGATGTACCTTGTCATGTGTGGACGATGTAATATCATCAGTACTGCGTTGGCTAAACCCCAAAACATATCTCGTTGTTTCGATAGATACGGAATACGTTCATCCCATGATTTATCGGGATTGTCGGGTCTTAGAACATCTGGGAGTTGCTTGATGATTGAGAGAATTTGTTCATGGAACATCCAGACGACATTATAGTCTACCAAAGAGGGCTTGTCTGCCCCTACACCTCGCATTCTGTGAACGACTTGTGCGATTGCATACTGATATAGACTACCAGAAAACGAAAACGGTTCGTGGCAGTCCCCTATGGTCTGTGCTATAACCACAACATTCGATGAGGTTGATGGCAGACATCCGAGTGGGGTATCAGCATCGCAGTCATCGGCATTGATTCTTCGTGGACGCCCAAGAAGCCATCCCATTACACTAATATGATGAGTTAGATTTTATTGTTATCAAAAAGGCAACGGTGCTTACCTGTCCCAAGAGAACAAGACAATCCACAATCGTCTCGTATATTCAAGATGTCGGCCTGGGTCTGGCCTGTTTTCTGTGGTATTTTGATAAGACTGAGACTTTCGATACAGTCCCAGTTCTTGTGCTTGTCTGAAGATTCAAGCTGTTAGCGCATTGCTATTTCTTTGATGGCATTCAACTTACCTAATAGCATCACCCAAGCTATGCCATGATTCCACTCCCCGGGAGCAATTTTTGAGCCAAAAAGCACGGAGAAAGTCCGTCTGCACCCCTTCGATGGTAGGATTATATCGACCTCGTAGGAACATGATCTCCATACTGATGTCGCTGTACTGTCGAGAAAGTCTGTCACACGCGGTTCCATTCTTGAGACCGACTTGATCGAGCAATCTTGCATTGGGTTGGATGAACTGTAATCCGAGAGCAATCACTTGAAACAAGAGCGCTGAAAAGAATTGGAGAGTTATTGTGGTGATGTTATGATTAGTGAATAGCGTATCATTGCTCTTGCAGGTGAACCATTGTGGCAAGAGCTTGTCTAAGGCAAGAGGATCGATTACCGGATAAAACCAGTTGACTTCAGAGAAGTATACATTTATAAGTTCCCGGATTACTGCTTCTGAAGGTAGCTGCTCCACAAGAGCTAAGTACTTAGTTTTTGGTATATCCGAAACGTGTAGATTCCTCTGATTGGAAGTTGCAGCATGAAAGAAATTATCCTCGTGTAAGAGCTGAACAACTTGTTAGCTATCAAACGTGATGCTCATATTAGCCATCGGATTACCTGTTTCATATCCTCAGAGAAAAACTGTGACGCGGCAGAGGATGCTATCTCCGTAGTCTTACTTGGATTCTGAGAAGGCGACGTTTGAGCCACCTGATCAGCATTGTTGGCAGATAAGATTGAGGCAAGTTTCTGTACAGATCTAGCTTCACCATTAATCTTACGAGTACTTTAGTAATTAAGAGGTAGCGGGGTATGAGTTCAATCATTAAGATGACAGATGAACATACACTGGTGGAGTGTTGTAGAAGCATCTCTCTGGAATGTCTCTTGCTAGACATACATTACATGGCTTCTGACGATCACACTGTAAATAGCATAAGTATGTCCTGAAAGTATGTTTTTCTTGGAAGCACAATATATTTGACGAACCTTCTGCTTTCTTCGGTAGCATTCAGAACAAGATGTCACTACTCGACCCTTCTTGACCCGCTTCTGAACATCCATTGTTTTAAATGGTACCGAAGGCTGATCGGATTCCTAATGAGATGCGTATCTCGCTCGATCTAGGAAGGCATTCGGAACATATTTACTTATCGATTTTCCTTAGTCTGTGGTCGTATGTGTCAGTTGAAAGCATGTTCAACATAAAATTCATGCTATGTACATACATGGCCTTCTTGAGTCTGCCCAAGAGTAGTACACAGCTCTGGATATCATATGCCTCGCTTATTGCTCCTTGATGTGGTAAGTACCGTGTTCTATTCTACAGACTCGCCTAATATGTAAGACATCCATCTATTCCTTTTACCTTCCTTCCTTGAACCAACTTTTCGATTGAGGGTTGATTTGGAGTTGGTGACATGTAGCCAGATCCAACAGGCATGGAAAATCCAGCCAATCCACCATTCTTTCGCACCAGCTCCCCATATCCTTTCCTCTCGTGAGACCATTCAGCTTCACTGCCTGGCAGCTACTGAAACCCTCCGTCGCGTGAAGGTAGGCCTCTTTGGAGGGCCATAGTGTTATTGTCTCGGCCAGGACTCTGAAGGATAGGAAGTAAGTATATCTCCAAATTTACTTTGTCATCAAGGGTCATGAAAATTTAGTCACAGTCACATATGTAATCCAAATCAGACTTCAGTTAAGAACTTCAATTAATTTTCCTTTTCCTTTCCCCCCATCCCCCTTCTACCTAATTTATGTACAAGAATCGAAATTTTGGAGATGGTTTCAAATACCAATCATCACACAGCAACCATCTTTTCTTTCCCCCGGGATTTTCGGTTCTTCATTCATCGCCAAAGAATTTAAGCCTTGGTGGTGGTGTTGGCAGCCACGGTGGCATAGTAGTCAACAAGGATATCAGCGGAAAGCTTCTCAGCCATACCGTAGAAGACAGTCATGACGTGGGAAGACAGCTGAGTTGGAGGGGCGGAACCATCGATGACACGGAGACCATCAACACCGTAGACACGAGCGGAGGTGTCAAGAACACCACCAAGCTCCTTGGCCATCATGGAGCAAGAGGAGACACCGTGGTAGTTGGCACGGAAGTTCTCCTTGACGTACTCAGTCCACTCAGGGAGGGTAGCGTTGTACTGGAGAAGGTCACCTGGAATGGTCTCTGCAGTGAAGTACTGTGCTAACTCTCCCTCGTTGGAGATCTCACGTGCCATCTTGGAAGCAGCAGCTTGACCGAGAATATCGAGCTCGTTCATGAAGTAGCCTGGGTCGTTGCTGACTTCGTGGAGGAAAGAATCGTTGCTGAGAATGTGGATGGAACCACGAGTGAAGGGGATCAAAGCCCAGAGATCGAAGCTGAGGACACCGTTGCTGTCCATGAAGAGCTCGGAGTAAGCAACATCATCTTCGACGAGCCACTTGCGGTAATTCTCGTACTGGATCTCGAGAGCAGTGGCGTTGGTGTGAGCTCCACGAGCAACAGTGTCGGCAGCCCACTCGCTAAGCTTGGAAGAAAGAAGGGCATGGGCCTCATCAGCGTAGGAGCCGAAGGTCTCGTTGAAAGTTGCGAAGTAAACGGCTTGACCCTGGCCAGCGGCGGCGGCAGTTACGTTGGATTTAACGCTGGTAGTGGTCTGATCTTGCAAGTTCATGCCAACTGGGAGATCAACAACTTGCTCGACACCGGCAGCATCAAGGACGGACTTGAGACCAATACCGGAGTATTCGAGAATGAGAGGAGAGGCGGAAGAACCGGCAGCCACAAGGACCTCGTGGTTGGCGTAGACCTCGAAGTTGTTGTCCTGGCTGGTACCGAACTGGACACCGGTAGCCTTTGGAGTAGCTCCAGTCTGATCGATGAGAACCTTTCCAACACGCTGGCCGACAAGGACATGGAGGTTGGAGCGCTTGTAGTTGGGCAAGAGCCATTCGCGAGCAGCATCAGAGCGGATCTGTTCCTCGTTGACCAAGTTGGAAATCATGGAAGCACCGTGTGGGTCACCGCAGCAGAAGTCCTTCTGGGTTGGAACACCACGATCAGAAACAGTGCCCATAAGTGCCTTCATCAATGGTGAGTAGTCCTCTCCAGTATCGCGAGCACCGATGCTAACAGTACCGTTCATTCCGTGGCAGCTGGTGTTGAAGTAGTGACCGGCATCGATCTCGACTTGGGTTGGAAGGCGAGCGTTCTCAGCAAGGTGCATGTAGTAAGTGAGGTTGTCCCAGTTCCAGCCTTCGTTTCCAAAGACCGTCTCCCAAGAGTCGATTTGTGCCTTGTGAGGGCGAGTCCAGGAACCACCGTTGATGAGCGTGGATCCACCAAGACCGTGGCCAGAACGAACGATCTGGGAACGACCGTTGATGGCCAAATCGTCGGTCTCGTAGGCCCAGTCAACGATGCTGCCGAAGATGTCTCCGTAGGTGTTGAGATCCTCAATGATTGGTCCACGGTCAGACTCGAAGAAACCACTCTCAATCACCAAGACTGAGATATCGGAAACTTCAGTCAGACGAGCAGCAGCAGTGAGGCCGGTAAGACCGCCACCAGCGATGATGTAGTCATACTTCTTGCCTGCCACAGAAGAAGGGTCCTTGATGAGGCTGCTGTGGATGTCGATGTTCTGGTAAGGAAGAGCAAGAGCGCTGCCGAATAAGACGCTTGCGCCAACGAAGAGAAGCTTGCTATCCATTGCAGGAAGAGTATGAAGAAGATGCTTGAGAATGATCTGATGAAGGGGGATGATGATCGAGAACAGAGGTGCGAAGGAGTCAAGCTTTATATTTTGACTTTTCAGTTCTCATAGATCTCCAAGTTGACTCCATTCCCACGACATGCTCTTGCTCGGACTGCGGGGGTCCTACCGAACTGCGTCCGGACTCCAGTATCCTGTCTCTAGAGCCTTCGTATTATTCTGCATATTGGCCGAATCTTCGAAACGGGTAATTGACCTGAATATCTCAAAGTGTATCTTCAAGCTGCCATTCCATGTCTTGAGCTGAGCTTCCTAGCTCTATCCACAAGATCCCCATCGGCTACTCTGTCGGCGTATCTTCCAAAAGTTCGAGGGTATAGAAGAACAACGATCAAGTCACAGAATCCACTCGTCCTGGCAGGCCGAACGAGAGATCTACTATACTACACGTAAATGGTTAGCCTTGAAGCATTGTTCTGCCTTAGAATAATCATTCCAATCGAGTACCTTTCTGACTCAACACCAAGGATCTAGATACTGTAGCAGAGACAGGGCCAAGAAGCATGGCCTGAAAGGGTACTTTCAGATGTATTACTAGAATACTGCTTCAAATCGCTGAACTGCACAATGGTGGATAATCCGCAAGGCGCAGCCTCGCAGCCAAGGCCAAGATAACGCCAACCAAGACAATACCTTCGCTCACTACATCTTGGCGCATATTTTGACGAAACCTCGAAGAAATAGAGTAAAAAAAAATAGGTAGCCCACGGACGAAACACATTGAGGAGCTATGCATGTACTCGTTGGGGGATTTTTTTCATCGCCTTCAAGGGTGGTTTTTCTCGCCGGCGTGCCATGACCACTTGAGCTCTTCACTTCGGCCAATCTGACTCAAATCTGTGCCTGCCTTCATGACTGAGGAACAAATGAACCAGATTCTCAAGGAAGAATCGTACAAAACCCACAGTTGCTCTGCCTGTTGATTCATTCCACCCTGAAGTTTAATCGCTATTCGTCGGGCCATCTGATGGCCCATCATGACAGTGAAGAGGCCGAATTTAATCCAGGTAGCCATCCGACAAGCCGAAGTGTAGAATAAGCACGTTGTGTTCGAGACCGGAAAGAGTTATGTCTTGGAAGATGAATTTGAGCTCCTCTCTAGCACAGTGGCACCGAAGCCGTTTGCTAGTTCCCGTTGAATGGTATTGTATTGCGCAACTTACGTGTTCTTGTGGACTGGAACCGCCGAGTGCTTTGCATAATTGGGACCCCACATGAATGAAGGTGGGAAAAGGAAAGGAAGAATGGGGATTTGGAAGATGTGGAAGATGCAGGCAATTCGAAATCATCGATACCCTGTACAGTCTAGATGCCACATGCTTAAAAATCTGTAGCCTGATTATACAATGGGGAAGACGATCTGCACTGAGCGGACGAGGTGGTAGTAGGTGGTATGTAAGTATTTACATAAATAATACATAAATGGTACATACGACAAGGCCAGATGAATATGGCTTACATAGGTACTACATAAGTACATACATGGTACATACATACACACGACATACATACGACATACATACTTGGGAGGACCCAGTCAGACCCTTGGCCCTCCCCCTTCCCCTTCATGGCGCTCTGGACTACGGGAGCATGGGAGCATGGGCCCAATATCAGAAAGCGGCTCAACATCTCCCCCTGTCCTGTTGGTCGTTTAGCAAAGTCAAGACGTTTGCCAGTTCGGCGCGATCCTGAGCAATATCCATAATAGATAAGAAGCGAAGCGAAACGAAACGAAACTGTCTACGCATCTGCGTATATTGTAACATCAGAGTCAACCTTATTTTAACGCCAAGCCCATGATTTTCCCGCCATCGTGGCCAAGGGCGGGCTGGACAAGAAGACAATCTATGCGAGCGCGGGAGGAGGCCCATCCTGCTGTGGTAGCCTACTATTCTACGCACATACGACGTATCTATCGTATACGTAGTTGGTACTGGAATTATGCTTTGACTGCCACTGTGCTTTGTGCTTTGAGTTCGGCCGCCGACCGGTATTGACTCACGAAACCCTGGGCGTTATGCCAAAGAGGTGGAAAGCCTTCAGGAGTAGAAGATCCGTGAATGTGGCTTTGCACATATACGTATTGTCAGTGCAGTGCATAACTGATAAGTTGCTCAAGAGCACTGATACGCACATACCCATCTTTGTACTAACTATACTAACTCAAACGTTTCTTTAAATTACATCAAGACTCGGAATTTACTATTTACTATTTACTATTACTCGTGACAGAAACATCATGGAATTGTAGAACGTAAGTGTTGGCACAATGTAATTAAGTCGGGCTATTCTTTATGTGTACGTAGTACATCAAGCTGTGATCTCGTATACAATGTCCTTTCAGGTCAAGCTGTGAATTAGCCGGAAAGCCCATGATCTTTTTATATAACAAGTCAAGTCAATTACAGAGGTGAAAGTCGTGTTGCTAGGATGTCTTGCCTTGATATTTTTCTACTACAACGAAAACATAATACATATAATCGTCAAACATCCTTCACTAAACCGGGCAACTTTTGGTGTATTTTAAGGCTCATATGAAGCTTTTGATCTGTAATTCGTAAATCAATGTAGACCACGTGAACCTGAACCGTACGTGCACAACTACCTGGCCGGCTCCTCTTTTTTTTTTTTTTCCCTCCTGTTCTTTTCTTCCGTCTCCAGCTTTTTCCATATTTTTCCGCATTTTTCATCTATTTTTTCCCATGTCTTTTTCATCTATTCATCTCCCCGACGGAGAGCAGATTGATGAACTCACCAATCTCATCACCGAAGACGGCCTTCGAAAAAATCAATTGCCTCCTCGCCACGTGCGGCTCTCTTGCAACTTGTACAGTAGGTCCGCTAAAGGGCCATACAAGGACCGAGACGAACCCATTCTCGGGCCCTTGGCAGTCAGATTATCCCTGATGGCAATCCATGTCATCGCGCAGTGATCTGGCTGGGACGTGTGCGTTGACGGCATTCCAGGGAGTACCGGGACCCAAGTCAAGTCCTGTGTCCCTGTGTCCCTATGTCCCTTTTTAACAAATTGCGGACTTGTTTCTCAGGCACGAGACATTAATGGTTTCTCACGGTTTCTCAGTCACCGTCGCCGTCACCGTCACCGTCACCGTCACATCTACACTCTCACAGTCGACACAAAAGCAGCGTCGAGCAGAAGCCGAGCATCTCGAGAGTACTCCATTCGTGTACAACCCACTTACGGAGCATGCCATTGAATCCACTCAAACTCGCTCTTCGACCTCAACCCTCATCAATACTTACTCACGTACAAGTACATACTTGTACTTTTACTGTACAAGTAATTACTACCTACCTATATTCAAGTGCTCACCGCACGTGCTGTGCTATGCTGTGCACGTTACTCCCCCTCCAGACGTGAGTTCGCCGACGACGGCATCTGTGAGGCCTTTGGCTGTCTCACCCGTCATTCGATCAGAGCTTTTCATTACTACTGTGTACTTGTACTGAGGACAGACCTGCGGCTCTGCTGGGGCTGATTTTGAATTATAAGTGGAACGAGGCTCCCTGCACTCCCCTAGGGTCGCCGTGAGATCTTCACCCATCGCCAATTTCCTTGGCCGAAAGTTGCCTCGACTCTCTCAAACGCCCTCTTGGCAGCCTGAGCTGCGCGTGCAACTTCCACCACTTTGTGTCTTTGACAACAGACAATGGAAGCCAAGCGATCAGAGAGATCCAAGGGAAAGAAGATCGACGTCATGAAATTGAGGCAAAAATACCAAGATGATGCCCCTCGAAACTTTCTTTACCACCATGCACTGTACTGTATGCAGTAGTGAGTGGCAGGTACCAATCGATGAAGAACGGCCGTTTATCGGACTGCCAGATTTTGTCTTACCCTACATGCCAGCGTTTTAGCTCGCGAAATCGTTGACCACAGTAGTATCTTGCTCAATGGGCAATGAATAATAACATGTCCCGTCAACCTGGTCAGCATCTCACCGCCGAGAAATTTATAAGATGAATTTGTGATGTGGGGCTGTCCACTCGAAATTTTCGAGACTTCGCAGGAGACATTATCAACAAAAAAACGTGCTCGGAAGTCTTGGTAGCCAAGACCTTGTAAACCACGAGCATTGATGATGGAATCAATAAGCGGCCGAGACTGGCTGATCAGCGAGATGCCCAGAAGAAACAGGTACCATCCACTTTTTATTATCAAGAATAGATGGCCGCTTGAGTCTGGAGCGATACTTGTCTAGACAAGAAACCTTATTAATGTAACAATATCTTCTTCATTTCCAAAACCCTTCACCCATTTCGTATTCCTTTCTTTGCCAAACTACCCCCTTTTTGGCTCTCTTTGGTTCTGACAGATTTCTCCAATATGCGAAGCTCACTGTTGATGTTCGCAAGCGCGAGCATAGCCGCTGCTACGAACCTCTATGTATCCTCTTATAGCGGTACGATCACGACGTTGCGGTTGGCAGAGTCAAGAAACGGGTCATATGCTCTCCAAAAGACTTCTGTAAACAATGGATCTGCCCCTTCTCCCTCCTGGCTCACTCTTGATGAGGGCAACAATGTTCTCTACTGTTTGGACGAGAACTTGAGTGGAGGAAATGGATCTATAGCATCGTACAAGACTTCACCTTCAGGTCTCTTGACCCAAATCGATCGTCACACGACCATTACAGGTCCCGTGAGTTCCATCCTTTACAACGGCGGAAAGGCACAAGCAGCAGCTCATTAGTATGTTCCCCCCTCCCCTCTCCAAAATGGAAAACAAGCTGACATGAAAACAGCACCGGCTCCAGCGTAACCTCTTGGGCTATTCTTGAGGATGGCGGACTTGAGCAGTTGCAATCATTCACCTTCAACCTCACACACCCAGGTACCAACCCTGTCCGTCAGGATGCATCTCATCCACACGAAGCACTCGTAGACCCAACCGATTCCTTCATCGTTGTCCCAGATCTTGGTGCAGATCTTGTGCGCATTTTCAGCATCAACCACAACACCAGTGAGCTGACTCCTGTCACGCCTCTCGCTGTCCCTGCTGGCTCTGGGCCACGTCATGGCGCTTTCCTTGTCCAGGATGGTCAGACGTACTTCTATCTCATCAGCGAGCTTGCAAACACCGTTGTCAGCTACAAGGTCACCTACGGACCAAAGTCCCTCAGCTTCGACAAGATCTTCTCCAGTGGAACCTTCGGAAACACGACGGTGCCAGCGAGAGTTACAAGCGCTGAGTGTATCCTCTCAGTAAGTTCCTGATCCCCCATCGACTAGCATTGAGTATCCCTTCCGTATCTCGAGGGGAGATTCCACGCCACTCACATGATCTGCCCACAGTACTAATACTCTACAGCCTGACCACAAGTTCCTCCTCACATCCAGCCGCAACGATACATCTTTCGTCGTCCCTAACTTTGACCCTTCCAACTCTACCGAGATCATCTCTGATTCTCTGCAGACGTGGGCTATCAACCCCAACGGAACCTTGACTTTCAAGCAGATGGTTCCAGCAGGAGGATTCTTCCCAAGACAGTTCTCTGTCAACAAGGAGGGAACCTTGGCCGCTATTGGCATGCAATACGGTGCTAGCGTCGTCATCATCGAGCGTAAGCCAGATGGCTTGTATGGCGACTTTGTTGCCGAGATCGAGGTCGATGGACAAATTACCAGTGTCGTCTGGGACGAGTCTGAGTACTCCTGTTGATCGGACTCTAGCAGTGAGTACAAAGCTTGTGAAGGGACTATTCACTTCTTGTACATATCACAGGCTTAGGCCTTTTACTTTTATGAGACACCATATGTCATTCTATGCATAGCATACGCAACTTTAATTCAATATAGAAGGGCCACTGGTTGTCCATAGAACCCAAATCTGAAGCATAGGAAACAGTTCACATGACTTAGATATACACTATCAGTGAGACTTCTACATGCGCGAATTTTTCCATAGTATATTCCCATATTCGTATATATTTTTGTATTATGGATGGATGTGCACAAGCCAACTCGGACCCAAAATTCTAATTATTACATGGAAGTATAAGCGTTAAGCGCCAACTGACCACCCAAGTGGGCATATAGAACGTTGCTTCCAGCAGCAATCTCTTCCTTCTTGACCATGTCCATCATTCCCGCCAAGCTCTTTCCCTCATAGACCGGGTCAGTAATGAAGCCCTCGGTAGCGGCACCGAACTTGATGGCCTCAATGGTACTTGCGTCTGGAATTCCATAGCATCCGGCATGGTACCTACCATCCAAAATGATGTCCTTCTCGGTGATATCGTCTTCCTTGAGGCCAATCTTGACACCGGTAGCCTTTGCAATTCTCAAAAGTTGGTCGAATGTCTGCTGTACCTTTGCGGACGCATCGATACCAACAACCTTTCTCTTGCGCGAGCCGTTCTTCTCTGCGAGCTTGAAGCCGGCAACCATACCGGCCATGGTGGAGCCCGTGACGGCACAAACAATAATAGTGTCGAAGAAGACGCCCATCTCCTTCTCCTGTGCCTCGACCTCATAAGCCCATCTCGCGAACCCCAGGCCGCCGAGGGGGTGATCCGATGCGCCGGCTGGAATATAATATGGCTTGCCGCCCTTGTCGAGGATCTCTTGGGTGAGGTTCTTCAGGGTGTCTTTGTGCTCGATGCCGAAAGTGGACGGGTCGAGGCGCGAATCGGCTCCCATGAGGCGCGATAGTTGGATGTTGCCGGCCTTGGTGTACACCGGGTCTTCCCAATCCACCCATCTCTCTTGGATCAGACCGCACTTGAGTTGCAGTTTGGCTGAGACGGCCGCCACGGCACGTGTGTGATTTGATTGAACGCCGCCGATGCTGACGAGAGTATCGCAACCTTGAGCAAGGGCTTCGGACGCGAGATATCTGAAGGTTTCGGTTAATGATGAACACCAAGTTCGCGGATTGATCTGTACTTACTCGAGTTTTCTGACCTTGTTACCACCAAAGGCCAAGCCCGAGTTACAGTCCTCGCGTTTGGCATAAATGTTGACCTTGCCACCTAATGCAGCTGTGATATTTGGTAGATGCTGGATTGGTGAAGGACCAAAGAGAAATGACTCTCTTGGAATGCTAGCAAAGGGCTCTGGGAGGATGACGGAGGCCATTTTAAAGATTCAATTGACAATACAGCAGATGGAATGTGGTATAATTGGTGATAATCTCAAAATCAAGCCCCGAGGAACTCTTCTTTCTTTTATTGCTGACATGTTTTCCGACGGTTTTCCGCTGTTAAGAAATCTTAACGTAATTGAATTGCAGAAGATGAGTTCTTTTGCGCCGAGTACAGATTATTCTACTCTGTATGGCTGCTTAACTCCATCAGTAACGAAAATGGGGGAATGCGGAGCGTCGGAAAAGTTACAATCGCTATCGTCGGGGAACTGTGATATCCGTCGGGAAACCCCTCTCGTGGCCAAGCTAGCCATGAAGGAGGTGGAGCTGTTCATAGCATCTACAATATAGAGTATTTCAAAAACATGAAGTATCGGGACTTTTTAGAGCTTGATGGTCTTTTAACGTGAAGAATGTTCGCCACAGGTGTACACTTTGCGTTTTAGAAGCAGCTGTAGTCATCTATGTATGGCATGCTCCAAAGGTCAGGGAACATTGAACTCCATGGAACATTAGTCTGCCCATCCTGTGTATGTATCATGTTTAGTCCATTGGCTTCCTCTCCATCAACATGCATGCCGGAATTACCAGGAATCTGGGTACCATCATGACCGATACCTACTGCACTGTTCTGGTTCATTGAACTGGTGAGGGATGGCTGAGATATATGGGTTGATATAGCGCCATTGGTGCCTTGCAACGGCGTGGTCAAATTGTCTCCCTGTGGAATTTCATTCCGAGTATTCTTACCCTGCACTGAGCGAATGTTCTTTCTCCTCGAGGCCAGAGCTGACTCATTGCTCATAGTCTTTACTACTGCCTCACATTGCGAAAGACAAATATCTGCAAGATCCCAGTTCAGCTCTTCTTTCGCATGGCGAAGGCAGTCAATCAATGATTTGGCACTTGCGACGCATTCCCTTGCCGTTGCGTCGTCTTCTGCTTCCAGCGCACAGCGCAGAATTAAAGTTGCTGCGGAGGTAAAGTGATAGGCGCTGTCTGTTCCAGAACGTCAGTTTGTTTGGCAGTTTCAGAATATTACTGGAGACTGTAGACTTTAAAGAAGCGTCGTTGACATTACGTGATAGAAAGTCCCGGGTGTAAAGTACCAAACTGAAAAGGGACAATCAATCACTTACAGGGCAGCCAAAATGCATCCATATCAACTGAGCGTAATGAGACAACAAAATCTACCACAGCTTGTGAGGCTTTTCGGCACTTGGCTTGGTGATGTTCTCGGAACTCAATCTCGGTCGACTCTTCGGAACGAGAGTTTTCCTGTGGAAGCCTTTAGTAGATGTGCTGGGTGAGATATCCGTATAGGTCTCGTACCTGTAAAGAAACTCTACATATACACATTTTCAAAGCAAGAAACGAGATATGTAAGCTTAAAGCTCCAGGAGCTTTGCGACGGAAATCGGTGCTTGCATAGTTCAGCCATGAAGGCAATGTCTCTTCCCAGGTACCCATAGCCACCTCGATCTCTCGAATACACCTCAGGCGGCAAGTTGTATCTGTGACCTTTAAGTCGTATACGAGAGGGAGTGTATCTCCGAGGATCTCAGTCAAACGACAAAGAGCCAGGAACGAGTGTGTGCCCTCAACTTGCGTATGATATCGAGAAGTATTAGTCGCACAGCCATTCAACAGAGTGTCTAACTCGGGCAACTCGACGTCTTGCTGGGTACGATTGATGTGCGGCGGAGTTCCATGAGCCAAGCTTGCCCTACAAACAGTTAGGATTGTGATTTCAAGGTATTCCTACGACTTACCACCAATCATGAATCAAAAGTCCCCACCAAGTGCGTATTCGTAGACCTTTCTGCCGATGCTCAATATTCCACGAAGCCGGATTGCGGTTAAGACCAAGGCTTTGAGCGAGTGCCACAGTACGACCAAGATTCACTGCATTGTAAGTTATAGAGGTAATGGGACGGCCGATAAGATCGAGTATGGATGCCAGCACAGTAGAGAAACTTGGGGTTTGGAAATCCTCATTGAGAGCCTTCACTGTTAAATTCCATATATAACGGACATCGGGTCGAGGTCGGTTTGCAAATCGTGTAGATGTGTTCCAATTAATCAGGGAAACTGCATATATCTCGCATATTAAAGTATGTGGCAAGCCGTCATTACGATAGGCTTCTAGCACCGCTTTCTCATCTAGAACAGGAAATGAAGGATGAAAGGATTCAAAATAACTAAGAAGGATCGTTCAGATTTAGGCTTTAGCGTCGGGGCTTTTGAAGATAGGACATACAGCTCGAAGAGATCGTGGCCTTTAGGCTCAATGATTTTCTCTATAGTCTCAAACTGCTTGAAGCCTGAGAAACCACTCCTTAAGGATGGTATTCCTCGCTGACGAGGCACATTCATATAGACAATTGGGTTCCTGGGATCGTCTGAATAGACGCAGTAAGGATTGGGCCGTACATGAGAGACAGCGAAATCCTCCTTTGGGGATATATATTGCTCGAGAACTTGGAAATCACGTGCAATTGTTGGACCGACAATATGCCTGGATTGGTTCATTTGATTCTGAGATGTAGGTATAGCAATAGAATGTTCGTTTTCTGTGTTTGCATCTGAGGTTGACTGAAAAGGTGAGTGGCCACTTGGTGCGTGGGTTCGCATGCTCGACGACGGAGGGTGAGATTTCAGTGCTGATTGTCGCCTTCGCTCGATCTTAGCAGTTTGCCGCCTCGATCCATCCTGGCTTCTTGAGCCGGAAGAACTTTGAGAACATTCGATTTTGTGTTCCTTGCAAAGTGTACAGGGGCTATCTGTCTTTTCTCGAATGCAACGACTTTTCCGCCGTCGACAGAAATCACATGCTGGGACTTTGTGGGATCTGTAAGGACGAGCAGTGCTTTCGACTTGTGGACTCGAGTCTTCAATAGGCTCTTCGGCCATTGTTTGAATCATAAACAGAAACTGGAAGAAAAGAAATCGGTTGAGATATATAGTCTTGAAATATACATGGAAATTTATTCAGGAGTATCAAGTTCAATATGCTTCAACTATTCACTCTTATAACGGCCCGGCAGAACTATTATCCATCCTGACTGGCGTAGCTGCCCGACTTCGGGTTCGCGTCGAGGATCTGGCACACAAACATCAACAACTTCCTGACTTTCAAAGTACTAGATCCTGGAGGCGATTGTCCAAAGCAAAGATATTCTTTGCACTTGACTAAGTGTAATGAACTTAGGACGACCCAAAATTATCTGGCAGGTACTGTGCGAAGCAGGTAAAGTAAAAGGAACACCCTTCAGTGCGTTGAGTAGCATGCGATTGATTGTCTTGCAGAGAGTCGTAGAAGATAGATATGTAGATCAGCATGGTTAGTGGTATCCAATACGCACAAATCTTAGGACCTAACTATAAAAAATAGCAAGCCGCTGCGTAAGAACTCGCAGCAAGTCTCAGCGAAATGGGAGGCATTGTTCCGATCCGCGAGCTGGAAATAATGCCACCAACACCCACACCACAAGTACAAGTACAATTCGCCTGCAAGACTTCCATGTTTCTACTCCGACCTTCATTCCCATCAACTTGAAGAACTTCTCCCACTGGCTCTCATGCGTGCGCTATATGTACCAATACACTCATGAATGCATGAATGAATGAATACAGTAGGTATATCCACTTCTCCGCTATGGAAGGACCCTAGTTGATGCGGGGCCCCAGATTCCCCCGCATCATTTATGCCCGCCGGCATTCCAGTTTAGGTTAACATCAACACGATAGCGAACCACTTTTCACATACCATGATTGTCAATAAATGGCCGCTACTTTAGGTACTTTGTAGGTAAGACGTTTCGTTTTACCAGATCGATATCTAAACATCACTGCCGAGTCTTCTCATCACGAGTATTTATACCCATATAAATACCATCTTCATTCGTGTTACCATTCTCTGTTGTCTCTTGGAAAACAAATACCAAATGTTTCATACATGTGAATTTGTGTTTCTCCTCGTTTTCTAATTTTTAAACATCCAAGAATCCACTTGAAATCAGTTGTTAGCAATCATGAAGAACTGGTTTGGCCGAGGCCGGTCAATGCAAGTTGCAATAACTTGCGTTTGTTTGATGGCATTCGTTCTTTTTGGTTATGATCAAGGAGTTTTTGGGGGTATTTTACAGAATGAGAATTGGTTGAATCAGTTTGGCCACCCCAGCGATACCAAGACTGGAATAATTGTCAGTTCATACAACCTAGGATGCCTTCTTGGGTGTATTGGTAAGTGCTTCAAAAAGTCACAATGCGCCGCATTTCCCCAAAAATTGAGCTTAGACAAGGGAATATGATCTAACTTATAAGTAGTGAATTTCTTCATTGGTCATCACTTCGGCCGGAGAAAGGTCATGTGGCTGGCCGCAACTACAATCATTATTGGCGCAACTCTACAATGTTCAGCATACAGTATCCCACATCTAGTGGTTGGTAGAATCGTGACGGGCGTTGGGACTGGTCTCGAGACCTCAACAGTTCCTATGTATCAATCGGAATTATGTGAAGCACATACAAGAGGACAACTAGTCTCTGCAGAAGTACTGTTTGTAGGAGTTGGTATTTCTCTTGCTTAGTATGTCTTTCCAAGGCCATTGTGTTCTTGCGCTGTGGATATCATGCTGACCTTTATCGCCATAGCTGGTTTGACTTCGGCATGTCTTTTGTACCAGGATCAATCGCCTGGCGTCTTCCAATTGCAGTGCAGATGATCTTCGCCTTCTGCGTTATAATCCTCCTTTTCGGCCTACCAGAATCGCCGCGGTGGTTGTATTCAAAGGACAGAGGAGAAGAGGCCATACAGGTCTTATGTACAGTCTATGACAAGCAAGAGTCAGATGAGCTTGTCGTATATCAGAAAAAACAGATCTGTGAAGCGATTTTGTTGGAAGAGAGGAGCGGCGGCTTCCAATGGCGAAATGTATTGCGAAGAGACGAAGTACAGACAGGCAAGCGTGTCCTGTTGGCTTGGGGAATGCAAGTAAGAATGTCAAGCGCATCGTCGTTTTGTACGGAAACTAATCTAATCACAGTTTATGAACCAGATTGGGGGCATCAACCTAGTAGTATATTATATACCCTGTAAGTACGCCTCTCACATTTCCAAATTTTACTAGACTAATCTTCATAGCTGTCCTTGTAGCAAACGTTGGTATGAGTGCCCGTTTAGCGCAAATCCTGGGTGGCTGGTACGTCTTATGCTATTCCCAAGTCTCAAAGACAGACCCCAAAAGTAAATCCTAACCTCTCCCAGTATAAATATGATGTTTATGTTCGGCTCCATCGTCCCCACAATTTTCCTAGACCGCATGGGCCGGCGCCTTACCATGCTGTGGGGATGCGCAGGCCTTGGCATTTCAATGATGATGATTTCGATTCTTCTCAGCTTCGGCCACTCCACTACATCATCTGCCGCTGTTGCCTTCTTCTTCACATACATGTTGATTTTTGGCGGCTCGGTAAACTGCGTACCATGGGTTTACGTCCCTGAGATTTTGCCGCTTGAGGCGAGAGCGAAGGGGACTGCTGTGGGGATATCTAGCAACTGGCTTTGGGTGAGTTATCAAGGCCTCAAGGAGGTGGAGGGCTAACATAATGAGTAGAATTTCTTTATCGTGATGATCACGCCGAGTAGGTATATACGCTGTTGAAAGAAATACATGCTGACAGTCTTAGCTCTTATCAATCGATTACAGTGGAAAGCATATTTAATCTTCATGATTACCAATGTAGGAATCTTGCTTCATAACTATGCATGCATTCTTGTTTTTACTAACTCCTATATAGTTTGCATTTATCCCGCTCGTCTATTTCTGCTACCCAGAAACGAGCAATAAAAGGTATGGATATTGTTTTTAACCCTTCATGGTCAGGTACAAGAACTGAATTTTAATCTAGTTTGGAGGACATTGATTATCTCTTTGTGGATGGAAGAGTCAAGCCGTGGGAGAGCACACGTGGAGAGAAAGGATTGCGGCATCCAAACATGACGGATGGTGCGGATGATAAGGAGAAGGTTGTTGGAAGCACTGAACACATCGATGTCAAGGACTAGACTTACACGTATTAGAGGTTTACTTAATCTCCAGCAAGAGTTCAGATTCAAGTTTTTCTTTTTCTTTTCCACACGTTCTCAGAGTGCTTATATTTCAAGAGCTGCTCGGAGAATGCAGAGTACTAAGATTTCATTGCCCTGAGAGCATAGAACGATCTGTTGTCTTGTTCGTGTATAAACTAGCCTCGATTTTCGCACTAACAGACCTGCACTCGATTTTTGTGCTTCCTCTTTGATCAGAATTCGGAGTAAGCAAATGCGCGGTCCTGGAAATCTGGAAACATTCAAAGATCTATGTTCCGACTCCGCCGCGGCGCCGACACTTGCGTGGCCGTTCACGAGTCAGCCAATCATTAGTGGCACGTACCTGATCGGACATCGGACATGAGGCATGTTGATGAATAAACAAAAGGTAAGCTACGCCAAATGTACAAGTAAGTCCTAATCACAACAATATATTTCCTCTGTCATCATTATTGTTTTTTTGTTATAAATTATGGCATCGTTCTGTACCATTACGAGTTGAACATTGTATAGACGTTTCTCTTCATCTTGTTAGATCTTTATATGCACTGCTCTATCTCTCTTATTTCGCCACCGACGAATAATGACGATGTCGATTCATGAAAATGAACACGATGAAGAATCTGCTCTTCTCCAGCGACAAGAAGTCTTGCCAGCGAGAGATCCAAATGCTTCAAATCAAGCGGTTACAGCTCTTCGCGGGACCTTTATCGCCATCTCGCTTGGATTGTTGATCTTCGTTCAAGGTTGGTACACTCGCTATTGAAGAGAAGTATGTAACTGATGATGTTAGCATGTAACATTTCTCTTCTTACGACTACTCAGTCAACTATTGCTGTCGAGCTCGATGCCTTTGCAGAAGTCAGCTGGTTCACCTCTGCTTATCTCGTGAGGTTCCCATATCACCCCCACTTATCCCCAACTAACGGTGTAGATTGCCATGTCAAGTTGCACACCATTGGTTGGTCGATTGAGTCAGATATTCTCACCAAGAAATGCCATCTTCGTCTCAACCATCATTCTTGGAGTTGGGGCATTACTCACGTCACAGGCAAACACCCTCGCTGTATTTTTGGCAGGTAGAGCTATCGCCGGTGTTGGTGGCGCAGGGGTACTGTCCATTTCTATCATTGTCGTGATTGAGTTGACCTCGAAACGGAGACGAGGTCTTTTTATTGGATGTGTGAATACGGGGTTTACATCAGGTGTCGCGCTGGGTGCTGTCATTGCAGGTGCTTTGCTTCCAGTTACAGGATGGGTACATATCTCGGATATCTATCTCTATATTGCACATACTGATTCTTGCAGAGATTTCTCTTCTGGATTCAAGCACCTTTGGTACTGGTCTCTGGAATCGGCGTGTTCTTTAGCATCCCCAAGGCTTTCAGCACAGGTGCACAGAATGCCCGAAAGCAAAGTGTTCGAGAGAAACTCGCAACAGTGGATTACGTTGGAGCGATTACTCTTGTGAGTATCATACCCTTTCTAATTCCGCAGCTAACGATATAGACTGGAGCACTTGTTTCGATGCTGCTTTCGCTTTCCTCCCCTAGGATCACAGCTCTTCCGTTGATTTTGTCCTTGATCCTGCTTATCATCTTCATTATTAACGAGATATATCTTGCCGCTGAACCTATCATTCCAATCATCGTTCTCCGATCACGTGGTGCCCTGCTCTCATGCTTTGGACAAGTTGGCCTCATGATGGCACGCTGGACCGTCTTGTTCTATACACCGGTATATGCTATCGCGGTTCGTGGTTGGAATCCGGCATCGGCTGGTGGTATGCTCGTTCCTACAAATACCGGTTTCGCAATTGGAGGATTATTAGCAGGATGGCTCCATATTCGTCGGACTGGTAGCTTTTACGCGTGAGTTATCCATATCTATATGGGATCTAACTGACAGTGCAGCGCTTGCGTTGTGACTTTCTCCAGTTTCCCTGTTACCCTCCTCATCCTGGGATTTCTTTCGGTACCCGAATCTTCACCTGTCGTCTATATGATAGCCACATTCGTCAATGGTCTATGTACTGGAGCAGCACTGAATTACACGCTTGCCCACATCCTTCATCTCACTCCTACAAGCACACATTTCATCGCAACCTCTCTTCTTGCAACATTCCGTGGCTTTGCAGGCTCCTTTGGTAGCGCTGCTGGCGGTGGCATCTTTATGCGCCATCTCCACAGTGCTCTCGACAAGGGGTTCGCAGAGCGAGGCTTAGTAGGCAAAGAAGACCTCATCAGAAGATTGCTTGGC
This sequence comes from Xenosphaeropsis pyriputrescens, assembly GCA_022609375.1. Classification (NCBI taxonomy): domain Eukaryota; kingdom Fungi; phylum Ascomycota; class Leotiomycetes; order Phacidiales; family Phacidiaceae; genus Xenosphaeropsis; species Xenosphaeropsis pyriputrescens. Next base: position 74,572 of record JAGKQE010000025.1, read on the forward strand.
AGTCCAGCATTAGTAGCTACTCTGATAGGGGACGAGAAGGACGTCGCTTTGCAGAGTTATGTATCTGCTATTCAAGGCCTGTTTGTCGCAGCAGCTGGTTTAGCAACGGTCTGTATCTTTATTCAGGCAGGCACTGGTTGGGAAGCGCCTGTTGAGGAGGTCGAGGAAATCGAAGAGACGCAAGGGATTGCATAGTTGATGGTGTGGTTGTACACAAGTTGATAGTGTGAGCTATTTGTACATTCTTGTGGTACGGTAACGTTGTTAAAAGTGAAGGATATCGGCATTCAACGTCGCATTTTTGAGGTTCTATGACTTGTTCTATGCATTGCATCACACCGTACAATCGACATTGTCGGACACTTGTTGCATACAGACGCCAATGAGCATCTGCCATCATCAGCGGTATCACCTTACTTCGTATTCCTTTCTGTTGAAATCATTGTCCCTTTCAGCCAATCCCTTTACTCGATCAGTGCCGTCCCTTTAATCGTTGTGGTGTGACCTGCACAAGAGATGCACGAGGTCGGACTATGCACGCGTACCGCAACTGCAACTGCAACTGCAACTGCAACTGCAACTGCAACTGCGTCTGCGTCTGCGTCTGCAGCTGTCATGTTTGTCTTGCAGCAATGTTTCGCTCGCAAAGAGAGGCAGAAGTCGATGGCCTTTCCTCGGTGAGAAGATATTTATGGGAATTCCTCTCAGCGATTGTGCCGTGCTGCACATCACCGCTTACAGATGCTCTAGGAGGAAAAAGGTCCAAGTAGATTGGTTTCGAGTTGAAGGGACCAAGACACAATTCAGATTGCGATAGACATCAGGATCATTTCATCTCTCATGGCAAGCGAGGGAAAGGCCTGGGTGACTGTTGTGATGATGAGAGTCGAGTCTCTCAGAATAGAACACCAGCCGAATAGTGCCCCTCGCGTTGTTCGCTCTGGTGGTTGGAATGTGGGGATACAGGCCAAAGTTGGACGTATTTGATGCAAATCTATGCATTTTGAATATATTTATGCAACTATGCATGGGTTAGTACCTGATTCGGAGTGATGAGTAGTGAAAGGCTTTTATGCTTACTCCGTCCGTACAACAGAACAGGCCTGGGACGCCTCTACCGCCCCTGTGGCGCCCCTATGGCGCCCCTATGACGATGCAAAAATTGTGGAGAAGTGAAAAGCGAGAATGGCGCCGTCAAGCATTCCCAAGCATCTCCAAGCATTCCAGTCTTCGGATATGTTGTGTATGTTGTGTTGTGTTATGCTGTGTTAGTTGTTAGTTATGTTACTTTACCCTTCAATACCCTTCAATGCCTTCCTTTGTTTCATGTTCGTTGTCTTTCGCTCATCCTCTCTACTTGGCAATGCACTGCATGGGCAACAAACGTCATGAACAAAAATACCCAAGATACTCGTGTCGTTGCTTCTCACTCTCCTCTCCTCTCCTCTGATCTGCTCCAGAGAAGATGAAGCCCAATGAGGGGCAATCCTCGCATGCCTGCATTCTACTGGCCGTGGAAGTCTTGCAAGTGAAATGTGCCAGTGTGCAACTTACGCCAGGATGAGGATCGGATCGTCACATTATGTGGAGCAATGTGGCAGGTACCATGAGAATAATGCCTGCATAGGGAGATCCTACGTTTCCCTACCTAATGCTCTACTCTCTCCAGCCGCTAAACATGTACAAGTACATGCAACATGCAATGAGTGCATCAAGAACTTAACATCCTCAAATATTCGCGAGGTAAGAGTCTAAAACCTGCTGATCTTCCTCTCCATTTTACTACATCTTCACCTTGTCTTTCATACAACTTCTTTCATCCTTTCCCAAACTTCAGACCAGCAGCAACTTATACAAACGATACGAGCCTACCACCTCCTTTCCTCGATTAACCCTTTCCAAGAACCCTCTAGCCCTTCAGTTTCCGTCAACATGAGATCTACTCTCTTACCTCTCACTTTCGCCCTTGGTACATCGGCTTTTGCAGTCCGTCGCGATGTTTGTTCCTTCGACCTCCTCGCTCGCGGCGGCGAGATGGGTGACCTTAGCGAAGCAGTCAACGGCAACATAACCCTTGGCGGAGCGAACCCAGAAACCTCCTTTTACATCTCTACTGGCTTTCTCACCGATGCTATCAATGGTGGATGTGACGTTTCCGGATCAGCTCAGCTTCAATGCAAGGGTGTCGATGCCGGAGGAGAATGGACGATCACCTCAAACCAGACCTTGATGTACAATGGATGCTCGAAGTTCTTCGCTTGTGACGATGACGAGAGTGGAGGCTTGGGCGTTTACACGGATCAGAGACAAGATACAAGTGATTGCTATCCCGTCACCTTGGAGGCTGTCGGCTACAACTGCACTGCTCTTGGTCGTTCGACCACCAGTAAGTTACCAACATCAACAGCTACTCCAACGACTCTTTCAACAGTCACTGGAAACGGTGTTACTGTAACTCCGTTCACCACCGCCGCCACCACTACCGGCACCGTCGAGAGAAGTGTTGCTGCAGCCTGCCCAACTGATCTCTCCGCTGGTACATTCACTTCGCCAAACCTCCTTGTCCCTGTCTCCTTAGAGGATACCACAGTAGCCTTCGGATCTTCCGACAACGTCACCATCATGCCCCAGAACAACACCCTCTTCAACTTCGACATCGAATATACCGGAACCTGTGCTCTGCTGTTCCTCTTCCCATTCTCCTCTTCTCTTGCTGCCGGCCACCCAGCATACCTTTTCTCAGGCATCGAGGAGGAGGAAGGTGAGAGTGGCGGCTTGAACTTCACCACTCTCGCAACCACTTTCGACAGCACTGTCACCTACGATACCAGACCAGCCGAAGTAAGCAGCTTCGGCAAGACCGAGATCTTGCCAGGCGCCGTCTATACCATTGGCACTTTCCCTTGTGAGGCTGGAGATGTCGCGTTTGAGGGTAGCTCCGTTGGTAACGTGGACTTGATCTACAGCCAGAGCCCTGATCCTTCTGCCTTGGGACTTTATGTCGTTCCTTGCGAGTAAATGCTGTTGAATTGCGATTTCTTTGTGTGATATTTGGGTTGGGATTGGTGCATATACCTCGCTTGAATGAGCATTGTTCGGAGTTGAAAGCCTGAAAACTTGATAGTTTTAGTGCAAGCATTGGCTTTGCAAGATTAGCAGGCTACCTAATGATAATATTTGCATAGATTCACTTATTCATTCCGTACAGTGATTGAGATGGAGGGAGAAAAGTAACAGATCAAGGAATGTAAATAACATCTCAATGACACAGCACAATTGAACAGCATATACGTCATAGTATGAATAAAATAATCTTGTTCATTTAACCGTGTATGCATACAAGTTTCTGGCGCGCATGTCTAGCTTATAACTTCATTCCCAAGGCCTTGTGCACCCTTAAACTCTGTCTGATACTCAGATCCAACATGATCTCTTCGCTACCACCTGGAATGGCGTAGGCTCTGACATCACGGTACAATCTCTCGATCTTTCCGCCCTGTCCACCTCTTGAATAACTCAGGCCACCGAAAATCTGACTTGCCTCTCGGGCACAGAACTCGAAAGTGACGGTGGATTGAGCCTTGAGCCCAGCAATGGCTCCTCCGAGCTTCAGCATGGCCTCGGTCTCATTCATCTTCTGGCACTGGTAGATGATGTTCTCCAGCCAGTTGTAGGAGGCTTCGATCTGGCGAGCCATGTGTGCCAGCTTCAAACGGATGACGGGGTGGCTGATCAATTTCTGGCCGAAGGTGCGACGCTTGTGGGCGTACTTCATGGACTCTTCGTAGCAGACGCGCGAGAAACGGAGGCACTGGATGATGATTCCGATACGCTCATGATTGAAGTTGCTCATGACGACGCGGAACCCTTGGTTCTCCTTGCCGATGAGGTTCTCGACGGGGACCTTGACGTCCTCGAAGGTGATGTATGTCGTCCCGCTGCTCCACACTCCCTGGCAGTCCATCTTGCGAGTCGATACTCCGCCGAACGATCGCTCGATGAGAAGGACTGATACGCCGTTCATGCCTTCGCCTCCTGTGCGGACGGCAGTCGTGAAGTAGTCGGACCAGATTCCGTTGGTGATCCACTTCTTCTCACCGTTGACAATGTAGTGCTTTCCGTCTGGAGTGAGCTTGGCCTCGCAGGTCAGATTTGCAACGTCGCTTCCAGCATCCGGCTCAGTGATGGCAAGACAGATACGTTTGTCGCCGTTCAAGATGCCGGGCAAGACCCGATCAACGACGGACTTCTTGCCGAACTTCGCAAGTGGTGGGCATCCGATTCCGAATCCGCCGATGACGTTCCACACAAAGCCTCCACTACCAGCGCGGGAAAGCTCATCGGTGACAATCATCTCATGGAACAGATCCCAGTTCTCTGGAGCTACTGCCTTCACCCTGTTGTCCGTCCAGGCCGTGGGGAATTTGTGCATCCCCATCAACCCAGCTAGGTACCCGCGAGTTCCCATCTGCTTGTAGATTTCTTCGGGGACACGTCGGGCTTCGTCCCATTCGGAAACGTTGGGCTCGATCTCCGCGGAGACCCATTCGCGAACTTCCTCACGAAGAGCGGCGTGAGATTCGTTGAAGTATGGTGAGTGATACTAGGATTATTAGTTGGTTTCTGTGGTCAAGAGAAGATCCAAGACTCACGCTTTGATACCAGGAGGGATCTGCGTATGGGACTTGATCACCATAGGGATCAAGAGCCTCGGCTTCCTCCTCTTGCTGCTTTGCTGCTGGACCAGGCATTGGTGCTACGTGACCGCTTTCTGCCGAAGGGACTACAGCCTCCTTCTTCTGCTCTTTCTGAGGAGCCTCTGGTGGTGGAGCGACCTTCTTCTTCGTGTCAAGAGATCCAACTTGAAGCTTTGACTTGTACTTCTTGAGAATACCCTCGTTGTGGTACTTCCAGAATTGCTTGGAGGCATCCTTGCCAGCTACACGTGTGAGGATCTTCTTTCCACCTGTATAATACGTCAGATGAGAAACCCTGACCGTGGGAAGTAGGAAGTACATACCTGGATGCTCCTCTTGGAAGGTAGTCAGGTCATAGACATCTTCATCAACGATGATGTAGAGGTCATCCGGTTTACTGTGGGCAGCAACATCACTCGGAGAGAACGTCTTTGACATGATGGCTATTGTCTATATTCTATGGGAAAACTGAATGGACACAGAAGAGAAGGGTTTGTGAGATGATGGTTATAGAGAATGAAGATGAAGACGAAAGCGGATGAGTAGAAGCAGCAGCGTTTATGTTATGTCAAGTCGTTTCGGGTTGTCAGGACGTCCTTTCACATGCCACGCTCTTGTCGGGTATTCAATGTATGGGTGCACCAGTGAGTGAGGCTAAATCCCCACACTGGTGCACCATTCCCCGGATTGTTCTATGTGTACCACTTAGAGAGACTAAAGAGCAATAATCAATAACAAGTCAGGTGTCGGACATGTCGGGGTAAGTGAGGTCAAGAGGATCATGAGACTTTGCAAAGTGTCAACATTGGGCCAATTACAAGCAGAGAAAGTCATGAATAGAGTAAGACTGAATAGACAGATGTCGAGGAGTGAGAGTGCATGTGAAATGGCTGCTCCTTGACTCGTCCGAGAGTCCTGATCATCCATCCCCAGCCGGAGTACGACGCAAAAGGTTTAGGGGGCTGAGTGATGCCGAGGCACTGCACGGCCCGGGGGTGGTGGGAGGGGCTTGTATCAGTTCATGCCTCAGTTTAAGGAGACTAATCACGTGATATGGTCAATCTCATCTCAGTTCATAAAAATCCTCCTACTTATTACTACTTATGTACTTCTCGGCTCAATCTCGATCAGTCTACATAAATCCGTGAGCAAAACACAAGCATTCACATCCTTCAACTCCTCTGTCTCCTCTGTCTCCTCCGCTAAGTTTCAAGGTTGACAGGACTAATATGCCACAGGCAACTCACGCAGATATCTCCCATCTTGACATGCCCGGCAGCAAAGTCTCACCGGTGAGCATCGTCATTTGTTACATTTTACAGGCGTCAACACACCAAACAAACTCTGCACGGTCATAATCTCGCTGATCCAAGGTTTGTTCAGTTAACACTTGTACATACTTCCTCTATCTTACCCAGCCTCTTTTTCAAACACAAGCCTTCCACCGCTCAAGCACTCATCCCCCAAGCTACTCCAGAATTGTCTTCCGCAATCTTGTAGGTCCACCATGACTCAGCATTTTCATCGTCCATTACAGGGTCAACAGCCAACCATCTCGTTGAGTTGGCAAGTGGTTGGCACCGCGACGTCCCATTCCTCCCCTTAATTGGTCATGCAAGCGATGTTTACTTTATTTCCTATTTCGATACCCCTCTCCACCTATCACAAGCCTCCACAATGATGCTGGCCTCAACCTTGGCCTTGGGTGTCTGGTTTTCTTGGAATTTCGCGTCTTGTTGTTCTTAATGTTGATGGCTGCCCATCCTCTCTGCATCTCTACCAACTGATGCTTCGAAATCAACAACACACCGACTTTCCGTTAGTTCCAAGAGCTGGACAAAATGGCTGAAGTACAACAAATCGATGATCTTCCCATCGCTGTACGAAGGAAAAGACGAAGCTCGCTCGGACCACTCCTTGCCAAAGAATCTCGGAATGCAAAGACACGCGGTCGTGGTATAGATACCCCGCCATCAACGCCTCGGCGAGCAAAGAAGAGAGTACGCTTCTCTGACCCAGGCCCAGCAGTTACAGAAGATCTCTCTACTGGCCTGACACCATCCCTTAGAAGGGCATCAATAAACGCGTTGCCATCCACTTCAACAACCCCTCGTCGCAGACAGCCTACACCTGCTAGTCGTCGAAGCAGATTCGAAAATGATGTCCCACTTACCGGCACTGTGCAATTTGCCCCTCTTCGCCAGGTCCTCGAGGGCAGAGTCAAGAGAAGGCTGCAAAGGAACAGGTTGAGTGAAGAGGTCAACCGAATAGACAATGACAAGAGAAGCCAAGCAAAGGCTCGTCGAGCAGAACTCGAACGACTTCGAAAATCCCTCGCAGAGAAAGATCGAGAAATGGAGGAGCTCAGGGACGCTATGGATGTAGCCAGTCAAATTGGCGATGAACAGGTTTTATGCGCACGTATGGAAGCACATGATCACCGAGTAAGGGATCTCGAGTCCCAAATTGATCTCCTCAAAGAAGAATTACACACATACGAAGGCCAGTCTGCCATGCACGACTGGACCATCAACGATCCATTTGATGATGATAACGACTTTGGTGCTCATAACTTTGACGATTTCGATGACGGAAGTGTTTTGCACGGAACTCCAGAGCCACTCATTCTCTCACCGCCAGAGTCTGTGCCAGACACACCCACCAGATCATACATGCAAGAAGGAACACAAGCCGCATTTGATGATCTGGAGAAGACAGGATTGTATTCTCAGTTGTCAGCTCTGCAGCGTGAAGTGGAAGCACTGTCTTCGAAGCTCGAGGCAAAGAGAACACAGCAAGAGATTCTTTCCGCAAAGCTTTCTCCTGTTGTTCCCGCCGAAAACCTTGATGTTGCTCTTGACTCCGTACTCGAAAAACTGGCGTTGTCACAAGCATCAGCCAAGCATGCATCTGAACGTTTTGACGCCCTCAAGGCTGAAATTGGAAAGCTGGGCTTCTCAAACGACACGGAGATAACCATCGAGAATATTGCATGTCAGTTCCGACAAGCAAGAGTTGAGCTGGCGCACTTGACGCCTGATGGGAATACCGAAGGCTTTGAGAACGACAAAATCTTGTCAATGCTTGTGGGTAGGGTGCGCAGTCTGCTTAATGAAGTCAAGACTCGCAATGCCAATATCGATCAGTATCACGAACAAGAGGTCCTACTACGACAACAGCTTGGTGCAAGTTCCGATGCATTGACTGCTGTACAAGAAGAGCTAGTTGCGTCAAAAACACAGACTACAAGACTCCAGGAGGAGCTCAAGTTGTCGACCGAAAGTAATATAAAACTCAAGGCCGCCTTAGAGGGCTACCGCATCGAAGTGGCTGGACTGGAGAAATTGATTGAAACCATGGAAACATCAAACAGCGAGTCAGAAGCACAGCTTCGTCGTGAGATGGCTCAGGCTATTGGATGTTTGGAGAGTGATTTGGAGGATGAGAAGATGCGTCATGAAACCACCAAGGCTGAAGCAGAGACAAGCAAGATTCTCTTGACTGAGTTTCAGGCTCGTCTCGCCACCGCCTTGGAGGCTACTGAGACTATAAGATCTGAGATGATGACGGCGGTATCAACGTTGCAATCGTCTGCGATTGAAAAGGAGCAACAACATGACAATGCTCTGCTTTCTCAAAGCACCGAGTTCCACGAGGAACTTGATCGCGTCAATGGATCTCTTATTGCTGCTCAACAAGCCATTTCCGAGTTACAGACGGAGAACAAGGACTTGTCTACACAAGCAAACAATGAGCGTATGAAGGCGAGGGCGGTGGTTCAAACGATGAGGGATCAGCTTATGGGGGCCATGGATATTGGTGTGAGTTTTCTTGGTGAGAAATCTATAACCGCAGCACCAGAGGTCGAGAAGGCTTTAAGTGGTATTCCCAAGACGCCATCCAATGGTCTTATGAGATTTTTGGATAGTGGTCGTGCAAGAAAGTCTGGAAGCAGAAAACGCAGATACGATAGTGGATTAGGACTATTGGAAGAAGATGAAGAGGAGATGGGAGAGCAGTGCGAGCTGACTGTTTAGTTTACACTTCTTTGTTGTTTCCTAGATAATGATCGTTATGAATGTATGTTCTACTTGTGCATCTGCTCTTTTAATGCTTGGTACCCTATGAAATGGCCCACTCTCATTCACCGCATGACGCATCGACACTGGCACCGAACTGTATTCCTGCCCCTACATAATAATTCACTGAACGAGAGAGTCATATCACCCACCCTTTTAATCCGATTTCACATGAGGAACATATGAACAGCAGGCGGAGAAATGTGCCATACGACGAAGTAAGATTTCCAAGCGAAATAGTGTTCAGCTGGCCCCTTTCAGCTGGCAGCCTCGTTCGTAAGATGCTACTAAGCGCAGAAATCTTGCTGGTCGCATGCTGAGGTCATTTCAGCCCCACCAACCTGTCCCCAGACCGCTGAAACAGGAACACCGTTTGCGTAACTCTGTCTTCCACCAGCACCAGTGACACCAACCCTTGGTGTTCAGCCTTGTCCTACTTTGCTGTACACGTGTGAATGATAATGTGTCCAGAATGGGTAAATTCCTATAATATCTCGTGCAGCAGTCTCTACTTTCAACTCGATGATATATAGATAATCCTGTCGTTTCTCCTTGCTTCATTTTCCTTTCTCAGTATACTCGTTCCGGAGATCTTTGATGCTCCTCACATGACATCTATTCTCACAAGTTCATCATGGCAGTAAGCTCGTCAGTCACATCGTCACCTTCTCCCGATAAGACTGCTCCCAAGCGGAATTTCTATGCCTCACAGATCGGTGGTCAAAAGGTAGAGCCTCTCACCTATACCGGATCACCATTACAACTCCTTCGTGCAGATATCCGATCAGCATGGAAATACCGCTGGTTCCTTCCATTTATTGTTATCCCTTTCACTCCTTGGCCGTCTGGTGAGCTGGATGAATTATGCTGGAGGTCGTACAAGAACGTCTGGGCCATGACCCTTCATGTCATCTTGATCTGCGCGCAGCTGGGGTTCGGCGTCTGGTTGGCTCTTGGTATGGTATTCTGGTTACCAGCTTGGGGATATATTGGTGGCATCGTTGGCTATTGGGCATTCAACAAGGCCTTTTGTGTTCTGATCAACGGCTGGAAACGGGATTTCGAGAGCAAAGTGCACATCAGTCACAAGGATTTGGAGAAGTACAAGCGCGAGAAATGGGTGTTTATGAATGGAGTTGCAGTCGGGTATGTCACCCTTACGACTTACTGTTGGTGACCAGTGCTGATACAGTTAGCCATCACTGGATGCAGAGTAATCTTGATCGTCTTGCTATGACATTTCGGAGACCGGTCCAGGGTGTCCACAACAAGACGTATGTATTGTTATAACTGCTATTTGACTCTGTACTGATCTTTTAGGTCTGGAATTATATTCGATTGTATCGAATGCCTTATTCAACGCAATTTTGGTTACGCTGCCAATGATGTACGATCTGGATACAAAATCATCAAGAACACTCTTTATGATTCAAAGTACGATAAAGTCATATTCATCCTGCATTCCCAAGGTGGCATAGAAGGCGGTATGATTCTCGACTGGCTTCTTCAAGAGGTCCCTCAGGATCTCATGTCCAAACTCGAAGTTTATACTTTTGGATGCGCAGCGAATCACTTCAACAACCCACATGCCAGGCAGGAGGTACAAGACAATGCAGTTCGGGGCAAGAAAGATAACAAACGACTGAAAGAGAATGGAAAGGCGATCAGGTATATCGAACACTACGCCAACAATGAAGATTTCGTCTCTCGATGGGGAGTCCTCAACTACGTTTGTGACATTCCCAAATCAGTCACGGCGCCACGGTACATGGGACGAGTTTTTGAACGCAGTGGTAAAGGACATCAACTCAATCAGCACTACCTTGACAACATGTTTCCCTATGACTTTAAGGCTGGGAGGGCGGCAGATAGTTGTGAATTCATGGATATGAAGGTCGATGTGGGTGGGGATCATGATTTGAAAAACGATGTTCGTGAAGGCATAGTACAAAGCCTCGAGGCAACAGACGATAGGAGGGATGTCATCTTAAGGGACAGTGATGAGGAAGGGAAGAGCGATGTCCAGAAGGTAGGAAGTCGAAGAAACAGTGAAGGGAAGACTGTGAGAGTGAAGGACTTGAGTAGGTTATGGTTGTACAGAAACGGGGAGTCTCCGCCACCAGACAAGAATGATAATGGACGGTTCGATATAAAGATGAGCAACGGGCATGTATAGAACTTCTGGAACCGTTTCAGCACTCTTCAATGAGTAGTAGATTCTCAGCCAAGAATTGGTAACTGTAACTTATTTCGTAGTCAATATATAGTATGGCGCATCAATTTAAACCTTTATTTTGTTTTCTCTCTCTTTCCCCTTTTTCTTGTGAGAAACGAAAATTGACATTGGTCTGACTACCTCATAAGTTCTCTGGTGACTTTACAACTAATCACTCTTACTACTATAGAACATCACAGCACTGGGTGCCAAAGCGGTTCAAAAGGGGATCTGTCGAATTCTTAGCAACAGTGGCACGAAGAAGCAAGAAATTTACTAAAGAAATTCCACTTGAAGCACTATCTAGCCGACATTCACGCGTACTGTCTATCCCAAACAAATCTGCTTAACTACAGCCATTAACACTACGCAATCCTTCAACACGATATGCTTGCTTACAGTATGTCGAGGCCGTGACTACGAGTAGTCAAGATCTAAGTGGAAGACGCAGCACCCAATTTCACAACAGCGAAACGGGCTCATCTTTGAAAGGGCGATCTTGGAGTCTGACGTAACGAATCCATGGCCGATCTGGATTCAAGATAGCAAAGACTCTATATCTCTTTCTAAGTTAAAAAACGACTACATATCGCTACACTGTATCAGACCAAGTTTCAAGCAGGAGACTGCACTCGCATTATGATCATACCGCTTGCTGACTTATACGAGTACTGCATACTTACCCAAATCTTCTAACTATCCTGAACTATCTGGATACAAGCATGCTAGATATACGGTATCTCAATCATTGCCCTGTATAAAATCCCTTGATGTTGAACGATTGAAATGGTCAGTTTTCTAAAGCTACAGGTTTACTGGGTGATGTATACTATTTAGAGCCTTAGAGTGCCCTATAGCTATAGGCTTGTTGAGAGCTCTCAAGTTGTTCAGAGCAATACAGTCGTGCAAAGCTTGATATTTCCCTAAAGACTCGTCATGAAATATGCCGGTATGTATAAACAAAAAACCTATGCCAGCAGGCTCTTTGAACAGGTTTCTCCATACAACACTGCCTCAGATGGAAATGCCACATTTTGCATCCTCCATGCTAACCGTCTTGAATGAATAGGTTTCCACAAGGGCTGATTTAATCTGCAAGAGTGCAGATCAAGCAATGGCGTCTATATCATTATCAATCGATAATTCTCTTCTGTGTTTTAATCTCACTGGGAATCACAGTTCATTCTTCATACTTATACTCCTTTTCCCATGTGATACGAACAACTACAACCATAAATTCTCAAAACTAAGAGGTATCATAAACTCAAAACCAACCCAACAAAGAAACGCAACTCCCTCACCCGACACATTATTTATCTCCTATAATCCGGCTTTTTGCCCATATCAACGACAGGCGGCGGCCCATCATCAAGTGGATAAGGCAACGGAGCCTTCCGCCCTCCATTCATCTGATCCTCCGGCAAAGGAGTCTTTGGCGGCAGCGGCGGCGGACTAACTCTTTGATGCTGAATACGAAGGGGTTCTGGGGGTCGGGGGTATTCATCCTGACTCATGATAGCAATCTTATCAGTGCCAGCCGCATTGCGGTATTGTAAAGGCGTGGGATTGTTGACGACAAAGGAGTCGGAGTTGCGGTTCAAGTTTTGGTTCTGGGAGCCTGAGGAGGAAGGGGGCCCAGCAGAGGATACGGCATGGGAACCATTGGAAGATGGTGGCGCGTGAGAGCCATTAGATGATGATGTGTGTGGTCTCTGGTCTGCAATGCGGTCGCTTGATGAGCGTGGTGATGTCTGTGTCGGTACAGCGAGCGTGTCATTTGTTCCAGAGTCGTAGCTCTGACGGTGTGATCTAGGACTTTGTGGCACCCGGATCATGACTTCCGGAACTTCGGCTGGTAGCTCAACTGCCAATGGATCTGCCTCTGGAACATTGGGCAAATCTTTCTGCGCTGCCGGAGAAACTTCGCGGCCTGCCAGGCGGGCATGTGCTTTATAGATTTTGGCCATTTTAGCGGCTGCGTCAAGATTCATTTTTTGCACTTCGGACTTGCCAAGGTAACGACGGGTTCCGGTGCTGATATCTGCGAGTCGGTTCCATTCGTTCATACCAAATTCTCCAACACCAATCTCAACATTGAGACGGTAGTAGTTCTCCGTGTTGACACCGCGTCTACCCAAATGGTCTCTGAGCATGTATTTATGTGTATCCTCACATCCTTCGATCTTGTTGATGAGCCGTTTCCGAGCTTCAGCAAATTCTCCCATAAACCCCTCGTACCAAAGATGGCTTTGGTGGTCGCTGCCGTGAGGTCGCTTTCCTGTGCCAATACTGACGAATACTCCAACATCACGTCCAGGCCACTCGTTGATTGTGGCTTCGTCCAGGACTGCAGGGGAAGGATTGTATTGTCCGGCACCCTCGTCGATGAATACAGATTGACCAACTTGAATCGGCTTGAAAGCTAGGCCTGTTGCCGAAGTAGCGCGACCAGCTTGCCATATCGTGCAATTGAATTCTGGAGCGGGTTCCTTTCGAGAATCGTAAGATCGAAGCAACGCAGCTTGGCCTCCCTTCGGAGTCCCTTTATATACGGCGGTGACAGCGCTGTAATCATCAGTAAGGCATCGACTGAGGGGGGACTTGAACGTACGTTTTTGTTCTGAACTCTCGTCCATCATATAAATATGCATTAGGATTTCCCCATCTTCCATACACTTGTCGTTGTTGATAACTAGTCGGGCTCCTGTTACTGAAACTAGCCACACTCGCAGTGCTAGCATGTCTGTGTACGCCGGAAGAGTGCGTTGGGCTCATTGGGCTCGCGTCCTCAGCATCGTTTCCTTCATTTGCATATATCGTATGCTCTCTCACACATTCTCTAATAGCTTCTTCCAGCTTACTCGCCTTGAACAATGTCGATCTATATGGAATTCCCGCAATGGTTTTGTCCGTTTCGAATACTTTTCTTGTCATGCGCACGTAGACTTCCTTGCAAGTCTCGAGGTCCAGCCGTAAGCGACCAAGCATTATCGCAATGAGCCCACCAGTACCAGTACCGCAAATGAGGTCGAAATGATCCGCTGGTTTGGGGATTTGATCACGGCGAGGTGCAGAACCGTGGATTTCGACGTAGGTACGATGCATCAATTCTTGGATGATGATGAGCATGGAATATCCTCTCACTCCTCCACCATCTGTGACCCACTGTCAGTAATTTCCTTTGCGATTGAGGGGTAGCGGGGTATTTACCCAACGATAATATTCGAAGAGGAGGGCCCTTCGTAGTATCCTTCCTCCGTAGTCCATTACTGTCCATCTTGTCACTTTTTCCGAACAGATAGATAGCCGCGCGCGGCGTGGTTGTGGTTCTTGACGATCAAGCAGTCGTCGCGACGAGGGCAGCCGGTGATCGCACAGAGTGGAAGATGACTGTGTTGCCCAAGACAGGAAACCGTAATATGCGTAAGCCGTGTAAAGTTCTCGTATTCGTTAATGTCTACCTAGAGGGACATGCGCGGAATCGTGGATATCGTGGAAAATGAGGCTGTAGTTGAAGTTGGAAGCTTTGTGAGTTGAAAAAGTACCTTGGGCACTCTTTCTTTCTCTTCCTTCTGCTTCGTGCTGGTGACTGACTTATGTTTGTCCGGTGTGACCGAGTTTCACGAGGCTGTGCGTGGTGGGAATGCTGGGGAGCTCTGTCGATGACTGCGATTTGCGACAGGGCTACCTTGGTACGTACCTGTGCGCTGAACTCGTGAGCGCGCGCCTCAACCCAAGAGCCTTCCCTGTATTCCAAGTAGGGGGTAGAATGAAGTCTATTGTTGAAGCTAAAGCACTGACCGAACGAGGTCCACTCTTAGGTAGAACGAGTTGATTTTGCCGTGAATTTTGGGATTGAGTTGAGTTGGGTTGAGTTGTGATGAGTTGAGTTGAGTCGCGATGAGTTGAGTTGAGTTGAGTCGCGATGAAGACGAGATGATGATAATGATGACAATGACGACTTTGACTTGAATATTCACACTTTGACTGTACTGACTTCGTTGTGTCGACGCTAAGGTATTCGGTGAGTTACCCTGAGATGAGATGCTTGTATGATTGTGAATATCATCAATCAGTACTCACTCAACATCATGATGCTGATATTCTCTTCGTGCAATGACAATAGTCTGCTACAGCCCTCCTCATCTCATCCTACTGACGTACTTGTACATCTTCTCTCATCCTCCTCTCACTCCACCTTTGCTTCGAATTTTACCATTACCGTCCATCATTCTCCATCTTGCCGATCGCCAAGAGCACCACCACCATAAGTCGACAAAGTGTCGACAATCGTCTCACTGTCGCCATGTCATTGGTCCCAGTGTGTCTTTTGAGGGCTCATGGATGACGTTCCAAGCCAGGTTGCTGAAGATGCCAGGATGCCTAGTTTTTGGCCCCTCGGGCACTGACTGATTGCACTTCACTTCACTTCAACCGTCTAATACTGGCTCCCACTCCTTCTCTCGCTCGACTCGACTCTCCTCGCTATCCCATCATGTCCAAGGTCAACAGTGGCTGTGCGCAGGGCACTGTATATACAAGTATTAGTAAGTGCACCTGTGGAAGCCCAAGATATAGACAGACTCAACCTTGCCTTCGCCTTACTGTACGCGACCTCCCTTACACAACACTAGAGAAGCCTCAGACAAGCTGCCGGAAATCTTGACGTTTCCACATCACCAAGTCACTGCAATGCAAGCAAGCAAACACTCGTAAGCATTCAGACGAAGCACAAGAAGCGGCATCTGTACGGACCGAGCGGCAGATCTTCGATGCAAGCACAGACATGAATCATGGGATCTCAACTCTTGACCTCGAATCTTGGGCTTCTGCACTGATTCCCATCCCAAGCAGAGGGCATTCTTTCCACGGCGACCACGTGATCGGGTATCTTTGCGTAGAACTCCAGAAACTCGGGACTCGAAAACGCCACTCTATTTATGCAATTCTTCCACTCTTCACTCTTGGTGTTGTGATCTTCTCTCTTCTGTCTGTTGAGGTCTTTTCCTTCCCTTCGGACTGGGACTGAGACCTAAGCCACATCTATGGATTCGGTAGATGTTCATCCGAGCATGATCTTCGCCATGACTTCGCCATTGGTGTGATATTGAGCATGAGCAACTGCTTGTCATTGTAAGACTCCCGATCAACGGCCCCGCCACAATTCGTTACAGTGTATGTCGAGTCTGAGTCAGTTGGCAAGGCTTCTAAACATAGTCCTCTGATATTCCACAAATTCTTTTGATACTTCTAGGCAGAAGGTTACCTCGACATTAAGCACCGACTTGTCTCATTGCTTTAAAGAACTCTTAGTAAGTCTTTGAATTTAAGCGGCATATATAAAACGCACGGATTGATTGATTATTGGCTTTCCAGTCATATATACAACAACTTCAGTCTTTGCTCGAAAGTATTAATAGAAATAGACTCCTGTAAGTAAATAATAGCAAGTTCTTAGTGACTTGGCATAGCTGGTCCACCGTCGTCCCTTTCCCGCATTTATTCCATATAGGGTTAATAAAGGTAGCCATTAAAACATCATCATTATCTCTTGAACTCTCTTCTGGATAGTCAAGTGTAGAGTATCTTGGGACGCTAAATTCAACAGCAACCGCACAAGCAAAGACATCAATACCAAGTGCATACTGATATCGTTCATTATTATTCATTATAGAGCTAGGCCCATGAATCCGTGAGGTAGACCTTTCAAACCGCAGCCCAGCTGTGATCTTGCTCCCTCTGATTCCACTCGCCCACATCCGTCCTGACCTCGAAGTCTGTAGTCCTCAAAATACCCATCCCTAAGCTCCTGCCGCCATGCATATCACCACCCGGCTCAACGCTCGTCTTGAGTATGCTCTTCACACTGCCAGCATACCCACCATCCTCAAAGCTGCCGTCATACTCCAGTGTCATGCCTCGTTTTGGCATCTTAGCCAGTTGAAGAGACATTGGTCGCGACTTGTATAAATCCTGAGAAGCCGAGAGACCTGCGCCATCGTATTTCGAGTGCATGTTCGAGCGGGAGTCAAGTTTGGAGCGCAGGCCGAGTCGTAAGGAGATACTTCGAAGCAGCGGTTGCAAAGTTGGCCAGCAAGCTACCCAGAGACCTATTTGGCTTTCGAGGTCGGTCCATATGGCAGCAAAAATGATGCGGTACGTGCTGGGCACGTTAACACTAATTCCTGGTTAGGCTTCGAAATTAAGGACTTACGTGTTTTGACTCATGTCGATGTGAACAATGACTGGAAAGATGAGCGGACTGAAAGTGATAGGTAAATAGTTTTGCTTACCAGCAAGGCGTACTATACCGGTGATAATCACAAACAATGCTACGCAGAAGACTCCAAGGACTCGGAGCTTGTAGGCTGAAAACATCATCTTTTTGGATATCGCCCAAATAGGGAGGGCGACCAAGCAGATATCAAAGGCGATACCGAAACTAGGTCTTTGTCAGGAGAATTTCTATACTTGCACATAGTATTCACCTAGAACTTGTGTACATCAAGATAGCCTCATGCACAGATGAGAGGCATTGCCGATTTGGGTTTCGTTTATCCCATAGATCCCTTCGAAAGTCAGTATTTACCTCTCTTGAATTCTATGTCACTTACGGAATATGTTTGCATTCGAATAGTAATATGCAGAAGGATACAGTTGTTGCAATAGCAATTGCGGCAGCGAGAGTATACACCGCTCTCAAGAAGTTCTCTAATATATTATCAGACAATGATATCCACTCGGGGATGTTGTGAACTTACTTGTTTGGTCGAGCCGTGGTAGGAAGAACACGACAGCCAGACGAATTAGTCCGGAACCTGCAAAGTAAAGCAGTTGCATTGTAGGTAATATCTAGGTTGTCAGCCACAGCATCTACTTATTTGGTGATGATGCGTACTTCATAAAACCTCTCCAAGTTCTCAGGGTCAACAGTCGACTGCTCACGACCAGCTCCCAATGAGACTTCTAGACTATTCGTTAAAATCGATTGTCTATCATGTTCCAACACTGAAACTGACCTCTAATCTCAAGACTTGATAGAGTCGTAAGGACAGCCTGCAAGGTCAACATATTGGCTGTTTGACAACATTTGAAAACTTACATATGCAGCCAAAGCGAATCCATCGTCAGGACCGAGCGACTTGGTCATGACACCACGGACATAGAATCTTAAGGAAACAAATAGCGTGGAGAATGCAATAAGGCATATATTGATATCACGCTCTACGTCGCCGCGAGGATTAATGGATACCATCGAGAGCAACTGATGAGATGAATTGACTGGAAGTGGAATGCAGATACTTCGGTGGCCTCGTGGGGTGTAGATCGTGAGGAATGGAAGTAAAAGTGTATTTGAGGATCGACATGTAGAAGTTCAAATGCCAACCTCATGTGCCGCGTAGACCCAGGAACATAAACCCCCAGGCAATCCTAAGACTAGCCGTCTTCGCCAGTCTATTTGAAGATTTGACTGATGTTTGAGGGAATCGGATACATATCCCGCAGCCACCGTGACCGGGTAGCGTGGTAGAATATGCATCCAGATAGTGGGACTTCAAGGGACGTCGGAGACTGCATGCGGCCCCGAAGATGCACGAGTAGAGAGTACTAGCGACAAATCGGAAAATAAAGATGATATACTTTCATGGTCCTCCGATGATACTTTTCACTTTGTTCGCATCTATGATATGGGCAGTTCTTATAGGCGATCAGCCTCGACTGACTTGAATTGTATATGACCTTCTTGATCTCATCTGAGACAGGTACATAGGATGTGAAGATGTTAGCATGATATCCACACATGTCCACAGCCAATAGAGAAGCGGAGAGCAGACCTCATATGTATCTCATATCTATATATTTAATACAATTCCCTTCATTCATGCTCCTTGCTTACAGGAAGTCTGCACAAACATCTGCTACGACTCGTGCATACCTTTACACAAGATAGGAGAGAATGAGAAAGGTAGGTACTTAAGTATGGAAGAAGGAACGGCAATCAAACGGTCTTGCGGCCTCCAACTTCACAGTACAATTTTGGATGATTCAAGCACCTCCGTGCAAGATATCGCAAACAGTGAGACTTTGAAGCCTACCAACGTGGCATCAACCTACACACTCGTCATCCCGCGGCAGCTGCCGCCATCCTTAGGGCTGCGAAGCTGCAACGACCCGGAACTTGCCTCCAGATGCAAACATTACAAGTTACTCGAATCGCTGCTAAATGAGAATCTTCTAGGGATTTAGAACAAAGTCTCAGAGGGTCTCTATGGTTGTGTTGACCCAGTGCTATTGGAGCTGATGAGGGTATGTACGGAATGAGAACATCTAGATGCCCTTGGGACAGCGTAAAAGGGTTAGTATAGAAACGCTACTCCACATTAATAGATCAAATTAAGGATATTTTAGACCTCACTAGACGATAGCGACGAGGATTGAAAAGTGTTCCTTGTATCTAACATTCGTTGATTGTGCTGGTTTACAGAAGAGCTATTCAAGTACATAGTATAGTGTTCGAGGGCCTTGGGAGATATCTCGAAAAATCAGTCCATGTTCTTGTCCTTGTTGTTCATAGGTTCAAGTTTATCTACCCTAGCCGTTGTATTGGTTCGACCTGGCCATGCCTCGAATAGCTAAGCTAGTGTCTTCAATTATCTTGATGCTCTTGAGGGAATATGTTGTAAGAGCCTCTAGAAATGTAGGCTTTTCTCTTGAACTTTGAAGCAACCGCTAAGCTTTTTGTCTTCTGTTCTCTACAAATATTATATAAACATATGAAACTACAGTTCACGACAGAACCCCATCGTGTTGGGAGCATAAACCCCTGACTTTCAAGAATCAATCGTACATAATGTACATACACATCTTACTAGTAGGATACTCTTATAAGGAAGTATATTTGATCCTATTCTTGACCATTCTACTGAGGTTCCATTAGATTTTTCTCAGAAGGAGCACACGTTTACCACGAAGTTGGAGGACCTGGTGTCAGTTGACCATTTCGAGATCAGTAGTACAAGATGGATTTTCAGTGGTATAGTACGATAACGACAAAAACAATCTCGTAGAAGGTAAATTGTAATTGAATACATATGGCTAGCGTTTATCGATGTTGGGCCAATGCATGTCTGGAAATAACATGTTACCCATGTTCATCTAGAATCCATTCAATTCAAGAGCTTAGTGAAGCGTGTAAATATAAAGACAAAAAGAGGTCACGGTTTATGCAAATAATACATAATCCAAAGACCCTTAGTAAATGTAATATATGTGTTTTGGTGGTAGAAATTTATAGCAGACGCAGTTTTGCACTTGAACTTGCTTGCTCTCGATAATACATGATTGTATCAGTCGCTTTATCATATTCGAGTCTGTTATGCCAAAGCGTATTCAATTCACATACTTGTGATAAGTGGGATGCCTCAATAATGCTGTTTATGAGTGCATAACAGTCAGTATTATATCTTCGTGGTTTCTAAGATTGGACAACAGTGTCTTGAATATCATATGGGCGCAGATATTATGAGCCTATCGTCCCTAAGTAAACAGTACCAATGCTGCTCAACGTTTGATATAGTTTATCAACATATTTGTGTTCCAATATAGTCCCCTTTTGCTTCAAGTTTTCTTTCAATCTCAATTTAACCTACATATTAGTGATTGGTAGCTCATCAAGTTACTGTGTCTCATTATGCTTAAATCTATGTGGATCTATAATGTAATATTGTATGTTTCTTCAGACATCAAAACACAAGAGAATCTATAGATATTATCGAAAGCTTGGAAATTGATAAGGTCTGTATATTTATTGATAGCGGCATAGTACCTTGGTTAAGAGCTATTATTATGCAGCTATCATTATGCAGCTATTTATCGTTGGGGAGTTACTGAGGGGAATACAATTATTTACAGTCATAGACTTGCCTAAAACTCTGACCTTATTCTAAACTGTACAATCATTAAAAATCTTGAAAATACTCATTCCATGAAGTTACTCATAATTACATTATTCAAAGCCGTAGACTCATCGAGGCCATGCAGCTCCATTAAAGTGGTCCATCCTGGAAAGATACAGGCCACAGCCTCAACCCTGTTATGATTCGGGTAATATTATTTACCTTATCGCTCGCTACCCCACTATCGAACAAATTCCAGTCTCATCTTTAAAGGATCACTTCATCCACAAAAGATTATTTTATCTTCATTCTTGAAGACTCGCACATCTTAAGGAAAGAAGAAAAAGAAGAAAAAACATCCGAGATGACAGTCCCAAAAGAAACCGGTAAAGCAGGATTGCCGACACCCAACTCCACAGCATCTTTCTGGCACAGTCAACCCTCCAAACGTCTTACCGGTCATCGTACGACCCCTCATCTCCCACCAAATGCAGATGTAGTCATTATTGGAAGTGGAATCTCTGGAGCCTTTGCGGCGCATTGGTTGAAGCAAAGTGCCCCTGACACCAATGTGGTGATGCTCGAAGCTCGAGAGGCGTGTTGGGGAGCCACCGGACGTGTAAGCAAGCTCGCCACCTGCATTTTCGAGCATTTCTAATTACATGTAGAACGGAGGTCACTGTCAGCCAAACGTCTACATGAACACTCCAGAAATAGGCTATTTTGAGTTACGCAATCTAGAGACGGTGAAAAGGCTCATTGAAGACAATAACATTCAATGTGATTGGAGATCCTTACCCGGAGTCCATGGCTATCTCTCAAAATCAATGTTTAATTTTGCTGTGGAGTCCTATGAGGCTTTGAAGAAACTTGATGCAAAGTTGGCCGAGCAAGTCGGCGTAGTCACTCCTTCATCAACAAACCCGTCTCTTGCAGATTTGCGAGTCTCAAACGCAGTAGGCGCAATAACGCAAAAGACAGCAGCCTCCTTATGGCCATACAAGCTTGTCTCCTGGATCCTCGAGTCGCTTTTGGACACCGAGGGTTTCAACTTGCAAACGGATACGCCTGTTACCCAGCTCCAATCTCACTTGTCGTCATGGATTGTTCATACATCTCGAGGCCAGATTATAGCCCCGAAAGTCCTTTTATGCACAAATGCATATACCTCGCACCTCCTGCCTAAACTCAGCGAATTTATTGTTCCCGTTCGCGGCGAAATGTCTTCTCTGATTCCACCTCCAGCAGCCACTTCTTCGCCCCTTCAAACCTCCTTCGGCTTCATGGGCCACCTGCAGCAGAATCTTGACCAAGACGACTATCTAGTTCAACGGCCCGTGAATGATGGCGGCGAGCTGATGTTTGGTGGTGCAAGATCGTATGCCAAAGGGGCCGGTGTAGGCGTCAGTGATGATTCGACCATCGATGAGCCTGCAGCGGCGTATCTGCGCCGTGAGATCCTTCATGTGTTAGATATCAAGTCCGAAGGCGAAAGTATCAGCGAGTTAAAGGCAAGCTACGAGTGGAGTGGCATCATGGGTTATAGTCGTGATGGACATCCATGGGTTGGTCCTGTGCCAGAAGCCATTGCTGGTGGACAGGAGCTTTACATTTGTGCAGGATTCACAGGACATGGAATGCCAAACACCTCCCTTTGTGCCAAGGCCGCCATTGATTCGATGCTGGGGAATGAAGCGGACTTACCTGGCGCATTCTGGATTACTGAGCAAAGACTGGAGAGTGCGGGCGCCTTAATGACGGTGAAGGAAGCTGATGAGGCTCAGATGAAATCTGAGCTGTTGAACAAGACATCTGTTACTGAGAATTATTCGCCTTAGCAAGATGACTTTACGTCCCTTATCCATTGGATTGCATAGAGGTACATATTGAGATGAGAATGATATTTATTAATGGTAGTACTGAGATGTCGTGTAATCATTTTATTACCAACCTTTAGACGCCAAACCCGCAAAAGACTCACCAGAACTACCAAAAGCCCCCTGTTTGTAATGCCTTGTTGAAATTGTAAGCATAGTTTGTAGTAGCGCCACACTCACTCTCATCTCGTCTCTCCAAAGCCTTCGGTAACCATCCCTGAATCCTTTCAATGCGATTTGCATTTGAAGGATGAGTGCTGATCCACTCGGGAGTTTCATTAGTATCTGCTTGCTGCATTCTTTGCCAGAGGCCTACCGCAGCCCCTGGGTTATAACAAGCCTGTGCCATCATCAGCAAGCCAATGTAATCGGCTTCGCTCTCTTGTTTTCTGCTTGCTGGTCTTGTAATTCCAAAATCCAATGCCATCCTTCCAAGTATATTGGCAGAAAATCCCCCGTCGAAATATGCCGAAATCGCATACATGGCCCACAGGATTGGCGTGATCATAACAACGGATGACATTCGCTCGGCACTGTGCTTTGCTACAGTGTGAGCGATCTCATGTCCAAGAACGGCTGCAAGGCCATCGTCGCTGCGGCATATAGGGAGTATACCAGCATATACAAAGACCTTCCCACCTGGGATGACGAATGCGTTCTTCTCTGAGAGAGTATCAGTAATCTGGTGCTTGCTTCGTGATCGTCAGTGACTCACCAGGCGAGTTGATAACATATACTTCCCAGTTTACATGCTCTAATCCACACGCAGGAACCAACCTATTCATCACTCTCTGAACCTGTCGAACTCTACTGTCCCACTCCGGTAATATCGCCCTTCCACTCTCATTCATGATTTGCTGGTACATCATATGCCCTTCCTCTTCCACTCTTTCCTCACTATAGCAGTTGAATCTTTTCCTTCCAGTTTGTGGGACTTCCTCAAGGTTGCTAACATAGAATATCGTTCCGCCTCCAACAGCCACAACCACAATGATCTTGGTATTGTTCGACCGAGCCGCCGAGCCCAACGTTTTGTGAGGAATGAGCGGCCGCGCGTTCTGTGAGCGATAGATATGCCATTCTTCGGGTGTCATCCCAGAGCCTCGTGGTGGACGAGGGAAGTGAGATGCATTGCGAAAGGTTTGTTGCAGTTGCCTGCCTTGCAATTGATGACAGATCGAGGGTCTTAGATTTGGTCTTAGCAGTGAAGGGCTGATGCTTCGTGAAGCTGCTGATCGGAAAGCTCGAAGAAACATCTGGTGTGCGCAGCCACGGAGTTCGATGGCCTACGATATGAGAAAGAGAGTACATATACTGGAAAAGTGACTCTTGAATAAATGTTTGCTGATGACCATGCGGCGAATAAGGCTGACGAGGCTGACTCTTGGTCAATGTTTACCTACTCCTGTCCCATTATTCGTCATGGTGGAGTTGCTTGCCGGGTGTGGGCCGTGGCATGAAGGGAGCGGAGCGGAGCGCGGGCGGGAACAGATTGTTTGTGTGGTGAGCAGTGAGCTTGAGCTTCGAATGTTTCTCATTCATCGGACTTCATTATCTCGTGTGACTTCGTACTGCATCTCACATACCAAAAGGCACGTACTAACAACAACACCAAGATCACGATACTGATTGCTGTCGAGTCTCCAGCATTGTGCAGCCGCTTCTTCTCCGTTGCCAACGACTACAATGGCATCACGTGAATTTGAACCATACCGCGTTTCCCTGCAGGAGTGGCAGAGTCGAGCAGGGCGTCTAAAACATTTCTCGTCAGCCAGGCAACTTTGCAGCTCCTTCCACCACCTATAATTGGATCTTGACCGCCAAACTTCGAAAAGTATGGCTAGGAGTAGTCATCTATCTCCTACATGCACGCTACCTACCCTGCCGTGATCTTCTCGACTCTCCCGTTTCCTCGATTCGGTTGAAACTCAGACTGAGACTCAAACGTCCAGTCCCTCTTGTTCCCGTCTCCACATTTCCATTTCTCCACGCGAACTTTCTCTTCTGTCCGTGCCTGAGCTTGGTACACTGTCATCCAAGTTATCTGTGCTTGCGCGTTTCTCGGCCTGCCTGGTGTAGAGCAGTCATTCTCAACTTTCTTTCTACAGCCTCAAACGTTTTCTGCATTATCACGGGCGTGATATTTTTGCTCTACACTCACAACCTATTACTGACAATTGTGGGAAGTATCACATCGTGTCGAAATTGACCTTGTAGCTTCATTTCTGGCTTCACATCTCTTATCTGCGTCGAAAGACGAAATTGCGACACGAACTCCCCACGTCGAAATCGCGATCGCAGCTTCACCTCTAGCCAGAGAGTAATCGAATATATATATATATATATATAGTCTCCGTTTTCCTGTGTGCGATCTCGAGTTCCCTACACTCAATGCAATTCGAAGTCTCCAGCGCAGCTCTTGCCTATGGCTGTCCCGAATTATGCTTCTTCAGCGCGCAGCACTCCATTGCTCCATAGATCCATCACGGATGGCTCTCCCTCAGCTGAAAGTTTCATAAGATTACCCAATGGCCCATGCAAATTCGGAGGCACCGCTACTCGGTGCGGCTGTCAAAGATTTTGGAGCGAGCAGATAGATACATCCAATGGCAGGAAATCGTGGTGCATGTGTGAACACCATGCTTGTTATCATGATTCAGGAACTGTTGATCTGCCATCAGATCCTCCTATACATGTATATCAAACTGCACAAACACCGGTGCTGAAGGTTGAACCTCTGACACAGAAAGGTCTCACTGGAGGCATGAGCCGTGCCTCAAGTGAAATTTCAAGTGCCTTTCCAGGGACAAGTCATGATGGTTCACCCCGCCGAGAACTTCAATCAAGCGATAACCGCATGTACTTTTCTCATCTAGGAAGTGGTCAAGCATCTATGCCAATTCCAGAATCGTTCCCATGGCCACAAATATCCCATTCTGGTAACGGCAGCCTACCTCCAATTCCTGCCCAGTGTCTTCTCCAAGGCCAGAATCCAAGCCATCGATCTACATCTGTTCCGAGGACTGCCACTCCACAGAGTTCCCTTCTGAAAGTTGTGTCTACCAATGGGTGTAGAACACTCAAGTTACATACGCCATGCCAGAACACAGCCCAGTCAGAGGAGTACATAGAAAGCGCCACAGAACCAGCCACTCCAACACCACGACCCTCGCCAGATCTCGGTCTATTTGTCGCACAGTTTGATAACATTTTGACTCAGGTCGAGGCAAGAATTGCACAGCAGCCATCCCAAGGGCCAGCGAGTATTCCTCATTTTGAACCTCAGTCACCGCCAGTATCACGAAATGTTGTGGTTCAGGACAACACCGAAGAGCCACCCTTGAACGCGGTTCGAATTCTTTTGGAGCCTCTACAAGCCATAGTTGGGTATCTTCGTGCATACCCGGATCTCATGCACATTGTAGAGGGTCATGGAGAGCGTCTCGAAGGGCTGGAAATTTCGTCTTATTCAGAACCAGATATGGGTCATGTGAATGATAAGCTTGAAGATTTAGATATCCGAATCTCTGAAATTGAGAGCAGGATATCGGAGCTTGAAAGAACTCACGAGGCCCAGCAGAACGTTAGCGTCAATGAGTCTTTCTGCTCCACAACTTCGTCTGCTATGATTGCTGCTGCAATTGATAGGGTTGATACAGCAACAACTACTGGTCATCAAGAACTCAAAGCACGTCTTGAAGCTATGGGAGAACAACTGAAGGAATTGCAAGCTGCTACCCTGCCAACACGCAGCCGACCTTGGGAGATAGAAGTGATTTTCTTGCCTTTCGGTGCGGAACTTAAGGGTATCTGGTCCACACTGGAGAACTTCCCTCCAAGCCAGAGATCAAGAAATAATAGCATGGCAAGCGATGATGTAAGCCAGGCAACAGTGGTGTGCAAAGCTCAAGCAGAAATAGATCGTCACCAAGAGAAATGGGAGGACGTCATTAATTCAGCAATGCAAGGAGAAGAAGATAACTGGTTAGTTCCCAAGGCTTGTGGCGTTGGGAGCTGCGTGTATGAGCGATTGCGAAGTCGGGGTATGGTCCGTACTATTGAGGTTATCTCTTCGGATGCCAAAGACCTGCAGACTGCTATCTATTCGGCCTTTGGAGACCTTTCAGGGTTTATTTCGACGCCAATGACCAACCATGAAGCTAGTCCCAACTTCATGGGATTACAAGCGATGTTCATACCCCTTCGAAAAATTCACAAAGACTCCCGGTTGAGATTCTTGCAGCCAGAGGAAATGGTTACTCCTACTTTGTGGACCCCATCTTTCATTCAAGCAAGTGTCACTATGCGAGCCGCGGGTATGAGGCGGCTTTTTGTCACGAATCGTGATAGTTATTTGCAGAATAATGGTGACCATCAAACATATTGGACGTGGCAAACTATCAGAGAATTGCATCGAGTATATCCAGAACCAAGCACAAAGATTGGTGAGGCGGACACACTTGAAGCTTGCTGGAAATTCGATGAGAGGCTTGATAATCCGCCAGAATTGCCAAATGAACATGCATCATTTTCCTCTCAGCATTCTTCTCTGAGTATACGGCCAGCTGGGTACTCTGGATTTGAAAGACTGGTTGTTCCCTCATCCCCGTCCGATCACTTCTCCTCACAAGGAGTGTCTCCTGTGGTATCGGAACCGCCCGAGAACCCTCGAAGAACGAGATCTCCGACTCTCAATCGATCGACGGCACAGCGCAACGCATCAATGCCACAGCTGGTTCCTTCCACCAACTCTCCCACAGTTTCTAAGCGTCGAATCCCGTCTCCCGAGGAAGTCGCGCAGGCCTCATCACGGCGCTTATCTCTTACAAATCCAAAACGACGCAGGGTCTCAAAATCTCCCAGTCGACCAAGAGATACTCCACGTCGAAGTATTGATCCTCCAAGCCCCTTTATCAATGAGCAAACAGATCAGCAGAAACGCTCAACAACACCACTCGGCTTCGTCACCGGCTACGCTACTCCCCACAGTGGGACAAATTATGCCGATATCCATTCATCCGACTTAGCTGGTATGGAACATTCGGATGGTGACGGAAGTACAACCGATGAAGTGGATGCTGAACTTGCCTCTGACGATGACGATATGACCGATCATCCCGAAGAGGCATGGGAAGGCATGGAGGAGGAGCTAGGGAGTTCGGACGATGACGACGAGGGTGTGCTGGAAGGTGTGGAAGAACAGTTTCTTCGGAAAGATTTTGAAAAAGATCTGGATGAACGCAGTGACTCTGCCCCTAGTGAGTACCCTATTGGCGTTGCTCTTCCTGGGTCACAAGAGGCCCAAGACCCACAAGGGGGCGAGGAAGAGGAAGAAGGACAAGGAGAAGAAAAAGAAGAGGCCCAAGACGCACAAGATGCACAAGAGGTCGGTCTCGGATTTGCTGCCGATGGAAGTAGCTTCTACGTCCACCTCGATGAGGATGCACGGCTATAGATGCTTATTGTGGGTTTGGAAACCTAAGGAGTCTGTATGTTTGGGAACGAATTGAAATGGTAAATCGATGTTCTTCCATGTGCCCTATCATATTTCTATATATAGGCTCTACTCCTATTTTGAACTTTGGGCGGTAGCATGGAGTCCTGGCTTGGTTTTGGTCTGGGTTCTGGATATGGTATACGAGCTAGGCAATGATGCTCTCATTATTTCTTTGGACGAATCAGCCCTCAGCTGTTGATCTTTTCTACTCATACCAGATATTTGTATCACATAGGTAGCCAATGATTCTACTCTATCTCAATCTTTCCTCTTTACTGGAAATTCGCTGCATGCATAATGGAAGCTCGATAACATGCAGATACGATATGTACCCTTTACGTTTAGGTGAGATTACATGGAGGGATTCCATCATCATGTCGCAAATCCAACTCCCCCGTAGTCTTGTCTTCACAAAATCTTCAACTCCAAGGCTGAAGTCGTCGACCAGGTCTTCTATGCCAATTCCAGAAAAAATCAGTTCTCATAATCCTACGAACCTAACTATAATCTGGCTTCCAAGAAAAAAGTCACAGGTTGCGATAGTTATACATCGCGTGACGAATATAGCCTTGATGAACTCCTCTGTTCCCGACATATGTATAGCCCCCAACAAACTATGCAGCAGCCATCAATGGCAGAACGCACCCCACAATGCATGGATTGAGATGCTTTGTGAGAACATAGGTCAACTAGATGATGAGTTTCCTACGAGCCGGTCCATGACTCCGAATGGTTCGGGTTGGTGTTGGAAGAGCTACAACGCCTCTTGATCTCGTGGCCGAGTTCAAAGGATGCAAGATCGGGTTTTGAGGGGACTGGGTCTTGAGACGTTAAGACTGTGGGGATAGGGTAGAGAGTAATTGAGACGCCGATTTCTTACACGACATATGATTTTCCATGCTTTGGAAGCTGAGTTCCAAGAAATTTGTAACGAAGTCATGGAGCGAAGGCGATTCCTGAATATCGATTCACGTCATGTTTGGAAATCTCAAATGAGCTGGGACAAATGCGCTTCAACTTTTTATATCACAGACGTTAATTCATGACACATTTTGAAAGGACAGTATGTAAAGATTCCCTCAGACGCGCATAAAAACACCATAAGACACACCCCCGTCAATAGACAATCAACTGATCATGCCTTCCTAAATAACCTTTTTCTCAAGCTTCTTCTCGTCCTCACCCAAGAACCACCCGGCCCAACCAAACCTCCCGGCCAGGTCCTCCCCACACTCCTCGTGTGTGAGATACTCAACAAGCGCAATGAATACGTAGGCGCCGATGCCAGTGAAGACATGCCACCAGCCATGGAGTTCTAGTAAGAAGCTGAATGGCATTCCAATGCTCCGCTTCACGGCCGTGAGGGGCCCACATACGTGCATATCAACGTTCCAGAGTGCAAATCCTAGGACGAAGCAGAAGAAACCGAAGATAGCAAGGGTTGAGACTTGCGATTTGATGTGCGTTGCTGATTCCGGGAGGCGTGTGCGGATGAGGATGCGGGTGCGGATGGCAACAGTGAGGATCATTGCGGCTATAAAATGTTAGAGACTTCGAGACCTGAGTTGCAGGACAATGAGTACGAACCGAAGAGCACTTGATGCATGATTAATTCATCGGTTATGCAATGATAGAGCGTGAATGCCGTTAGGCATGCAGTAATGAAGATGCCCAGCTGAATAGTTTGACGTGGCGTCTTGCCTACGCTGAAGACTTGGTGAAGAACAGTGGAGGTGGCGAGGAGCATGGATAAATCATCGCCTGGTGATGTTAGTTTTACAATCGACGGGTTCGATAAGATGAAGGTGTGATGATATCACGTGAAGTCATGATCTCTGACGTGATTTGCAGGGTCGAAAGTACTTGGTCATAAATGGGGAGGACTTACACCACTGCGTGTAGTTCTTCATCGTTGCGTGGAATATGGCACTGCCAAGTCCTACACTTGCAATCCCAAGATATGGCATGTTGCGAGAGAAGGCATCTGCCTTGCCGCTGTTTTTCTTCATTCCCTTTACGGCATACATAACTGCCAAAAAGTCAGTATGCTTCACTCACCGACTTTCCTGGATCTCATACCGTATATCAAGTTGGTAAGGGTATTTATCAACTCTGCAAAGTATGGGGAAACCATGTAATTCTATACGATTAGCAAACAGACACTCCAGAAGCCCGAGGGGCACATACCTCTTCACAAAAGCTGGAAAATCGCATTAGTGTTCAGTCCACGAGATGCCGAAGAGAAGACTCACTCAATCTGGCTCGTAATGGGACCCCAATACCCCTCATGGGCCACCTCTCGATAAGGAAAGAAGAGGGACATTTTGGGCAACAGATAAACAGCAGCAACGACAGCGGAAAACGCAAAGACTTCAACAACAATGGGCATTTGATGAATATGAGATTTTGAGAACAGGAATATAAGGAGGAGCGAGCAGGGTCCTTTTCCAGCGCTGGTGAATAGGTACCTAGGTAGTAGGAAGTGGTATGAGCGATGCGGTCCAAGCTCTAAGGACAACGTCCAGAAGTCGCGAAAAAAAAAAAAGACGAGAGAGCGAGACGGGAAGATTGGCTGGTGGCCTTGAGGCCTTGAGGCCTCAGTTGCACGTGGCCTGGAAGAGAAAATGGAAGAGCGAAGAGGGATCAGCTTCGCGTTGGGAGGCTGGAGGAGCAGCGAGAAGAAGAGAAGAAGAGAAGAAGAGAAAGGATACTTGGGGCTTTGCTGGCCGAGGAGGGACTTGAAGGCATCGTACACCCTCGATCCTGCACCCTTCAAACCGGAGTGAGATCTCTTGCTACCTCACCCGATGCTGCATGGCATGGGCTCGCCGTGCGGACGCAAGCATGCTGGAGGCGTACACGGAGGCCACATCTATGCCAGAGCTGAACGGCGAGGAGGACTGTTGCTGGATGCCGATGAGGCGTGAATGCAAGAGAAAGCCGCAACGGATGAAGGACGATGCACTGATATCCTGCAACGAAACAGCAGTACGTCGCACTTGGAATGAATCATGCCATCGCTCCAACCTCGAGCGGAGTTAACCCCGGATGTGCATGCAGCCAATCACGGCGGCGCTTTTCTCGCTGATGCGCACAGCCGAGGTCCTCGATAACGAGATGGGTCGATGAATCCGGGGTAAACTCAGCAGAGACTCGTCGATTCATAGAGGACGTTCATACTCCATACGCCCCTTTCTTCGGCACACGATTCACTGGAAGCAGCAGCCACTCCGACATCTACGTCTATCTCTTCTTCATATATAGCCAAGTGCTTGAGAGACAACCCCGCTTCGAGTCGCATATCTTCGACAACAGCATCATGTCCAAAACATTCACGGCGACCGAGGTTGCGGCGCATAAAGACGCCGAGAATGGGCTGTACATTATCATTGACGAGAGTGTATACGACGTGAGTGGTATGTTAACATCCTATTCTGCATTCCCGCTGTGATCTCAGCGGCTCCTCCACGCATCTACTTGACTCCACGCTGACCCGACGAATAGACTTCATAGACGAACACCCCGGCGGCGCGAAGATCCTCAAGCGCATGGCTGGAAAGGATGCCAGCAAGCAATTTTGGAAATACCACAACGAGGGCGTGCTGAAGAAGTATTCGCCGAAGCTGAAGATTGGTGCGGTAGGGGACAAGGCGAAGTTGTAAGGGGTAGGGATGAGGCTATAGAAGAGGGAAGATAAGGGAAGGATAGATGGCGAAGTACAGATGAGTTTACGTGCAATGAGAAGACAATGATTGTGCCAGTCCATGTATTAATGAAGCGGTCTTTCTATGCTTGGCCATGCCCAAAGTCCATAGACACCCGAAGGTAATCTTCTTCCCATCCATGCCCATGCCCATCTTAACGCCGTCCAGTGAATTCATTGCCTTGTCTGCCGCCATACGCTTCATCTTTTTGGCGCAATTCGTCTTCATTGAAGCTCTGGAGTTCTATATATCGCAGTGGGCTTCGATAACGCCATGAGTACGGTGGTATGGATTGGGTGTTGCTCGAGGTTTGCCTCCTTCAGCTCTTGTTCCGGAGATAGGGTGTCTCGATATGAGATGGTGCGATCATGTGTGTTGGAATTTGAAGTTGGAATCGCATTGACCGTGAGTACGAGAAGGGCGAGGAGGATAATTGGGAGCTGCATATCTGCTGTAGATGGGCCTCTTAGCCGCGAAATATTGGCAGTGACTTATGACGTCGCAATCGCAATCGTACTTGTAGTCGCGCGTGTATGTCGCGGTCTTGAAGATTTTGAAATGGCGATCAATGGATGAAAGAGGCAGGATACCGCTCAGATATTTCAGCGAGCCCAGTGGTTCTTCTTCTCTGGCAGGATACGACCATCAGATCTCTTCAACGGCACGGCTTCTCAACCGGTCTCGTCATGGACTAAGGTTAGAGCAGGCAATATCCACAGCTTGATCGACGGAAGAGAAACAATCAAGAAAGATGGAAATGATGATGATGATGGTGGTGATGAGATGCGCTACGAGCCCATCAATGGGAAGAAAAGCATGGAATAGAAAGGCAATTGAACTGTATACCTACATAGTCCTCACATCTCCAAATGCGATGCGATGTTGCAGACTGTCACTGCCTACCTGCGTAGTAGTCTTAGGTACGTATCCTTATTGTGTCACGATAATGATCATGATAAACGTGCGATCAGCAGTGACATGTCCTGGCGTGCGTGCAACTCCCTCAACCACTCATCGAAGCCACGTTCCTGCCGCCAAGACCACTGTGATCAGCCACTGACAGCTCCGGCTCCAATACTTCTCAGGCGTGTTCATGACAGGCAGATGACATGAACGATGAAGATATAATTGAGATTCATACTGTATTGTATTGCATTTTATTGTATTGTATTGAAATCGATTCCACGCCAGATAGCATCAAGGTGCGACACGATGACAAAGGTTCTTGATACCTATGTACTTGCGCAGGCTCGATGACATTTCAAGCGCAATGCCATGGGAGTCCAAGCCAAGTAAGTGGTGGGCCCCGAAGCGAAAACAGTCCTTTGGCTTTAGCCTCAGTCTAGATCCAATTCAAACAACCAGAATCCCCCACTCATACCAGCACGTATTAAGTAAACCAAAAAGACAAGCGTGCAAGGAATGGAGTGTCCATTTCCCCATCCCATACCCAAACCATCGCAACATCAGCCAACGCCCCCGTCTCCATCGGCGGCTCCTTGCACGCGGGCGGCGAAGGGCAGAGAAAAGGCCAGGTTGAATATCGCACAGCCTCAGAGCCGCGTTCACGGCGGGGAGAGGTCTGCAGATGAGGGCGGGGATGTGTCAAGTTTGATATCGAGAGTGCTCAAGTTGACGCGGTTCAGATTTACGGGTGTGTCGAGGATTAGAATGGCCAAAAGTAGTATCTTGACGATCTTACCACGCAGCCGTATGCGACGGCGCGTTGGGAGAGTTGCATGCGCATTCTGCGCGCTGTGGCTGCAAAGATCAATGGATGGCTGCCAGTAAGGGATTTCATAGTCACGGATCACGGTCATGTGCAATACGCAGAGCAGGAGATGAAACCTGAATAGAATTCGCAAGAGGCACGTTCGGTGGAAAGCGAGGAGAGCGCATGTAGTCGAAAGAAGCGCCAGAGACCAGCCCAAGCAACGACCATCTATGACAAACAAAACACTGCAGCCCAAGCTTTCCTGAGTCTCTACTCAAGTATACCAAGCAGCCCAGACCCGCATCATAGATCTCAATCCAATCAGAGATAGGTAGCGGAGTAGATCATCCAAACTATCGTACAACGAAATAGTAGGGATTCGGAGCCAAGGAAAAGACGGGAAAGAGATTCATGAGTGGGTTTTCCTCCTCCGAAATAAGTCGACGTGCAAACCCGCCAACTTCTATCATGACTAGCCGTAGCCATTCGCCAACCAGTCTATCAAACGCCAGCATAGTTCATACCGCATAATACCATAAGAACCATATGAACCAAAATTCAAACTCCACCTAACCAGGACAAAAATAGAAAAAACTCTGACATCGCTTTAAAGCAAGTGAATGAATAAAAACATATGGGTTTACTCCAAAAGCGCGGCAATCTCGACTACGCCGATGACCTCGCCGTCGACCGAGGCAGCCAACACTGCGTCATCACAGTAGATGCGCTCCCCATTAGGAACAGACCGTCGCATCTCCGTAACCCAGCTTGCGGCCTGCTTGACATCCATATTGGCAGGAAGGACGACCCAATCTTTGCGATCAACAATGAGGCCCGCGATGTGCATGGCCACATAATCCATATCCTGGGCCTGCATGCGGCGGATACGACGAGGAGGAGCTACGCCATCAGCATCGTGTCGCACCCAGCCGAGGGAAGACTGTACGGCAGCCATCATGATATGGACGCCATTGGGGGCCATGCCGAGAGATGATTCTGAAACGGAGGGCATGGCAGAGATAGAAGTGACGATATCAGAGATTTTGGAAGGTTTGGCTGCTGCGCCTATGGCGCCGCCTGGGTGATTCTTGAGGAAGACTTCCTTGGGCGACGAGTGGATTTGGCGGGACACGGCCACAGCGAGGGCATCGCCCAATGCAATGGCGATCGTTGTTGAAGTTGTCGGGGCGGAAACGCCAAAAGAGAGAACTTCAGATTCGTGGATTGGCGCTGGGAGGAGGATGGTGTCGGTGCGCATGGTGGATATGGCGCAAGTGGAGGGGTGAGTGTGCGCGGTGAGACATATGAGGGGAATGGATTGGTCAAAGTGGGGGATTAGTTGAAGAAGCTCGGGGGTCTTGCCGCTGAAGGTTATGAGAAGAATGGTATCTTCAGGGCGTACGAGGCCGAGGTCGCCATGTAAGGCTTCGTTGGGGTGTAGGTAGGAAGTGAGAACACCCAAGCTGTTCATCGTTGCAACAAGCTTTTTGCCAATCTTGCCGCTCTTGCCCACACCACATATTACCAGCTTGCCCTTCTTGAAGATTGAGTTGGTGATGGATTGTGCTGCCTGGCTAAAGCCCCCTCTTGCGACGGGGTCGGTTTCGTAAAGTCGTGATAGGCATGATAAGGCCGTGGCTTCTGTCTGAAGGACGTGCACGGCCGTGGAAAGGCATTCTTCGGTCTTGGGATTTTCGTCGCGAATTGATGGCGGTGTTATGGGCATGGCTTCGTTGACATCGACGTCCGAGACGGGGGACATGGCGCGTGGTGGACATGGTGGTGAACTGGGCGTAGGTGGCCGTGATACTGTGCTCTTGGAATTGAGTACATACACCTCGCTGTTCTGTACTGGACCATGGAGGCCGGCCATGATGACTGTGATTATACTTTGGGTGTAGATGTATAGATATGCTGAGGTGATGGAAGTCGTTCACACTTGAATGGCTGTACCCGAGATTGTCTATGTACCCACGAGCGGTATAAGAGGTATGGTCGAGGCTGATAGCGATGCGGTCGAGGAGTCTATATGTGAAGATCTATGGTGATGTGTAAGCAATTGCACTTTCGTCCGAGTTTGAGGGCGTCTCACCTATGGAGTATGGGTGGTGATTACTTCTATGATGCGCTGATATAATGTTGGCTGAAGGAGCAACTTGATGCCGAGTCTAAGTGCGTATGGGAAAAAGTAGCTGCTATCCTTCCGCGTGGTGATGAATTGTATTGTGTTGTTGATATGTCCAATGTGTCTTTGTGAGTTCAGATGGAACGGAAGGTGAATCGGCGTTTGCGGATCATCTTAAATAAATTGTTGGAAGAAGCCATGATATGTATTTGTTGGAGGAGTTGGAGGAGTAAGAGTAAGATCAAGAGGAGTAGAGTAGGAGGAGGAGGAGAGAGTGAGAGAGAGGTGGCTCAAGGAATTTGAGAGAGTAGGTGGAATAAGGTAGAGAGTAGTAGTAGTGGCTGGAGTCGTAGTGAGATGGTCAGGTATGAGGGTATGGATAGCTGAGAAGGGTAGCTTATATATCCACCTGTTGTCCTGGAGCCCCGGTCTGATGCTCGCTTTGGTGCTTTCTCCATGTTGCTTAACGAAGTCTCAAGTGATGAAAGAGTGATTGTAGCTGATGGCTAGATGTTACATGCGTAGATGCGTATATGCGTATATGCTAGGTAGATGTTAGACAGCCACGACAACTTTTGGTGTGATGAGACTAGGGACAGGCATGACAGATACCGACAGGCACTCTCCTCCTCCTCTTCCTCTTCCTCTTCCTCTTCCTCTTCCTCTCTCTTTCTACCCAGACGGACACGGAGATGCAGACGGACACCAGAGTCTTTCCGCAGACTCGGACTTGCTGTGAGGAGCACCAGAGGGTAGTATGAGGAGTATCAGCTCTAGAAGAGGAGGGCAGTGCGGCCTATACGGTCCGTGAGATTCGAGGCTTTGGTGAGGGTGTGTAGATGGTGCTTTGTGGGGTGTACGAATTGAGATATGGAATTGGTTGTTTTCTAGCATTAGAATAGTCATTATGTGCTTTCTTTAGTGATTCTTATGTATGAATTTGAATCTGAACTGTGTACAAAATGCTTTGTAGTAGTTAAGGATGTCCATAGGTAGGCAGGGTTGGACGTGTTGTTTGTTGATAACTAAATAAAACGGAATAAAACAGAATAAAACAAGGTGGATATCTCTCTATTCTCTTCTATACATTTTTGTTCTATTTCCTCCTATTTTCTTCTTATTTTCTTCTGTTTATTTATTTCATTCTTCCAGCCAGGTCAAATATAAGGCACGGGAAACATTTTCATCTAGTTAGCCAACCATGTTGGACTTTAGTAATTCCTCGTAGTGGAAATAAGCTGCTTTGGTGCATTTTCTTCTTTTCTTTTTCTCCAAAAAAGAGCGTCGATGTTGGAGAAGGGTGGCCGGCCGATTCGAAGTCCGACTTGGTGGAATGGATCCTGACACCATACATATCAGGCTGTTATGCTTGCAAGATATCCCCCCGAATACCTCTTTCATGCCTGCTCCTACCATAACTACTACGTCGATAAATCTACGGAGCACATCTCTTTGTGCCCTCGTTTGTTCTTCAGATCTCAAGTGCAGCTCTTCTCATCTATGGCAGAATTGTGAGTGGCTTGTATGCTTATCTCAGGGCTCTGCACATCTCCTTCCATACGTTCCCTTCGATTGCTGCTGTGATATGAATACACTGCACAATACGGAGTTAATCGGCATTGAATCTTACTCTATCCATCGTTCTCGTCATACAGCCCCGTGTCGGATTTTCATGAAGATAGATACCTAGCTAGATTACTCGCCCAACCTTGTTGTAACCGTTTCCACGCATCTTCCCTTGCCCTGGAACCAAGATGAGAGGGCTAGAGTGACAGACACGACACTGGGTACGTAGGGAGATGGAGATGATGAATTCTAGAGCGAGAGCGAAAGCAAGAGCAAGAGCAAGAGCATGTCTGTTTACCTCTATCTTCTTATTCACAGGCTATTACCTACTCTCAAGAGACAGGGTAGCAGTGATAAGTCATGAACATCATGAATGCATTTCATTCATCACTTAGATCACCCACCTGTACTAAATCCACCTCTTGAATCCGGCTGGGACCATTGCCGTAGCTGACATTAGAGCACTCACCCCGGGAGCACGCAATCAGAATCCGAGGTTGTGACAGAGGAGGATCCATAAGGAACACGCAGACAACATAGCGGTCCCTTTTCGTGTCTTTCTGAGTGTGTGCGTCTCTCTCTCTCTCTCTCTATTCAATACGCAGTACCTAGGTATGGATCTATTACTGTACCTATGTATCGGCTTTTGGCTCACAGGCAAGAGCGTTTTGTGCGAGTGGATCTCGAGCTGGGATTCCCGAGAAGGGCTTGGAGCTTGGACAGGCATTTCAACGAGCGAAGATCGTTTTGTCTGTTGTCTTTTTCCGATCGCATGCCATGTGCTGTGAATGTAAGGCTTGAGTGATTGGTTTTGCCGGTGTGCACCGAGAGATCCCTTTCATACGGCCACACTGTATTCAAGAGATTGCGTTTTTTGAGGCCGATTTTAAATCGGAACTGGCTTTTTCGGTCTTAGGTAGTGTTTGATACCTCACCTGTCTCCCTTGCCTTGTTCTCTTGTTCTCTTGCGCGTATTTGAGGCGTTTGATAGTCGATATGCATTTCAACTTCTATTGACATGGCTTCGGTGTTAGCATCAGTACTGTATGTACACGCTGTGCTTGGTAACAGATACTTGTACAGTATGTACTTTTTCGTAAATTGTCTGAACATGGTGGATGCGATAGGATTAGGCACGCCTTTGGATTGGAAGAAGCTGTGGTGCTCCAGGGAATGGATTTCGTGCTTTGGACTGTTCAAGTGCAGAATACTCTACGTAGTGCAGTATGTATCAGTATGTGTGTACAACGAATAACTTTCTTCTTGCTTTGCATATGGATATGGATATGGATACCTCTCTTTTCGCTTTCTTTTGACTTTTTCTCACTTGACGATTTATGGATCCTTCAAAATCCATCTCTAATTCTTATTCGTTAGATCATGGCCATTCCGAACATGGAGGCTCAGTGAGGTCGAAGGGCTAGCATGCTTTGGTGAAGTCAAAGCATCATCATTCCTGCATGTACCACGGAGTCAGAGACAGCCGCATACGTGACTTTCCGCGTGCGAAGGGACTCGGAGAGACTTAATGTGACCGTAGTTGACTTGCTCAGGTACACAGTAATCGCTCTGCACAGTTGTACTCAAAGTCAACAACATCGATATCGCCATGCACATTAGCACCTAGGTAGTAATAGTTGATTCAATTTCCAGGTCGATGTTCTTCAGACCCAGGTGAATCGAAGCAATGCGGATACAGACGTCTTCCTCTTCGACGATGCATTCGTAGTTCCCACGTCACGTCACCATAAAAGCAAAGACGGTTCACTGCAGTTGACTACGAGTCCAAGTGGTACAAGTCGAGGCAGATTACCATCCATCCATCCATATATTCCCCATGATGCTTGAACGTGTACAATTCTCTTGGGGAAATCCATCTCTCAACCACCTTCTACGTACAACCTGGATTGTATACACTTAATAGCTTTTTCATGCTCAAGATATCAAGTACACCAATGTACAACAGCTTCTTCGTACAACGACCCTATCACCCTATCACCCGATCATTGCCGATCTCCATCCCACCTACGAACACGTAATTATTGATCATAAAACATAATACATAAACCCCCCGCTAGAAATGTTCTTCTGACACCTCATATCTATCATCAAACAGATTTCATGTTCATAGGTATTCACCTTTGTATGCGAAGTTTCAACAGCTTCTACATCGTGCGGCACAGCAGGACCCTTCCCACCGTGAGGCTGTCTGCACCACCAACGTCTCAAGAGTCGAATCAACTTCCATCAAGGCAAGTGCCTGCGTACATGAAGTACTTCCTACAAGGCAACACATACTGTATCGCATGGCAGCATTGCATCGCATCACAACATCGGCAAACTTCCCCAACGACAATCCAAGCATATCGGCCATCCAAACCACCATCCCTCCAGCAGATCTGACAGTTTGACATATTCTCCGCGCCCTGCCAGCGCCTCAAGAAGCATGACTGCCTTTGCAGGTTGCAGAACATCGCATATCATAGGCCAGCGATGTGTTTTGCCCTCATACACTCCCCCCACGGCACCAAGCACATACTCGCCTCGACATGTCCCTCTCCTCGACCATAGCAGAAGGATCATGGTGATCACCATGGCATCAAGTTGCGCGAACAATGCCATCCTATGGGAACAGCCAAGTACCAGCACGACCTCGCACCTCGAACTCCCAAACGTCCTATGTCCTATGCCCAATGTCCCCCGTCCCAATGTTCACAGTCGAGCCCCCTCCCCAAGCACCCTGAACCCCTGGCCTATCCAGATCCAGCCATACATGCATTCCATTCCTTCGAATCGGGAAATGCACATCTGTCACTCAAACATCCTGCCATCCTATCCCATCCCATGGTTACCGTCTTCGAGCTCGTGTGCTTTGAATAGTGAAATGCCCGTAAGCCCGTCGTCGTCCTTATCGCATCGTTCCCTGGGACTCCGTCAACGTCGAACCCGAAACATCGCCAAGTGTAAGAAGTCCTAAAGCCACGCGGCTTCCCAGCTGCCGTTATCTGTGCAACACGTTTGAAGAGTCTGGCCGAAGCGACGCGATGGGCGTCTGTGTGCCATATTACCACGCCGAACTCGAACCCAGATATCGAGTCACGTGTCTCATATCATCCAGCTGCACCACCTCCCCCCTGCCCACCTACATAGTACGTACATAGTCTGCTTATTACATACCTATGCGACGCATACCTATCCAACATGTCTTCTGCCGCCGGCGCGGTGGGTAGAGGAAGCCATCCATCCATGGCGCGCGCTCGGAGGCCCGGTAGTGCCGAGCAGTGTGCGCGGGGCGCCCAATCCTCTGGAAAGCGTCTTCTCTTTGCGGCGACGACTTTTCGTAGAGATCGGGCGCTGTGGGCTCGGGATTTCGATTCTGTGAGTCACGATGGCGCGTCGATGGCTTGGGGGGAAGGGGAGGGGGTTTCTGATTTTTCGATGACTTTTCTTTGGGTTGTTCTTGTGGGGTGCGTGTGTATGATTTGAGAATTGTGTAGAGTACGTCGAGTAGTGGATTCGGAATCTGCGCTGTGGTTGTGGGTTGGGTTTGACGATGTACGATGTAAGCTGGGTGGGGTGGGATGTTGGGATATCATGTTGTTGCGGTTTGTGGGATGTGAGATGGGGTGGATGAGATTATTGATGGAGAGTGTACTGCGTAAATGACGGTTGCTTACTGGATTACACATGTCGATACTGAGAGTATACTGCCTTTGAGAAGTATTGAAGTGCGTATCTAAATCATCGTTGTGAAGTTGATTTCAGATGTCTGAATTGAAATTCGAAATTATAATTCTAGAATCCTCGTCATTTGAGCAGCAAACACGGAACTTTATATTCAAGAGTGTCAACAACTCAATTCGAGCTACTATAGACCCATTCTAATGCAATCACGGAAAATGAAACTGGCTGTTTTGGCTGAGAACAGGAATTCACAGAGATCTCGCAGATTATATCAAATCACCCTGTTGTTTCTTTGGCTCTGCACTTGCCTTGATTTTGCTCGACATCAAACACAGCAAAGCACGATTACAGAGTAGAAGTCATACTACAAATCATGGGTAAATCAATGAAGCCGTCTCCGTTGTTTATTCACACTGATTACTCTGAAATTTGATGCGAGTTCTTTATATAAACATTTTGTGTGCTCAGCTGAAAATGATGTCTCAAGGGATACTCATTATCAAGCCATACCATGAAAAGATACTTACAGATATCTTCTGTGATGAATCACCTTGGAATTCAAGTACATTCGCAAAGGATCGGACAACTCTAGATGATCATAGAGGATCCGATAACTATATAGCTTCTGGTAACCCTACAACTCAGAAAGAAAATAAGGTTCTCGAAGGCTTCATCAATCCGAATAGTTTGTTGTTATGGACTATTATACCACTCTTGACAACTACTCTTAGATTCCACTGTGTCGATCTCCCATAGAAGATCTGTGGGAATGTATTACCAAGAGTCTTTCAAGATGCCAATCTCACGAGGTGAATTATATGAAAAAGCAGGGTCTTGGTGATCATCAGAGTTATCATCTATCACGTGTATCTGATTCACACGTGACATTTAGAACCCACATCACCTCATCACTCGTACTTATTACCAAGGCGACCTACCGAATACGCCAAAAGCTTAATGGCCAAGAGCCCCAAACCAGTTGCTCCAAACGTGTCAGCACGATGTCGAGCTCCTTTCACTGACAGCAGAGCAATCGAAGTCTGGATCATCGGACATCAGAACAGGAGAAAAATGAGTTGAGGATCAACCCATACACACAATGCCAGTCTGGTAGACAGCCGATTGAACTGCTTTTGGTGTTGGCTTGTCGACGAACGGACGAGGCGATGAAGGTGTGCGTTGGTGT
The DNA here is from genome assembly GCA_022609375.1 of Xenosphaeropsis pyriputrescens. NCBI lineage: Eukaryota > Fungi > Ascomycota > Leotiomycetes > Phacidiales > Phacidiaceae > Xenosphaeropsis > Xenosphaeropsis pyriputrescens. The sequence goes on from JAGKQE010000025.1 coordinate 116,812, forward strand.
TGACGGGAGATGCGGAGAAAGCGCCGTGTGGGCAACGGGTTGTTTGCGCCTCGGAGCAGAGGGTGGTCTGGGCGTAAAGCTTGAGTGTGGGATCGTATGAGCAGCGATGAGTTCGTGATGGCCACACGGAAGCCCATATAGGAGTAAATAATAGAAGAGAAATGATGCATTATTTAGATATAACAGTTATCAACGATGTTTTCCCCATATTTATCATATATTTCCAATGCATATTGAAAGTGTCGTGTCGTGTCGTGTTGTGTTGTGTTGAAGTCCAGCTTCCTCTGCTCACTTGATAGTGGCCTAAGCTCCTCTCGTTAGTCTCTGCTCTTGAATTTGGGGAGGTAGCTGGGTATGGAGAGGCCGGCATCCTTCGACTCGTGACGGTACATCTTCAACCTCACCTCATTCCATCATCAAGCCCTCGGATCCCCATCACGAAGACTGCCAATCCATCTCTAAATCCATCCTGTGAGTCTTCTTGTTCCTTACCGAATACATCTTTAAGATATCATGATGCGCGATTAATGGTATCTGATATCATTGTCGCATTGTTTACCGGTGAAAGGATCGGTGACATCGTGAAGAGATCAGCTGCATATTGAGACAATGAATGCGAACATTGAGAAATGAAAGCTTGCTCGAATGACTCGGAATATTTCTCTCATCATACATAGTGGGAGTCGATGATAGCTGACATATATACCAGACAAGCACAATCATTATTTCAGACTTCGCAACGCGATTCGTCTTTCCACCTCCAAAAGGTATCATCCACTCCCAACAGCAGCGCTCATCTTGCTTTGCAATTGTTGACTGTGTACTCACGACTGATCCCCACCAGCTCAAAATGGCTGCCCTCTCCACCCTCCAACTCCGCAGTGAAATGCACATGCTCGCAAAGCGTCGCAACTGGGCCGCCCACGAAGCCGGCGTGATTCTCGTCTTCTGCATCGTCTTCATCGTCGCCGTGGGCCTCCTCTCGCTCTGCATTTCCAGAGCTCTCGCCCGCCGTCGCGAGAAGAAGGAAGTGACGTCCAGAAAGACATCGAACGTCTAGAGTCTCCGATATCAGGCCGGAATATCCACAGATAGGAATGGGGGCTTCCGGTTCCTGGGGAATGTATAAATGATGGAATGCGTTAATGGAAGGATTGTGGGCCATGCTTTTGGCCCCGTTGATGGGTTATGATACGTGTGGGATGGCTATGGGGCCGGCTTCACTCTTTGCTTTGATACTCCCGGCTTGATATGCTTGCTTCTGTTAGGAACCTAATATATGCCTTTTTGTTTGTGTCTGCATCAGTCCAATACCTGTCCGCTGAACATGTTGCGCTTAATTCCTACCTTTAGCTTACACTTATCAAGCACAGTCCCAGATCTCAACTACTTGCCCATGTAGACTAAGGTAGTCGACATCATGGTTCCCGCGCTTGTCACATACAATCTTTCTACCAGAGCACATCTGCATCATCCAGCCCCCCAGATCAGCTCTGCAATCCGAAATGACCAAGCAAGTCACACAGACCCCATCAAAAGACACAGCAGGATGACCCCGGCCGCCCACACCATCCAGTCCCCAGTAAACCGAGATGGCCGAGGCCTTCCAACCACCTTCCTACCATGACTTCCCTCGATTTATGGACCATCTTGGACCTTCCAACTGCGAGAAAGGAGTCAGCTTTGACTGGATCGAGGGAACCAAGGCGAGGGGGGGGAATATGGCCTATTTGAGGCCTGTTTCTGAGATTCCATGCTTCGTGGACCGAGTATGTGTGTCTTGGATACCTTTTGGGGGGCTTCTGTGGCTGGACTGCGCCTGTGGACTTTGATGGGGAGTGTAAAGGGGGTGACTAGGAGGGGGGCGAGAGGAGAGCGAGAGGAACATAACAGGAACTGTATCATATATCATATATAACAAAGGCAAGTAATGGGGGTTATATCAAGCTGGACTTTCATTTAGAACTTTGTAGTTGTTTCCCAGCTGTGTATTCATTTCAATATATACTTATCTAAGCCATACAATGATGTAGATCCGCACATTCGCCGAAACCCCATTCTAGAAAATGTGGTCAACCTGGGGTAATCGCAAAGTAGACCTATCGATAAATATCGATACTATCTGAAGGAGTTGGAGTTGCAGAAGCTCAGCGGAGGTTCTCCTCATATTTGCTATGCACCTGTAAACTCTTCCCTGCGAAGCCTAGTTGGATATCTGGCTTTATATAGATGCGATTCCACATGTTGACCCTTCATATAGCCTGATCCTACCATCCAGTTTATTCTCTAGACATGCCACCCACATTGTCCGTGTTGTGCAGCCCCCTCTCCTCCTCGAGCTGGAGTTATAGACCCGCTTGATTCTGTCCTGAAGTAGGCTGCTTCTCCCGTGGGCTGGCATCGAAGATCTGCGATTCCACTATCTGCTCGTCTTTGCTATTCCTTGTGATGACAGCCTCATGTGAAGGGTACACTCGACAGGTCATGTTTCTTCTTCTGACAAATTTCACGGCTTCGTTATATACCCCGAGCATTTTCAGCTTCTGCCAAATGTAGTCTATCGTTGCTCGTAGCACATCTGCGCAGGTTCCTGTGCTGCATTAGGATATGGCACATGAAGACAAAAATTTTGCCGGAAGGCCGGGGAGCTGTCAGTCTTCTCTGCTTGCTCCCATTATTTCGTTCTGCTTCTTGTTAGCCGCGGCAATTATGCGCCCCTCCTGAAGTTTTTCAAACTTTTCTACCAGTCCCTGAAATGATTTTTTTTCTCTTCTGGTCTTCCCTGATTCCTGAGCCGCGAATAAAAGTAGTTGCCCAAATCTTCTCATCGGGGGTTTGTTCTGGCCAATTTCCCATGACATTGTCAAGGGGACTTGGGGCTTTGAAATTGCGAATGGATCAAAAATCACATTTGCCATGACGCCCACTCTATGTTTTTTGTCAGAGGGATTCCGGTATATGTTTGCGATTTACCAGAATTCTTGTGATTCCCTCCAAAACGACAGATCTGTGGTAGCTGTAACTGTAGCTGTAGCTGTTGTTGTATTTCGATTTGAAAGAGGTGGTCATGCTTCTTTGGTCGCGTCCAGCGTCTTCCTAAATTGTAAGGCTCAGCGTATCTTCTATCAGCGTAATCTCGATGCCTGCCACTTCCTGTCAATTTCCGAAAAGGTGAATCCTCAGACAGGCCTTCGCATTTGACTGTTGTTTTGAGGGTTTTCTTTAGCATTTGGTGTTAGGTTGAATGTGATGCGAATGAGGGGATACAACATTGCTCTTTGTCCGCACAAATCCATCGTGGAGACCACAATAAAATTCGCCCCAGCGTTCATGATCTTCACAACTCCACCTCACCTTGACAGTACTCTACTCAATTGGTGTCACGCAATTGCATATCAATTGCAGAGTAATCACAAACTTGTCGTAATTATGACGGCAACGAAGGTACAGAAGCTTGCAATGCTTCCAAAAGCTTCCGTGACAATGAATCTCGTGTTCCTTCCCAGTTTCTCAACCCAATCAGACATCCTGCCAGCCAAGACAATCTGTGCGGACGCATCACTCTTGGTCCATCCTACCATCGTCATTGCCAATGCTTGACACACCACATACATACCTACCTACCTACTGCTGTACCCAAGAATTCAGCAGATATTCCTTCGTACGTGCATAGTAACGCGGGGGCAGCGGGGCAAAGGTCATCTGAAGAATCCCTCGATGCCCCCTCACCCACGCAGGACAATGGCTTATGTGACGTCGATTCCGGAGATCGGAAGAAATGCGACTGCAGGATTCGATGGCGATGGAGATGGATTTCCATTCACGCGTTTGACAATGCGGTCATCGATGGGTTCGCCTCTGCTCTTGGTGGTTCTGGTCCTTATCCTTGTCGAAGATCATTCCTTGGAATCCCATGTTTCTTCCAATCCGCGGCACAGAGCGGTCCAAGCACGCCGTACCTTACTGGAATCTCCCGGAGGCATCGCCATGCTCAGTACCTTATGCTTATTCCAATGCGTGTGTGTTGGCAAAGGAAATATGGGATCATGGGCGACCCCTGCACCGCCACAGCCCCGATTGGGAGCGAAGGTCAGGAATGAAGCTGATTGAGTTCGGCGGCTTGAAAGGACAGGAAAGCAGGGACGAAGAGACGAAGAGACGTGAGGGAAATATGAGTATGACGGCTGCTGCAGGGAAGGAACAAGCGATCATTAACCCATGGAGACAGCACAGACAGACCATGATGGCTAGGGCCTCCGCCAAGTTGTGCTTTCTGTCACTTGCTTGGGTTGAACGCCACAGATGAGCGTGGAAGAGCGATGAAACTATCCGCGTAATTGGCCGGCCCTATAGCCACATGGGTACTCATGGAATTGCCATTCTACCCCACTATGGCACCAGCCACAACTATGACGGATCGCGAGTTAAGGTGAAGTTCTTTCAACTCAACCTCTTTGAAGGCTCAAAATAGACTGGCGTGGCAAGCCCCTGCATGTGGGTATGAGGGGAAGGGGGGAGGGGAAGGGGAAAGGACGAAAGTTGGCAGAGGCAGGCAAAGGTGCAGGCACAGTGAGTTCAAGTGTCGGAATAATGTCACAGATCGCGGATGGCCACATATCTTCTCCACGAGGGGCAACAGGCGAAGTGGATAGCTATGACGCTGGCTGTGGCTGAAGCTCTCACCATTGGCCGAAGCTCGAAGCTGCTGCATCTCTGACATGACGCTTGACGCAAGCTTGCCTTTGCCGCCTCCAACTTGCCCTTCAAACCTGCTCACGAGGAGGCAGGATGTATGGCTGAACAGGTGAAGGTGAATGTGAATGTGAGACGAGACGAAGAAGGCATGGAATGGGAAAGTGTAAGTCGGATGTTGTGTTGGAGTCAAGTATTACCTCGCTCACTTTCAAAAGGCACATATATATACCCCTCCAGCTCTTCCCTCGACATACTTTCTTCTGCATCAAACAACAAACACAAACACAAACACAAACACAACCCTCTTCCTCAAAGAACATTCAAAGATCCTACATCAACCTTTCAATACCTAAACACAAACCAATTCATCATGTCTTCCATTATCAACAAGGTCAAGGACGCCCTCCACTCCGACAAGCACGAGACCTCGACCACCGAGACTCACCCAACCGGTACCACCACTCATACCTCTACTACCCACCCATCTCACAACACTACCTCTGCTACTCATCCAACCGGCACCACTCATAACAACGTGCCAGAGGGAGCTGGAGGACCTCACTCTAGCAGAGTCGCAAACGCAGCAGATCCAACTGTCGATAGTGATTATGACAGAAACCATGCTGCTCGTAACCACCCAACCGGAACTGGAGCTGGTGTAACCGGTACCCATAACACCACCGGCAGCGGTCTCACGGGTAACAACACTGGCAGCGGCCTCACGGGTGCTACAGGCACTCACGGCACTCACGGTACCACTCACAACACCACCGGCAGCGGTCTTACCGGTACCACCGGCACTCACAACACTACCGGTACTGGTTACGATGGCACTCACGGTACTCACAACACCTCTACGGGCATTCCAGAAGGAACTTACGGAAAGCACAACACTGCCACCGCCAACAAGCTTGATCCTATGGTCGATTCTGACTTAGATCGCACTCGCGGTCCAGGTGCTCATGGTACAACCCACAACACCACCGGAAGTGGACTTGCTGGTACTCACGGTACTACTCACAACACCACCGGAAGTGGACTTGCTGGTACTCACGGTACTACTCACAACACCACTGGCAGCGGTCTTACTGGTACCCACGGCACTACTCACAACACCACTGGCAGCGGTCTTACTGGTACCCACGGCACTACTCACAACACCGGCAGCGGCATTCCTGAGGGAACTGGTGGACCACACTCCAACAGACTTGCGAACGCAGCAGACCCAACCGTCGACAGTGATTATGACAGAAACCATGCTGCCCGTAACCACCCAACTGGAACTGGTGCTGGCGTGACTGGCACTCATGGTACTCACGGTACTACACACAACACCACTGGCAGCGGTCTTACCGGTACTACCCACAACGCTCACAACACAACCGGTACTGGCTACGACGGTACCCACGGCTCTACCCATGGCACTACTCACAACACCACCGGCAGCGGCCTTACAGGTACCACTGGCACTCACAACTCTACCGGCACCCATGGTACCACAGGCACTACTGGTGCTGGCTATGACACTCACAACAACGCCGCCGGCAATGTTGGCAACCCAAAGTCAACCAACGCAGGACCTCACGGCAGCAACATTGCTAATGTCATGGATCCAAGAGTTGACAGCGATCTCAACGGTTCCAAGACTATTGGTGGAAACAAGACCCACACTGGAGGCAACAACACCACCCGTGACCCTACAGATGCTGCTCAGGTCCCACCATCAGTCCTGGCTGCTCACAACGGCGAGCCGATCGTGGCTCACGACCACGCTGGTTCCAACCACGCCGGTCGTCACGGTTCCGTCTCTCACCAGGAGACTTACTCCGGTGTCTAAATTACCTCTTGACTGCTGAACTCGTACCATACCCGAAGATTTGAGAATCTCTTCACTTGTTTCAGCAGTTCATTTGTGCTTTCTTTACGGAGCGAATGGAACTGGTATCACAACGGAATGAAAACAAAAGGTTATACTATTAATGGTTTATGAGCGATGGATTACGGCTCTCAGCTTTAGTTTGCCAATGAATGCAGACTTTACTACACTTGAGGCTTGATTGAATGTGACTTGTGAAAATGATTCGTGCCATTATCGGTTTACTGAATGATTGTGGCTTGCTATCTAGCTTTTGTTCTCACGTTGTAATCCACTTACGTTGGAAGCTGTTTATCTTGAAGTCTACAACACTTATTGGTTCTGCAGATGGGAGATTCATGCTTGTTTCATTCTTGAGAATGGTACTTTACTGTATGACATGACTAAAATGATAGTATATGGATTTCTATGAATTTGGTAAAAACATGCAGCAGGTGTATTGCATTCGGAGTAGATGTCACTAGACTGATGAGAGTGACAAGATATGTTGATGTTGGCATCCTTCTCGGGTATAATCCATGCCATGAGGTTATAACAGTGTAATTTCTATGAAAACCGTTTGGTTTCAAACACTGAGTTATAGAAACAAAGCCAATGACCATACTTTACAAAACGCACAAAGAGATGAGGTCGAAATGCTTTGAGACTCAAAATCCTAGATTGACACCAGATAGATCTTCATGTCTGAGGTGATGCCTTTGAGTGGGGTGTTGTGGGGATACACGCCAGTATCGTTGTCTCAACCTCAACCTCAGCCCCAACTACCCCACATCTCGAATCATACGTCATATGGAAGCCCCGTTCCTACTCAATGAATATCAGCTCATAATCCTCTCGTAATAATACACACCACAAAAGCTACCAAAACATTGTGACAATTGTCTTACGACTTTATAAACTCACATCGCATACAGTTCCCAACCAATTCTTATAAAAGCCCACAATCCCTCAGCACGACACTATAAGCCACCAAGCAGAAACCTACATAAACCGTCAAGATGATGGAAGTAGCGGCAACAGCTACCACGATCGGCCACGGCCTCATAAAAAAGACGTTGCCCCTCAAAGCAAAATGGCATAGAATCCCCGGCGTATCTCTTCCGCGATCTTCACACACTCTCTCCATGGTCTCCGGCCGAGCCTACATCTTCGGCGGCGAAATCGAACCACGCCAACCAGTCGATAATTCCATGCACATCATCACCCTGCCCTCGTCGTCCGCCTCCTCCGACTACCGAGAGATTCCCGCTCGAGCAGAGGTGTCGGGCGGTGCGGTCCCGGAAGCTAGAGTCGGCCACACGGCAGCGACCATTGGCGAGAGGATATTTATCTTCGGAGGAAGAGGGGGCGCGGATATGCAGCCTTTGGAAGAGAATGGAAGGGTTTGGGTGTATGATACTCGCACTGATGCTTGGACTTTCTTGGATCCGGTCTCGGGCCCTCATCCGGCAGCGAGGAGCTATCATACATCTTTGGCAATCGAGAAGCCTGTCACCAAGGCCCACAAGCCAGTCGTTGCAAATCCGGGCACCGAGGAGCCGAGTATTGGGTCAATTGCCGAGAGTGCGAGGGAGGATGGTGATGAGGGTATGGGCTATGGTACATTCTTTGTCCACGCGGGCTGCCCTAAGGATGAAAGAGTAAACGATTTCTGGGCCTTCGATATTGCCAGTCGCACATGGAAGGAACTGCCTGAAGCCCCTGGCAAATCAAGAGGAGGAACCAGTCTGGCGCTCAGCAAAACCCGCATCTATAGATTCGGCGGTTTCAACGGAGAAGGCGAGGAGGGCGGACAGATCGACTACTTGCAGCTCGGTCTGGACGTGTTTAACGACAAGGGAGGAGCCAACGACGAAGTTGGTGTTGTAGCCAAGGGTGGCTGGGAGAGTCTGATCTTCACCGAGGAAGACATGAAGCGGCCCGGCAACCGTTCCGTGGCAGGCATGCAGACCATCACATCTGGAATGGGCCGGGAATACCTGCTGCTCTTCATGGGTGAGCGCGATCCCTCTTCACAGGGCCACGAGGGTGCTGGCAAGTTTTGGGGCGACGTTTGGTCCTTCCAGCTTCCGCCGCAGGGCATGACAGCCGCCAGCTTCAAGGACGCAACGTGGCAGGCTCTCGGTAGGGAGACGGGTGAAGGCAAGTGGGAAGAGGTCCTTGTCGAAGATGCGGAGGGTGTCGAGGGAGAGGATGTCCATGCTCTTGTGCCCGGTGAGCGTGGTTGGTTTTCCAATGCTATGATGGGTGATTTGGATGCTAGTGGAGTGGTTTTGTGGGGTGGTTTGAATGAGAACAATGAACGGTTGGGTGATGGCTGGATCTTAAGGATCCATTGAGAATCGACGAGAATGACGTGATGGAGTTATGAGATAATATAGACGAACGAAGATTATTCTTACTGTTTGTATAAATGACTGTCTCGCTATAGCGTTACCTAGAATTTTGACAAGCATGAGAATGTGTGATGCAAGAGGAGTGAAGTTGTGTTGGCAGTCTTTAACCAGGTGATTTGATCATACAGCATCCAATCTCGTTCAACTTGAACTTGCACACAACTACATTAACTCAGACCAAGGAGTTCTTACTACCTATATCAGGTCAACTAGATGTAAGGAAGGATACTCGCCCTGTGTCCAAGTCTCTTGTCCGGACTCCAATAGAGAAAAAGCAATCATCAAATAGACATGTTTGTCAGCCATAAGGAACTGTGCACTCTATCAAAGGCGCTGAAACCTCTCTTGACTCAAGCGCAGCTCTTTTGGTATCCAACCACACTTCATCTTCAGCTCGCATTCTGCCGGGAATCATTGCATCCTCTATACGGCCACCTCATTCTCATCTCTACCCTTGGTGCCCCTCTCTGCGCACGAAATGCAAGACGTTACACACAGGGCTGCAAATGCTGTGCGCAAAACCCCTCAAGCTGCTCATCGTTACGCTCCGAAAAGAAACCTGGGCTCGTCCTTCGACGACTACCTCAAAGCCGAGGCTTATTAGCTTGATTCCAGAAATGGTTCTCGGTGGGTTTGATGCATGTTTGATGCACAGTTGCATGAAAACTTGTAGGTAGAGCGTTTTGCTCAAATACATATACATCCGTGTTTTTCACAATGCATTTTCGTCAGATTTGTTGCCTTCTGTTTTCCTAAGTCATGAGAAGAATGGGAATTAGCGACTTTCTCCCCCATAAGATCCCGCACGACGATACTATGTGCCACAATAAACATAGTCATCAGAGTAACCCGAGAGTTCCTGTTGGTTACTGTTTTGGCAAGAATTCTTCTGAGAGTTGAGATTTCATTTGATAGTAGTCCCTCAGCCACTTCTCAATCTTCTGAGAGCATCTTCACTGTTGATGACCCCCTCTTGAAATCCCACTGCTTGAGCTAGGCTCTTCGCCTCCTCATACCTCTTCCTCGCTTCTTCTACCTTCCCCAGCATCTCAGCAAATTCCCCTAAATTGTGTGTAGCTACCGCACATCCCACATCACACTCTTCATTCCGCTCCGGTGGCTGAATCTTTGCCGCTACCGTTAAGGACTTCTGTGCCCACATTTGTGCGTTTCGTATGAGGGCCTCGCGAGTGGGCCTTTTCTGGCCTGGGACTGCTGGAGGATCTTGTTGAGCCACCGAGATGGAAAGGTTATTCACTGACTTGTTAGCGGAAGTCCACACTGCACGTATGTATACTTACTAAGTACCGCTGTGTGGCAGCTATTCGGTGGTGATAAATTGACAGCCTGGAGGAACAATGGCGCAGCGAGATAATGCTGATCTTTCTCCTCATAATGATGGCCCAAGGCCTCCATAGAACCCCCAATCTCCTCCGGTGAAAGCCATTGTCCCTCATCAGGTTTCATACCTTCGACCTCCCTCCTCCTCTGCTCCTTCAATGATGTTTCTACCGCCCAGACCAGACTCTCCTCTGCCAATCCTTTCTCTTTCACAAACTCGTTCGCGTAGAGCTCTCCCAATTTAACACTGACTCCAATAGTCTTTCCCAGTATTCTCGTCCTGTCCTTTGCATTACCATCCTTTCCTCCCATAACCTCGATCCACTTCAAATTATCCGTCTTTACAATCTCCAAAACCGAAATCGCTTTCTGGTATTGCTGAATCTTCTCCAGGAAAGCAGCCAACTGAATCTTCACACCAATGATTTCGTCGCTAAAAGGGTCCATACCAACTTCGTCGGCGACTCTCAAAGCCTCCTTATAGTACTTCAGCGCATTCTTCGGTTCCAGAGAAATGTTTGTGAAGTAGAGCGCTTTCCGAAGCTGTTTGGCAACCGGTTCTGGGAATTTATGGAAGGCTCCAATGATGTAGCTCTGGTAAATATAGTTCACGTACATCAAAGCGCCCGCTCCGAAAAATATACACGCAAACGCCGTCGTTACAGAGAAGGGATATTTCCTCCATAGCAATTTCGTCGCTTGAAAGGTTGATGCTTGCCGTGCTTGACCGATCGGATTCGACTTTAAAGGGGTTCGAAGAGGTCGGCGCATACATCTCGATGCGAAGGCCGGTGAAGGGCGCAGTAAGCGCGCTGCTCGTGATGCAAACATCATAACAACTGTATAGTGTGATGTTGATTCAGAGCTGTCATGAATAACGAAGCTCCGATGATGATGATCTCACAAAGTCTGTTTATGCCTAATAATTAGGGCCTCAAACAGCTCTTATCGATTTCCATGGATGATTTACCCCACAATCCGACAATCCGCCATCCTTGATCTTCAACGCTTCCTTACCTTGTTCTACAGTTCCCACGCAAGATGTCTGCTCCTCAGTCAAAGGGCAAGTTCGAGCCCAAAACGCCTGTGAATCTCGACGCTCCAAAGTCCGACCCAATAACCGTCGATTATCTTTCCAAGTGCAACGGTGAGTCTCAATGATTGTTCTTGACAGCCGAGGTCTAACAATCACAGGAACGAATGGCTACCCATGCTATGTAGCTATCAAGGTAAACTCTTCACCAGCCGGAAGACACTACAATAACTAAAGACCCCAGGGTCAAATCTTCGATGTCTCGGAAAAAGACGCGTACAAGCCAGGGGGCTCATATGCTGGTGGGTTTCCTGCTTCGTCCGCCGACCATTGGGCTAACACACACAGTCTTCGCCGGACATGATGCCTCCAAAGCGCTCGGAAAGACATCCACGAAGCCAGAAGACGTCTCTCCCGACTGGTCGGGGCTGAGCGACAAAGAGAAGGGAGTTCTGGACGATTGGTATACATTCTTCTCCAAGAGATACAACATTGTTGGTGTGGTGCAGGGAGCTTCGAACCTGTAGTCGCCGCGGACGTCGGACGGATAGGCGCAGACATTACTCGCATAACAACACTTTTGGGGCCAGGGTTCTCGGCGTGGAAACCTGCAGAGCCGGTGCGACTGGGTTATTGAGACTCTTCTACTTGTATGTAGACTTTGGTTTCAGGGTAATTTTAGATATAAAAAAACCACATGTGGCCTGGACCGGTTGCAGATTGGTATGTTGCACAGCTTACACGATATGTGGCTTCAGATTTGCCAGATGAGCGATACTGATATCAAGGCAAGATCTCCCTGCGCCTGTGATCTATTCCAGTGCGCAGTCGTTTCTGCGAGTCCCAGTTTCAAAAGAGTTGCAGTTCAAAGTCATAGTATTCAGACATGGGAACATTTCGAATAATATCATTGTGGACATTTTTGCCTTCATCGGAATCAAGGGATACATAGTTAACTACATCTCAGTAAACCTCATCTCATTCATATAAGTCTTAACCTACAACTCACACAATCGCAGACTGCAATGTTGTGAGGCTTGTGGGACAGGCCCAAAGCCTGAAATCCTCGTTCTCCCATGGTACATATCAGTGTCGTGCAGGCGCAGCATATGTATACTCCTGAGCATACAAGACCTTCTTGTTTTGACAGCTCTCACAGACCCCTCCCTGTGGCCAGGCCGTCCTTGTAACCTGTACGCCAAAACATTGATGCTGGGGGTCTGTACGCGCAAAGTGGCAGCGAGAGGACAGACGCTTAGAGGTATGACCACACTCATACAAAAAGGTGTTCCAGTCACACATTCTGTGGAGAGTGTCAACCTGGAGAGTCAGCGCCAAGCGAACATCGAGGACCCTGAAGTTGCAGAACTTACGTATGCTGTGTAGATGTGCTGCGATGCTGTGAAATGCAAGCTGCAAATTCGTAGTACTGTGGGGAAGAGATGGCTCTGTCCCTGCGGCGGCAGTGGTTGCAAGTGTCAGTAGCTGTAAACCCGGTTGTATCTTGAGTTTGAAGACTAAACTCACCTAAAGGTGCAATTGTCTTGATAAACAGTTCAATGACGGATGAACTTATAGTGAGAGTTTCAACGATAAAGTTTGCTAGTGTTGAGCTGTTAAGGTGAAGTAAGAAGTACAGAGGCCTGAAGCTGCAGATCGGACGGAGAGAAAGAGGGAGGACATGTACTCAACAGTCTCTTTATACTTCATACACAACCTCTTCAGTCAAACGCAGAACCTGTGGAAGGTATCATCATCAATGCAACTCGGTCGACAGCATGTCATATTTGATGCTCAGATTTCAAACATCGTAGTCCACAATATTCTGAAAATTGAAAAGAGGCATAGTGTCGGGGAAGTATAACGTTCTCCGCAGTATTATAGCGTGGCATGGAAGCACTGCTACCAGCAGTTGTCCGATATTGCCACTCAACTTGCTTCATTGGACCAACATAGAAGTGAAGATGTTCTGCAGAGGCGGCGGGCAGGGCCGATATGTAAATGGAACAGCAAGCCGCTTTCATTCGTTTGACGATATTGATGTTGTTGGTGATATGGGGAGGCCGGATGATAGAACCCGCACCATAAAAGAGAAAAAGAAGGGGAAACAGAAGGGGGGGGGCAAGAGAAGCAGAAATGAAAGAAGTGAAAATAAACGACCGAGGATAGAGATCTTGAGTAGTCAATCTGACAGTATCGCCTTTGGAATCAGAGTCTACTACCAAAAATCTCACTCCGAGAAAAATGTTGTGGGGAGTTGGAGAAATATGATATATGATAGATAGGTTACCTAGGTACTCAGAGCTGTTCTTATCCATGATGATATGCACGTTCTGCCAGGTCGAGAAAGGTTGTCTTTCCAGATACACAGTGAAGAGACGACGAACCCGATTGTCGGGAGAATGAGGATATTTCTAGATGCGCAGCGGTTGTTTGCATCCGCAAAGGCTGCTAGACGTCTGAAAACTTAAGATCTTCCACCCAAATCATGGGTTAGAATATAGGTAAGGTAAGCAATAGAACGCTTATTACTTACTCAGAGTAGATTGCCTACATGGACCTATGCAGCCGTGGAAGAAGCCTGAGCTGAGCTCCGGGCACTTGATCTACAAGCTCAACCAAATTTGCAGGTGCCAGGGTGACTGTGAATCCTGTGCTTTGGTGAAGGCTTCATCTGTAAGGCCATGTATATCCAGGGTTGTGCGTGAGGATGCGTGAGGATACATGAGGATACATGAGGATGTGTGAGGATGCGTGAAATTGTACTGCAGCTGTTGACAACTGAGTTTGGTTAGAGTAAGACAAACAACATCGTACAGCAGTCGCTTCTCTGTTCAGAACGAACTGCATGAGTAGAGGCTACACAGCAGATCTTCTGTTGGAACACAATTTCCATTAGACGTCATCCCGTTTGTGCAACAATATACAATACAATATTGCAAGAACAATATCCGCACAAAGTACCTGAGGACAGTATGCGTTGCTGATTCTGGCCAAAATCCCTGGGATCTTCTCTCTGTATACAAGCAGACAAAGATTGAGCTGCATAAGTAGAAAGGCTTGTTGATTGACAAGTAATTTCTCGGCTTATGAGATGGTAGAAAGTGACAGAATTTCCCTTCATTATATCACTTTGCCTACTTTATCTATGCAGTGAGCTCCTTTCTCTTGACTGCTCAATTCACGAGATGATACTATCTCCCTGCCATCTCCCGACGTCGGTTGCGAGCCAGTAATCCTGATTACTATAGATGCCCTCTCATTTGAAGTTGTTTCTTGGCGCAGAACAAGATCTGTAGGTATACTCCTCGAGTCAATCTTCTGTTCGTATTGTTGCCTGCCATATTCTGGCCCGAGTGACTGCAAGTCCGGCAACTTCAACCATATCAAACTTCTGCCAAGCTTGTTCATCAAACTGCAAGCAACACATCTAGACATACGAACCGAGGCATCTGCTCTATTGAATCATCTTGATTTCTAGCTCATCTGTTGGGCTTCTTTGGCAAGCCATCCAGTTGTCTCGTACTGTGGCCTCTTGAAAACTCGGAACCGGGCACATTGATGTCATATTTCTTGCTTGCCATCAGATTGACTCTTTGGGAAACTGTGACGTCTCTCATAGTGGAGAGTAAAGGATGATTTTGTGGAAACATTCCATTCGAGTTTTCGTCCTGATAGATGAGATGTAATGCTTATATATGGTCTTCAGTCAAGTGATTTGATTTGAAATCCTGCTGTTCGCAAGGTTTTTGCCAAGTACTTCATGGCTATCTGAGTAGCTTACGAGTAGCTAGAATTTTAGTACTCGAGTTTTGGTACATTGATTAATGCATAATGAATAGATTTTTGGATACATGCAATTTTGTTAAAGCCGTGCCTTGGGTCAATGCCTATATCGAAGCACGACCCCTCAAGTAAGGAAGAGTAAGAATGCTCCTACATTCAATTTCTACGTCACGTCCACGTGCAGCCTTCCTCTTCCATCTCAGAACGTGTCTCACATGTTCAAAAGGAGATAGAAGGTAGCTAGTTGTCTTAGCTGGCCAGCATCCATCTATAGCCCAGACGTGATCCTTTGGTACTAGAACCATACAGTCGGATCTGATCTTGAGCCGAAAATATCACCAACCATAAAGCATATATAATAGAATCAATTAAGCGCGAGATTAGATATATCAGGCCGCACGAAGTCAAGTGATAAGTCATGCAAGCCTCCCCTTTCCATCCTCCCACTCAGATCTCTTCAGGAACCATTTCACAGCCTCATTCCCCTTCTCATCAACATTCAAAACTTCCTCCAGCTTGAATTTTGTCATCAAACCTCTGAACGGCAAATTCTGTCTCATCGTTTCAATGGTAACAACATCCAGCTTCAAGACCTCAAAGGCAAACTCAATAGTCATCCTCATAGCCTCCTTACCAAATCCCTTCCGTCTGGTCTCCGGATTCAACATGATCCCAACATCCCCACACCTCCAGCCCTTCGGATCTGGGATCCATTAGTTCAAGACGCATATATAGCTGCGAAGATTCGTTGCCTTACAATGAGGTTCCTCATCCTTATCGGCACCAATCCACCCCATACCACCCATCCCTACGAATTTCTCCTGCTCCACGCCTTCGTCGTCTTTCACCAGCTCGACAGCGATCAGAGTCACCCGATTGGGCGGGTCGGTGATCGTCTGCCAGCGCTTCATAAGGCGGCGCAGCATGTCGACTTTCCAGTCGATGCCCCGTAACGAAAGGTCGAATTCGGAGTTGGCGGGATTGGTGAATAGGTTGAAGACTTCCTCAGCATCGCTCTCTGAGGTTGTGCGGAGGCGGAAAGGGAGAGTTGGGGAGGTGAGCACTATAGGGCTTGGAAGGGATGAACTGTGTGAAATCTCACTCATTTTGAGCTGCAGTTGTGGTTGATTCGAGTTCGAAGAGATTGAAATGCTGATGAGAAATACTTACGTGCTTGAGGAACTGAGGTGTACTTATTCTTGAGGCCTCCTCATGCTTCGAATTTGTGATGTGAGTCAGATGCAATGTGCATAATCGAATTTCAATGATGCTGTTGATGTCCCTTGGGGGCCGACATGGATGCTAGTGACTCACAGATAACACAATTCAGTGCGATGTGGATCGACTTCCCAGATAGGAATGTAGGAGACCGAATCTCAGAACTGTTCTTTGTTTTGCTTTCACATCTTCGTGCGCTCAATTCTTCTACCTCCATCTTGGCATCGGACCTGATGTTGTCTATGTATGGATCGTATTCGGTGTTTGCTGTTTGCTGTTTGTTGTTTGATGTTCGTCACTCCAGCTCGCTTTATGAATAACGTTTGACCTTGGCCTTCTAGAGCCCGAGATCAGGAGACCCGGCGACCAGGATTGCATATGATCGGGTCCGAGGTAGACAAACACTCGGGATGGTTGATTAGATCAAGGCCATCCATGCACTACCCATCGATTATGTAGGTAGTTACAGTATCAACCTTTCGAATGGTCTGCCAAATTCCGACTACTCAGTAAGATCGTAAAATGCATCTTACGATAGTGTTAAGTAGGTGAGATAAAGCTACGGATTACGAGCTTTTAGAGTGAGGGAAATAATCTCACATAATCTGTCTTTTATACCCGTTTTCATAAAGCCCTCTACAGTTTTCATGTGGTCTCCCAGTGATGGAATTCCTATTACTACCACATCTCCTTTTCACATCCAATGCCATTCAGAGCAGAAAGTAGTGGATTGACGGATAGTACAACTCGCAATCTAAAGAATCCGGATTTTCCATCATCGACATCTCTACATTCCTCGGTCGTCACTAGACCCCGCGTTAGTTCTTTAGTCTCGAAGCCAGAGTCTATTACGTGACCTTCCGCATCGCCAAAGATGAAATTCCAAATCTAAGTGTAATCCGAGCCAATCCAAGCCCATTCAAGCCAATAGCTGTTAAGCCAGAGGCGGGAATAAAGAAAGACGACTGACTGACGAAGAACGACTCCATGGCCTTTGCTAGTAAAAGCAGAGACGCATCCATCCATGGTGCTGGTGGTCATATCCCATCCGTTCGGGTCCCTTTGTCGACTACTCCTCAAAAGAACTACCATAGTCCGTGGATCCATAGCATGATGTTCATTCTAGGTTATTGAGAGTACCATGTACATACTACTACTTACAAACAGAAGCTTACTTTAGGTTCCTGGTCCTGGAAAAGGGCTTTGCCATTGGTTGCAACTACATATCATTGCCGGAATCATAGTGGGTGAGAGGAGACGGCGTCATGTGTGGATATCGATGATTTGAGGTTCATGCGCATTTAGAATTCCAATTGTTCACATTTCCAGCTGACTAGACCTATGCAATTGTGTTAGTGGCAATGGGTCGGCATCTGAGAAGATATCGATGAAGTCAGTTTGATGTGCACGATGAGCTTGCAGAGCAGGTGGTCAAGTGTATGAGTGAGTAAGCGTGTGAGCGTGAGGCCGTTCACTTCCACGGCCTTTCCTTTACAACTCTATATATTTCGCACAAAGGCGAACAGCTTTCCGTCCTTCACTACGCACTTCTTGCTGCTTTTACTCTCAACCAAACAAGCACAATCGCTGCTTGCTTTATCGAGTTCCTCAAGATGTTGAAGCTTCACCTCGCCGTCGTCGCTGGCCTCTTGGCCGCCGCTCAAGCCAAGATCTGTACCAATTTCACCATTCCAGTCAACATTACGGCGCGTACTGGAGTCTTTGGCAATGTACCAGCTCCTGTTGACGGTGTTGCTGTTACTGGCTTTGCTCAGAACTTCACGCGTCAGGGCAACAACTACACCGAGATAGCTCTCACCAGCTACGCCACTACCGCCGGTGTTTACAACATCTCAGCAAAATACTGTCGTCCAGATAATGCTTCCGTCAGTCGCAATGGCACTACTGTCCAGTTCTTGACTCATGGAATTGGTTTCGACAAGACGTAAGTTGATGCCTTTACATTTCTCTTGACAGCTTGACTCTTGATATGAGAACATAGACTAACAAGTACAGTTACTGGGATTTCCCTTACAACAATTTCAACTACTCCTACACCAATGTTGCAGTCGATGATTATGGCTACAGCACTCTCGCAATCGATCGTCTTGGTGTTGGAAATTCCTCCCACCCAGATCCCCTCAACGTTGTTCAAGCCTCTACCGAACTCGCAGCCATTGTTGAAATCACACGTCAGCTCCGCGCCGGCACCATCTCTGCACTGAATGGTACTCGTGCATCCAAGGTTGTTCATGTTGGTCACTCATTTGGCAGCATTCTGTCCTACGAGTTGGCAGCCATGTACCCAACGCTGACAGATGGGCTTATTCTGACCGGCTTCTCCGTCAACTCCACCTACCTCCCCGAGACAATCGCCGCCTGGAACCTCGAAATCGCCAACCAGAACCAGCCCGCGCGCTTTGGATCTGTAAATCTCACCTCACTCCTCCCGTTCCTTGACGCATACGGCCTCGCGGACATTGTCGCTGGCATCTCCATCTCCGCCGGCGAGAACCTACCGAACGGCTACCTCACCTGGGCCAACCTGGGCGCCAACCAGTTTGCCTTCCTCGCTCCTCCATATTATGACCCGGCCGTTGGCCCGCTTACCGAGTCCACCAAATATCCTGTCACCTACGGTGAGATCCTCACCATTGGATCGCAGCCCATGGCCGCTATGGGATTCACGGGCCCGGTACAGGTCGTCACCGGGAACGAGGATGCCATTTTCTGCGGCGGGAACTGCACAAACACTGGTGGTGTAGGTGCTAATATTCCTGCTGCCGCCAGAGCTGCTTTCCCGAATTCCACTGTCTTCGAGTCGTATGTTCAGCCGAGAGCTGGCCATGCGCTCAATGTCCATTACAATTCCACTGGTGCTTATAATGTCATCCAGAACTTCCTTGGAAGCAATGGTCTTGGCGCCTAAAACGTGTTTCATATTTGTGTGTTGGATTGATATAATGCTTCAGAATGTGGTGTTGTTTCTTGATCAGCGTTGTTAAGTTTGGGAAGGTATACCTCGTGATTTGTGGTCTTTCCTAAAATGCGTATTGTGAGTAGATATTGAGATAAACGAAATTTCCATGACAGTCTTTATTCTGAATTTCTGTGTTTAATATAGTTTGACAGGTACTATCCAAGGTTTGCAGAGCCATAGCTATTTGACTACTGACAACACTAATCGCTGTAGCATTTCTCGTCATCATTCGAACTGCATAGCAGACAACATCGTGTTTTTGGTCTTGATTAAACCACGGTTGCTCCTTTCCTCTAAATTAGCCATAAGCACATGTACAATAATGGCTATTATATGTTTGTCAATATCCGGCATATGTTACAGCCAATCAGGATGAACTAATAATTTAAATGAAATTTGTACAACTCCTAACCTACAGATCCTTTCTGAACAACTCTGTTGACCATGGCTCGCTGGTCAAGCTCGTAAGTCCCGCACTATTCTCACAATCCCTTCTTCCACTCGTTGGCCCCGGAGGTGGAATTCCCTGGCCCAGAACCCTACTATTGTCTCCAGTGATGTGCTCCACATTCGCCTCGCCAGCATTCGCAGCATTCGTCTTGAGTGCCTTGAGAAGAGTGACAACAGACTCTGGTGTGAGATCCTCGTAAAAATCATCATTGATCTGGATCATTGGAGCGTTGACGCAAGCCCCAAGACACTCGACTTCGACGAATGTAAAGAGTCCGTCCTTGGTCGTCTCGCCAGCGTGAATGCCAAGGTTTTCTTGAATGGCCTTGACGATAACATCGCTTCCGCAGCCTCCGAGCTGGCATGGGGTCTTTTCTCGTCAGTCCGGAGCTATTTGGATGAAGAGGAATGTACATACGGTGGTGCAAGCCTGAACGTGAAACTTGCCAACGGGTGTGCGGTTGTACATGGTATAGAAAGTAGCGACTTCGTACACACGCATCGGTGGCATTTCAAGTATTCTGGCAACCTCGTTCATAACGCTCAAAGATGTGAATCCATGCTGGCGTTGCCCAAGGTCGAGGATCGGCATAACAGCCGCCTTCTTGTATTGTGGGGGGTATCTCTTTAAAATCTGCTCGATAATCTTGTTGTTTTGCTTGCTGAACTTGAAAGGAAGCGAGGCATTATTCTCGGGGGTGTCGCGATGCTATCACAGTCAAAATCGTCGTACAATTGGCCTCCCAAATTCGGGGGAGCTGATTCGAACTTACGACTTGTAAAGCATCACTGGCAACGCGGCTGCTGACGGCGAAAGAGCGGACCTGTTGACGAGGAGCCGTTTGGATGGAGCGACGAGCTGCTCGGAAAATGAAAGGTGTCATTTTGGATGCCATTGTCGCGTTGTGTTGGCGCAATGGCGAGTCGTGCTGGGCGGTATCGTATGTCCTTCTTGGTGTATTTCAATGGCGATGCAGTCATTGGCTAATCAGCCACAAGCGATCACGTGAGTTTGGTCAGCGAGATCTCCAAATCCGAGATTGTATTATCGGGGCGAAAGACGATTGTAGATCATGAACAGCATAACACAACAATTTCTTATTCAATTTTTCCCCATCAAAAATCCATGTTGTGAGTTCCCAAACAAAAGATCAAACAAAAGATCAAATAATATTGACAACAAATCCTTCCCTTCATTTGCAATGCTTCACTGTAATGGTATCAGCTACTGCTTCTCGGGTGTTATCCGGGCGCCTTCAAACGGGGTTTCCAATTACATCGACAAGCTGTTCTAGTACCTCTACTAGCCATCGACCAGACTGTCTAGAACCCACCGAACGCAGGTCTATTCAAGTACTGATCATGTTGTGCAGTCAATTACCAGCTATGTCATAGGTCTGTACAGTACAAACATGTAAGTATCGTCCATTTTTAAAAGTGCTCTCGGTCTCCTCTTCCATATGTAGTTTTATTTTGGACGTCATTTCCACACTGTATCATCGAAAACGTTCACCATGCCCCCAATACCTCATCGTATAGTTGTGAAGAACCACCCAGGTTCCTCCCAGCAGGACATCGATAGCGAACCTGATTGGGGTAGCGGGCATGAACATCGTGTTGGTTTCCGAAACAATCAAAATCGAGTCCCTGGTTTAACTCATTCCGGTGATGAGCGGTCTGAAGATTCAGAGCCGAATCTCGGCGATGGGGATTTCAAGGAGAGAGCCATTGATGAATGGAAAGACCTCCACGAGAGAGAGAAAGCTGGCGACCTTGTCAATTTTCGAGATGTATTCCACGGACAGGAGGACTTTCATCTCAGGAGGCCAGAAGTGCATTCTAAAGGGTGGAGGTTTGTGTTGGAGACGAGTGAGGACTGGGTGAAGAACACAGAAGAATGGCCGTCAAATATTGAGAAAAAGAAGAAAGAAGAGGAAAAGAAAAGGGAAGAAGACAAGAGCAAAGATAAGAGGGGCGAGGAAGGTAAAAACCTGATCAAGAAAGACGATACTCAGAATGATGATGTCAAGGAAGAACACGATTGGAAGAAAGAAACAGGACAGGACAATAAACACCACGATGCCTATGCGGCTGATAATGAAGAGAGCTCTGGTGATGAAGGCGAGAAGAAGACAGAGTATGAAAAACTTCGTGAAAAATACACACCACAAGAAATTGCACTATTAAGATTGTTGCAGCATGAAAAGGATTACATATATAACCTCGAGCAAAGCGATGGGAAGGGAGTATCTCCAGTCGCCCATAAGGAGCCACTGGTATCGATCGACGAGGCTGATCAGTTTACACCAGACAATTGGATACCAAGATCATCGAATCTTGTTCGCCTGACTGGAAAACATCCATTGAACGGAGAGCCCAAGCTCACACCCCTCTTCGATGCTGGTCTGATTACGCCGAATGAATACCATTATGTCAGAAATCATGGCGCTGTACCCCATATTCTCTGGGAAACACACAAATTGGAAGTGACAGGTCTAGAAAAAGGCCAGCATCTTGAACTTTCCATGGAGGAAATGACTACAAAATTCGAGCCTGTCAATATCGCTGTGGCACTAGCATGTGATGGGAATCGAAGAAAAGAACTCAACATGATCAAGCGATCCAAAGGTTTTAATTGGGGATCTGGAGCAGTCAGCTGTGCTTACTGGAAAGGGCCTTTAATGAGAGATATCTTACTTGCCGCCGGAATACCAGAGAGAATGAACAAACGTGGTCGATTCTGGGTCAACTTTGAGGGTGCCGACAATCCCTCAGAAGGTAAATACTCGACATGCATTCCATTCGAATATTGTATGGACCCAACAAACGATGTTATCATTGCTTACGAGATGAACGATGTTCCACTCCCACCTGATCATGGACATCCGATTCGGGTCATCATTCCAGGCTATGTTGGCGGAAGATGTGTGAAGTGGCTGAAGAGGATTTGGATCAGTGATAAGGAGAACGATTCCCATTATCACATCTGGGATAACCGAGTTCTACCATCTTGGATTACAGAGAAGGACGGCCCATTTGCAGATGTAGGCTTTATGCACCCAGACACTGCATGCAATGAGCAAAATCTGCAATCAGTCATCGTCAAACCTGCACAAGGCGAAACAATCCCACTGGACAAAGCTGTGAAAGGCCGGACCTATCGAGTAGAAGGATATGCATATGATGGAGGTGGCCACGAAGTTCAAAGAGTTGAAGTTTCTCTTGACGAAGGCAAGACTTGGTTATACTGCATTCGCAAGTTCCCTAACGCTCCCATTCGCCATGGGAACAAATATTGGAGCTGGCTGCATTGGCATGTTGATGTTGAGATTGCACATATTGTGGACTGCAAGTCTTTGACTGTGCGGTGCTTCAACGTTTTCAAAAACACGCAGCCTACAGAACCAGTCTGGAACACAATGGGTATGATGAACAACTGTATGTATGTTGTGAAGACGGAGATCTCGGCAAAGAAAGATGGCATTGCTGAAATACTATTCCGGCACCCTACGGAGCCTGGTACTGGAACGGGAGGTTGGATGCAGTTGTCTGAAGAAGAGAAGATCAATGAGGCCAAACAGGCCGCTGGAGCTCCACAAAAGCAGTTCACGCGTGAGGAAATCGAGAAGCATGACTCAGAGGAAGATTGTTGGATTGTGGTAGACGGGAAGGTGTATGATTCTACCAGTGTGCTTGAGTGGCATCCTGGAGGCAAATCTGCCATCATGGGTCACGGTGGGAAGGTCTGGCAACAGACTACCGATGAATTCAATTCTATTCACGATGGATATGCTCAGCAGAAATTAAAAGGTAGTAGATCAATTCCGGTGTCGAATCATGGCTAACATGAATAGAATGTATCCTTGGAGTGGTTACGGACAAAGCGGCGCAGTATATCAAGAAGCAAGCCGAGAAGGTGGCAGAAGAGGCAGCAAAATCTAGCTCCCAATCTTTAGATATCGCACTTCAAAAGCACCGTTGGGTCCCTGTCAAGCTTTCTTCGCGTGAAGATCTCTCCAAAGACACTCGAAGGTATACCTTCGCCTTGCCAGAATCAAAAGAAAAACTCGGCCTCGAAACATGTCAGCATATACAATTCGGGTTCCATTTTCAGGATCAAATGGTCATTCGATCTTATACGCCTACTCGTCCTGTCATGCCCTCTCAGGAAGATGGTACTTTCGACTTGGTCGTCAAGACTTACTTTCCAAATGAGAAGCAACCGGGCGGTGCCATGTCCAACATCCTTGACTGTATGCCCCTTGGAGAAGAGATTGAAATCAGGGGCCCGACGGGTGAAATTTCGTATGTCTTCCCTTTTCCTAGTGAGCATGCCTGACATAATCAGATATCACGGTAGTGGAAAGTTCATAATTGAGGATCAAGAATATCACTTCTCAAAGATCACACTCATCCTAGGAGGAAGCGGAGTCACTCCAGGATACGCGCTGATAGCACGAATTCTTTCGACCAAAAATGATAAAACTCAGCTCCGCGTTATCGATGCCAACAAATCCGAAGCCGATATCCTTATGTCTTCGCAGCTTGAAGAGTACTCACAGCAACACTCTGATCAATTTAAGATCATGCATGTGCTCAGTCACCCTAGCGAGGACTGGAAGGGAAGAAAAGGCCATGTCGATGCGGACATCATCAAAGAAGGTGGCTTCGAGCCGGATGGCGGAAAGGATAGTGTTGTATTCTTGTGTGGTCCCCCGGCGATGATCCAGAAGGCTGCACTCCCGGCCTTGAAGGACTGGGGATATGTTGAGGAGAAAGATTGCTTTGGATTCTAGACCTTGCGAGCGTCTAAGTATGAAGCGATCTCTGAACGAGAGGCCAACTCACACTGTGTCTGATGTGTATATTCATGATACGTCGGATTTGATGTTGAGTCAGTCATGGACAGCAACCCTTGTTCGCGCGATCTTGTTTCTGCCAAAACCACTTATTGTCATTGCTTCGAGATATAACAGTATCTATTAATTTCGAGCTCACTTTTTACATTGACCTCCTCGTTTTACGAGTCTTCCCATTTCCATACGTCATTAATCCTCTCATGCAACGTTCTCCTCCTCCTGCAGGCCAAAGATCAAGGTCAAGATGTGCCGGATCACCCAACTCTCTGCATTCGCTTCCGAACCAATCATTTTTATGCCGCCCAAACATCCAATCCCTTTCTCCAACGACATGCCAATCTTGGCACATACCATGGAAGCCAAACATACGCACTACCCCACATATGCATTCATGTCGGCACTCCATCATTTACCAAGGGGCAATGCACGCATCTCTTATGCGACGGAGCACTCCTCCCTACCGCTGTGTCTGATATCAGCCGTTGCTGACGCCACGATAGATAATTGAGCCACCGCTAAGTGACTGCTGGTGACTTGGTGGATGCAGGTTACCACCTTACCTTACCTGAACATACGCCTCACCTTGCTTTGTTGCTAGTATGCTGCGTTGGCAGCTGATGAGCTTGTTTTGGCGACACTGGCTGCTTTGTGTCTCCTTGTGGTTGATTGGGCTGGAGACCCGAATACTGTCATTCTGATCGGTGAGGCCTGATCTACTGTAATCGGAATCAAGAGACCGGCATGTAGTCGTACGGGGGGGTGAATTTTTATATGCTTTCAATGCCTGTCACCTGAGTTCGTGGACATCTCTTGATCTTGATATTTGATTCGACATGGCCGCCAGTCAGTAAGGCACGACGACATCACTCAAGTTAGGTGGCTTCCTACATCATACCTCATCCCACTCTATACATATCTACAGATGATGCAGTTCTCCTTATTCATCTCCATCGTCTCGCGCAGCCACAAAGCAGGGCATATAGGACCACACCCGTTTGCTGGGAGCTGCCGTGATATCTTTCACCCCCTAAAATCGATTAACTATCCCGGAATCTGGCGAGGAAGCGAGCGGCTGTTCGAATGGGCAATTCCGCGTGATATATGTGCTTGGTCTCTGGTGTTGTCTTCTTCTTTGCGTGCTCGTTGGGTTGGTTAGCAAGTGGGTGGTTGGGTGAGTACGTGTGTGCTGGTGACGGCAACCCGCATCTACCCCGTCACCACCTCTATCAATTCTTTTTCCTGCCTCATACCAACCTAGTACCTACTTGGGCAACAACTACTCACTTCCACTCGTTCTCACTAGTGAGTCTTTTCCTACTACATAAACCCTTTCTCTTCTCACGTTGATTTCTTCTCCCGACATCAGTATTTCACGTCAACATTTCACATCAGCATCACTCCATCAACCTCATTAAACGCCCATCCACTACCAACCGCAAACATGGAACGCATTCTCTCCATGGCCCTTCGCGTTGGCGAGGTAATCTCTATCATTCCTCTTTCCATCCATCACTAATTAACGCGTTTAGCTCGCCTTCGCAGCTACAGTCGCCGGTCTCACTGGTGCTTACCTTCACGCAGCTCGCCATGCCTCGGCCTGGACCCAGAAGCGCTTCATCTACACTGAAGTCGTTGCCGGCCTCTCCATGCTTCTTGCGCTCCTCTGGTTACTTCCGTTTGCTGGTGGCTTCATCCACTGGCCAATCGACCTCGCTCTCTTCGTGCTGTGGATTGTCTCCTTTGCCCTCTTGGTCAACGTAAGTACATTCTGATATCGGTATGAGATTTAGTGAGGCTGACTCGCGCAGTTCATTGGCCCTCTTCACTGTGGCTCTGTCTTTGCTTGGGGAGACATCACCGACAAGGGACTCTGTCAGCGCTGGAAGGCAGATGTTGCATTCACCTTCCTCTCCGCTATCTTCTGGCTCGTCAGTGCTTTGCTTGTGAGTATTGTATGCCTCGACGTCCCTTCGAGCTCTTGCTAATAACCTCAGGGTATCTACTTTGTCCACAAGCACCGCCGGGCTACCGTCGCAGACGATACGACTGCCAACTCTCCCCGTGGCAAGTGGTACCGCAGAAGCCGTGTTTAGATCAGTTGAACCTGCAAGTTTTTGCTCATTACCTTGAATATCGTTGTCTTGATGCCTTATTTATTGGCTTGTTGTGGTTTGCTCAAATACCCACAAATCCACTCGACTCTTGAGATGATAATCGTTTCTTGATTACGTCAAGGACCAACTTAATGCTGCAATGACCATCTTTCTTTTGTGCTTGGTGCTTAGTGTAGCGGGCGTATCTGAGTTTGGGTGATACCATGATTATTGATCGCTTCAATAAGGCATAGTAATGCATTAATTGCTTATACATTTATTTTGAGCTTGAATGTGAAACTTGAGATATGATATGTTTACATGAATGATCAGGTCTTTCTTCATGTATACACCAAAAGATATACACGACTGGCTGGATGCAAACTCTACGCATCAATTTGCAGAGGTTGAAAGTGAACTCTAAGCAGTTCATTAACCTGAAGATTACGCGTACATAGAAATCGCAGGTATAGTCGTCAATAGCTCATCACTTCTAGATAATAGAATCACTCCAAATATTTACATAGCTAATCGACTATAGCCAATACCTACCTATATGACACAGAGATATAACACTAAACAATTCTATTACTCTAAAAAACAAGAATGTCAATAACTGCTCTCAGCTTTCAGTGTGATGATCCATCATGAAAGATTGGGGCAAATACCTTGTACGGCATGACTTGCCAGTCAAGTATATCTTTATCTCATCTAGATAGGAGAAACCTGCCCTTCATAACTATCGCAGAGTTTGATAAGCTACTTGTGGTAATCGAACATTTAAATACAACGGCATATTGTGTGACTGAGGGGCAGACAATAACCGAAATTGTAGGCAGAGAGGGTTCCAAGCTAGCCTTACAATAGAGGCATAGAAAGGCGATATACTCCGCATAGATGCTATGGATAAGAAAGTTTCTTATGTTCTTGAACCTCAAGAGTACTGCCAACTACTCTTAATGCTGCCTAGGGTTCGCCTGCTGTGAATTTTGAAGGGCGTGGTGCTGAGAAGGAGGGTCTCATCTTGCGCTGGGAAGCTAGATAGTTTGTGATTCACTTATTCGCGGTGTCAGGTCTTGAAGGCAAGTACTGTGAGGTATGGGTAGGGTGTGGCTGTGAGGATAACATCATGCAGCTTTGTTGTGTGAAACTCGCTTAACTGCCATCAACAGTTGAAATATACATCGCTTTAGATCCCAGGACTTCCAATGTAATGTCAAGATCGGATAGACATCAATAAGACTGTGTTGAGGTCTATCCAAAGCGGCATCTGACGCCACTGAGGAAGGATTTGCGGGGTCTACATCGAAAGGATTCTTGAAATCTACCAACGAACAAAAAGGAAGAGATGGAATAGGTAAAATAGGTGGTGATCGTCTCCCTACTTCAATTATATAATAGCTTCTTTAGAACAAAAAGAGAAAGGGCACCAAAATCGAAAACGAAAAACAAAAATGGCAAAAGGTTCGGGTGGTGTTTTCCCAGGTTTGAACCCAGGACCCCCTACATCCTTCCCTTTTACGGGCCCTTCTACGAGCTCGAGCTTTGGTGCTCGAACCAGACAACGGAAGGTTTTCGTTGTTGAGTGATCATTGCGATGTCTGAACGACCACTCGGCCAGTGGGGCGTCCCCCACTTGGTATTCGGTTCTGGTTATTGTGCTGCATAAGGTATTAGGGGGATGCGAAGATGAAAGTGGGTGGGCCTGTGATTCTCACTCACTTTCACAAATCCATTTGTTACCTACATTCAATAATATACAATATGTTTTGTAGCGAGGGTGACAAACTACCTCCATCTGACAAGTTTCCTGGCACTTTCCCGGGTATCTACCAGCAACCCAAACGCCCAAATCAATTCTACTTATTCCTCTTCGGCGTCATCTTCGACCATAGAGGAACCAACGCTCTCAGCCATGCTCTC
The DNA here is from genome assembly GCA_022609375.1 of Xenosphaeropsis pyriputrescens. Lineage (NCBI taxonomy): Eukaryota > Fungi > Ascomycota > Leotiomycetes > Phacidiales > Phacidiaceae > Xenosphaeropsis > Xenosphaeropsis pyriputrescens. The sequence goes on from JAGKQE010000025.1 coordinate 145,462, forward strand.
TGTCGTTTGATCATCCCATCTCGGAGGCGTAGATGTACTCAACCCGCTATCCGCCCTTCCCCTAGCAGTCTCAATAAATCTCTTGATCGCAGGGTTGCTCACCGGGCCTCTAGGTCTGCCGCGACTCCTGGGCGCTCTGATGCCCTCCACATGCCTTCCAGCACCTTTTCTTTTCCGACCCGGTTTCCTCTTTCCATTGACACTGTAGGTCGGCATCTCGCCTCTCTCCTCAGCATCCAGTATTTCCAGTCTTCTCCTCGCCTCATCTGCCCCAACGCCCCTCTCAACCGCAGCAATCAACAAAGCTCTCTCCTCATCCCTCGCCAACTTTCTCGCCGCCCGCCATCCTGCACCAGTCATCCTCTTCTGCGCAATGACAGTCACCCCATCACTCTCGCCCTTTGCGCGCTTCAGCCGCATGAACTGCTCAATGAACTTGCTCTGGCTCTGTCGGCCCTCGCTGCCCTCGCCCATGGACTCCTGGACATCGAATCCCATAGGCCGCATCTTCTTTGCTGGGCTATATTCCACCCGATCGCTGCTGAATTTCGGAATCAAGTTACTCAGTGAGCCTACCAGGCGTGCCGATGAGGCAGCGAGTAGATCTACGTTGCCTGGAAGCCGGCGTACGGATGGGAGTGGGGTTTCGTTGTCGTGATCGGCCAGTAAGAGCTCGGTCCCGAGGTTCTCACTCCATTTGCAAGAGAAAACGTGGTCGTTAAAAATCACTATAGGGTTATCGCTGTGCAATTCCAGAATCTGTACGCTTTGCTCGGATTCCTTCTCTCCCGTCTTGTGCGTCGACTCTGGCAAGTCATCAATGACTTCAGCCTCGTCTGCTTCTAGGTATTCCTCATCATCTTCTTCATCTGCTGTGGCTCTAGCAGCTGTAATTTTCCGCTTTTCAGGCTTTAAAGCTGTTCGTGAGGTCGGCTCGCGATCGCTGTCTTCGTCTTCCACATCAGGCACATGCGAATCATTGACTTCTTCTGTGTTTCCATGCGGTGCGCTGAGTTTGTGAGGCAAATGCAGAGAATAATTTCTCGTACGACCCAATGATGGATTGACCCAGCTGGTCACCTTTCCCCCGCGGTTGGGCTTGGGTTGTGAACGACGGGTTTGGAGCGAGGGTGCGGAGAGATCGAGGGTCAGATAGTAGGTCTTTGAAAGATTTAGCCACTATACACTCTATTGACTAAAGACTGCATCTTTACCTCTGTCTCTGTTGCTGAATACTCATATTCCCATTCATCTGAATCCGAGTCGTTCGCCATGGCTGACTGAGGTTGAGAAGGTTGCGGATTTAGCGGCGCATATGAGCCTGATTCGGGACTATTAGATCTCAGCAAGGATTGAGTGTGCTCCATTGTTCTCACGTTAAACTGCGAATGCAAAAACCAACAGATGACACTTATGAACTCATCGTGTTGTTTACTCGAATGGAATTTGCTCAAGATGAATGCGTTGATCGAGGCTACCTCAATACCTTTCCTACAGCCTCGCGATGTGCATTGCGCTACCGAGGTAGTACCCATGTCAACGCTTCTTTAGTGCCACCAATAATGTCCTAAGGCACTTTACATTATTCTACTCCTTATAAATCAGGCATTGATTTATATCACGTGATTAAAGATACCTACTTAGTACTACCACCTATTCCATCGACCATCGGCAATTGCTGGCTACCTACCTAGTACAATTCAACGGTTAAGACCTGTCAGTTTCTTGAAACCCCACCTTTATTCATCCTTCTCGAGTTTGATCAATGCAAAAAGCATCAATGTGCGGAGTTCAAGCCGATCGACTCAGAGTGATCATTGCTTAGTTCAATGCATATACAAATTCAAAAATCCATCGGCCTCCTTTACACACCAAGTCGTGTGCGCGACTTCGACTTCATCAAGGGCAATACAAGGCAATAATTATAAAATGGGATGAGTTTCCGCCGCGCGTCGTTCGCAGTCATTCGGACGGCGTCGAGCCCTTGACCACGAACTACGATGTGCGAAGTCAGGTGGAAAACCTCGACGCCCAATTCTCTTAAGTAGAGTTTACAGTCAGGTAAGATCCGACGATAGGTACTGTCGCCAAGTCCTTAATGGTTTGTTCAATGAGCCGATATGGGAGACATCCTGTCTACCTTCGGAAAAGCTCCACTCTTGGCATCTCCGGAGGTGGCTCTTATACTTTCTGCATGCTAGTACTAAGAGCGTTGAGATACACGCTACATAACCAAGGCATCGCTATCGTATTCTACGGAGTACTACGGAGTATGCAAGTACATATATGCATGGTACATAATAGAGTGAATATTTGTTGGCGGTGTTCTTACCACGTGCATGATTGGTAAGGGATTTGTGTACAAAACTTGCGCGGCGGCAGACTATCGATGTGATTGCACATGGCTGTTTGTGGAGTGAAGCATGGGGTGCAGCATGGGGTGCAGCATGGGGTGCAGCATGGGGTTTTGCGGGGTTGTGGGGATTTTCCAACTCAGAGTTTCTACCGGGATTTATATGCAAAGCATCTACCGCTCACTCGGTCTTTGTCAAGAACCTATTACACCGAGCTTCTCTGGACTTTGCCAAGCGCTCTCAGGAGAGAGGGGAAAGGACCTTGCTGTTGAGCCATTCAGCACGATGACAAGGTACATTTTCCTAAGCTCTTGGCTCATCGGCAGACTCCTGTCACATTCCCTGGGTAAGTCAAAACTTCGAAGAACAAAGCCGCCAATGTAGGGGCTCCCTGTTTCTTGAACCTTTCAAGAAGTGGGATGCGAATGACGAGTGGCAAGAGGAAAGCGAAAGTATATGTTGATGAAGTCTTCCTCGTTTTGTTTTCCTTTCTTTCCTTTCTTCTTGTTCGATGCGCTAATTTCTTTAAACCTCAATTGCTTTTCTTCGAACGCCATGAAGACTAATACGCAATTCTTGTATACGGCCTTCGGGTCACTGCTGGGAGTTCAGAGCTGTCTCGCTCAGTCTCAAGGTCCCGTAGTCGATATCTTGAATGGTTCCATTGCTGGCCTCTATCAGCCGAACTACCAGCAAGACCTTTTCTTGGGAATCCCATACGCTCAACCACCTACTGGCGATCTTCGTTTTCGAGTTCCAGTTTCCCTCAATTCAAGCTGGTCAGGTACCAAGAATGCAACAGCCTACTATCCTTCGTGTGTAGGCTATGGCAGCGATGATCTTGGCTACGAGACTAATGAGGACTGTCTGGCGTTGAATGTTATCCGTCCAACTGGCATGGTCGATGACAATCTTCCTGTAGCTGTTTGGATTCATGGAGGCGGATATGTAGAGGGTGGAAGGTAATTTAAATATTCTGAAATCATCGGGGTACCTAACTGACAACCTTACAGTGCTGACAAGAGATACAACTTGAGTTTCATTGTTGCCAACTCTGTTACTCTTGGAAAGCCGATGGTGGCAGTTTCCATCAACTACCGCTTGTCAGGCTGGGGTTTCCTCGCGAGTGATGAGATTACGGCAGCTAACGCTACCAACCTTGGAATTCGTGACCAGCGTCTTGCTCTTCACTGGGTTCAAGAGAATATTGCAGCCTTTGGTGGTGATCCTTCAAGAGTGACCATCTGGGGAGAATCTGCTGGTGCTGGTTCAGTTGGAATCCAACTTACTGCATATGGTGGACGTGACGATGGACTGTTTGCGGGTGCTATTGGAGAAAGTGGTTCACCTATCCTCTTAGGATCATTCGGTTTTAGCGGAGTTCAAGAGGTCTACAACAACATCACAAGAGATGCGGGCTGTTCCAACGCAACAGATACTCTCGAATGTTTACGGGCAGCACCTTTCGAGACTTTGAACACGGCTCTTAACCAAACTACTGCATACACTTTCTTCCCAAAGCCAGATGGTGATATTGTTCAAGGGTCGACATCCGAGCAACTCCTGAATGGCAATTTTGTCAAAGTGCCATACTTGATCGGGGCAAATTCGGATGAAGGATCTCCATTTGGGACGAGAGGCATTAATACTGACGCCGAATTTGCCGCGTTGATTTCGGAAGCCTATGGTGCGGATAATGCAACTACGGCAATTCTCCAAGTTGTATACCCAAACATTGATTCCCTCGGTGTTCTGGAAACCCTCACAGAACCAACAAACAGTACAGTAGGAACGCAGTTCAGACGTGTTGCCACTTTCGCCGGAGATTTCTACTTCATCGCTGGACGTCGTCTCACCAATACCCAATGGGCGAAATACAACACTTCGTCCTACGCTTACCGCTTCAACACCATTGTGAACGGTCACACATCCGATTATTATGGTGTCGGGCACTTCATTGAGGTCGCTTTCGCCTTCAACAACGTCTTGGGTGTTGGTTACACGACCAACGAATTCGATAACATGCCCGCCGCATACCAGCGCCTCAGCAAGCTTATGAGCAATATGTGGGTTTCTTTCATCAGTGATGGTACTCCAAACAACCACGGCTTTGTTGGTGTTCCGGAATGGCCAGTCTATGATGTGGGTTATTCCAATGGCGGATTTGGTCAGGACATGGTCTTTGATGCCAATTCCACTACGCTTGCATACCCCGAGCCGGACAGTTTCCGAGGCGCTGCGATTGCTTATTTGAACACGCTCTGGAAGACTCAGTTCTCAACTTAAAGCATGTTCCCCTGATCCCACGGGGCGATTCGTGGCTTACGATCATGAAGATTAGTGATTGTTTCTTGAGTAGTAGGAATTGCCATTTAGCTTATAATATTAATTTTTCTACTCACCAATATCTTTCCAGATCAAAACGCTGTTCGAATCTTCATATTGGGGTTGCTGATAGGTACGCTAAGGCTGTATCTGGCTAAAGAACAAAAGCGTTCAAACACCTCGCGAATGTATGCGAATCTCTCCCCACAACGACATCAATAAAGATCCAACTGCTTGTCGTCTTTCATATCTAAACCCCATCATTCATGTTCATCCCGCAGTGTACCTGGGTATCACAGAAGGATCACCTGAGAACAATCGCACTTCGTTTCCCCTCAAGAAAACCGTTCATGATCCTCGACCATCGATTCTTCGTTGTAGGTCTTCCATTTCCTCCTTCATCTTCTGCTTTTGTTCTTTCTTTGATGTGGTGCACCCTTGCACGAGGCGCTCGTTCACCGACCCTTGGTCATACAGGTAGTTGTTTAGTTGATAAAAGCCTGCCGCGGTTTTCTTGGGGGTTCTATGGCTTGTAAGCACTGCTATGCATGCATATTCCTGATGGGACATTATCTCATACTTTCGCTGGGCATTTGAGCCTTCGATGTGGCAATCAGAGCCTCCCATTGTTTCTTACAGATGTCAGCTTACTCTCGGGTAAGGTTTCAAATAATCAGTTACCTTGTGTCTTGAAAATTTTGATTTTAGGTTTTTGTTGCTTTGTATTTCTGGGATTTCGTCTTCTGCTGTTTGATTCTCTGTTCTCTAAACCACTGTGATTATAATGTCTTTATATTTCGTTGATTCCGCATTTTCTAACTATGAGCTTCTGCTCACGATCTAAAATCTACGAGTGTTCTACACTGCGAGTTGGGAGTCTGGGGAACTTGTGCGCAGAGTCGTCTTCAGAGGCCATCGCTGCATTGTGTGTGAGCTTCGACAGTTGAGGTCAATCACACGCAGCTGCGCACAAATAATAACATCCCTGTCGAATGATAAGGTGCAACCTCCCGCCTGCTTTTTCAACCGGTAGTCGTCACCAACACATATATCTACCTCTCGAGACTTCTATTGTACTCTCTGCTTGTCGAGATCATCACTTGATGATTTGTATATTTCATTCGCCTCTTTCATCACTCCCGGAGGTCAATAAAAACATAAAATAGTTGCCCGCCAAATGACTGATGAGCAAAAAACCTCAACCGCTCTTTGAAGAATACTCTACAGGCATGGCAACCTCCATCCCCTCTATTAAGCCCTCCTCATCGACGGGAATTCAGCCATCGCAGACATCGGTGGTCAAAAGATCGAGTCATCCCTATACGTCGTTATCGCAACCACAATTTATACCTGTTGATAAACGAAAAAAAGCCGCTACCTTGTTACACAGGTATCAAACAATACTTGCAGAGCCACCACCATCTAAGGAGAGGGTGCAGCATCACCTTCGGCTTGAACCTCTGTCTTTCGATGGGACTGCGGAAGCCTTATCGCACATGCCATCTAATCTGGAGTTTTATCAGGGACACTCAAAACATGGTAGGAAATTTGGTGGGAGAACAGCCCGGTTAGATGAAAAGACGAAGGCAAAAGCTGCTCTTATCCGGTTTCTTGGGGCGTGCCAAATTTGCAGGGTGCGGAAGGTAACTGTAAGCATAAGTTATCATACCTCGCAAGATGGCAACAGCTAATCTAAGCCTAGTGCTCCTTAAGCCATCATGACCTTACAAGTTTACAGAACATGGAACAATTCTATGATAAAGAATCCATGGTTGTCGTTCATACGCACTATACTGCGAGCTCGGCATACTTAGAACCTGTTCTTGATACAGATTCTCATTACACCGACAACACATCAGGCATGGCGAGCTCAACTAATCCGGAAAGCGTTTTCGATGGAGATTCCATGGACACCGATCTCTCATCCGATACTGATGATGAGATACTCTTCGGATTTCCGTCGCCTGGGAACTGGACAGACGAAGTTGGTTCCCATATCGTGCCATCGATGGCGGCCATCAAATTTACTAATCCGCCTCTTTCTCTTGCGTCGGAAAAGAACATGCCATTCGAGACACGATATCCTCAAACCATCGACGATGATCTTTCTGATGTCTCTCCAGATAAGGAGTTTGTTATGCCCATAGTCAAGGACCCGTCATCCCTGGAAAAGTACTTTTCGACAGATCCGATTCCACGAAAAGTACACGTTGGAATCCGAGAATCCGGAATTACGTCTTACTATATGTGCTCCGATGTGACCTGTCTCGAATATTTCCGCGACATTGAACATTTATGCAACCATTACGCGCAATACCACCAGCCTGTCCGGGGCCTTCCTGAGCCTCAACGGCTTGTGTGCTTGCAATGCGGTGCTTTCTCGAAGCACAGAGGTGATAACTGCCTCGATTGTGATAGCAGTCTTTACTTGGAGTACATATACGGTTCCGAGACCGCTTCATCGTCGAGTTGTTCCTCCTTGAATCCGTTAGCCACAAATAAGCCCCGGAATCCCCACCCATGCTTATGGCCCAGTTTATCCCAAGATCGTGCCCAATCCTTCGATGTGGAAGCATGGTTCCATTCAAATTTTAAAACAGACAGCCCATCTCAATTGCAGCCACAGTCTGATCTGATATTGCAATCAGAGGCCAGAACGGAATCCGAATTAGACTCAGAGGAGGACTCGGAGCTAGAGTCGACTTTCGAGTTGGATGATGCCAGGTATGCCGACTTCATTTGTCTACGGGATATTTTACGACATGAATTCCATTGGGTTCTGGAGACTAAAGACGGCCGAACCAACCAACTTTTGTCTCTAGCGCAAGACCCTTTCATTAGTCACGTCTTAGCAAGATTTTGGTTCTGCTTTGGATCTCGCTGTACACCTAGTGTAACGACATGCGCCGGTACTTCCTCTACTCAATCAAATTCTTTTTCTTCTTCTTGTCAGCCAGGATCCTCAGTGAACTCATTGCCAGATGGTCGTCAGAGCAAAAGGAAACGCAAATATGAGGGTGATTTAGCAAAAGATGGACGCCAAGCAAAACGTGTTGGGAAAGGGACAGAAAGGAATAAGTCTGGGAATGATCAACGTCGGGGTTTCGCCTGCCCTTTCCGCAAGCACAACCCTCAGAAATATGGTATTATGGATTGGCCACATTGTTCTCTGACATCGTATCCAACCATTTCTCGTCTTAAGTAAGTAGTCAGTAGCATGCAAATAGAACATATGGTTGACAAAATACAGGGAGCATTTGTCCAGACCTAGCGGACCTCACCGCATTTGGCAGTGCGATAGGTGTGGATATAGCTTCAAGACAGAGCAATCAAGGACTAATCACCTCCGAGAAGAGATACCCTGCAGCCTTGTCACCAGAACTTACAGCGTGGAAGAAGGAATACATCCTCATCATGTAGAGTGGCTAAGAGCAAGAGGGAAGGGCTACTTCGAGACAGTCGGTAAGACTTATCATCAACAGACAGATGAAGAACGATGGATCACAATCTACAAGGAATTATTCTCTTGTACTGATGATATGCTACCAACTCCCTGTAAGTTTGGCGTCACCTTTGGCCTTACCCTTAATCTTGCGGTACTTAGTCCTCAAGCTGGGACAAGTATCATTCTCTTTCCTCGCTAATACTAAGAAGACTTTGAAGAACCAGTTGTTGTAGAGAACCGACCTTCCATGTCAAGGGATATAGAGGATTTCCAACAGTTTTTTCGCGAAGAGCTCGTACAGGATTTTCGTCAGAGTGCGGACTTCCCCCTCAGTGATGATGTGCTCAATCAAATATCTGCCTTCATCGAAGACCGTGGACCAATCATTTGGACACGGTTTAGCCAAAGGAGCTTGAATAGCAGCTTGTTCGTCCGAGAACCAAGCAACAGTTTCCAGGAAAGACTGATCACGGGTTGTCCACGCCCACCTCTACTCAGTAACGGATACCCTAGCCTAGAAATGTCTATGTCTATAAACAGTACCAATGTTTTACCGGTCGAAACCAGAGGAGGCACACCTATCATAGAAGAAAGCCCCACCTCTAGCAATACCAATTCCCGCAGGTCTATATCAACTCATGACACCGGCTCCAGTCACACAGATCCAACCAATGACAGCATAAACCAAAATTCAATTCAGAACCAGCAGAGCTCACCAGAAAGAGCTAGTTTTTCAACTGTTACTATACAAGAGAACCCTTCCATCGATGAGAGCAATGCGGCCCAGGAGGTTGCATATAGAGGTGTAGGTACAGGTTTCGATGAGGATTTTGGTGCTGGCATTTTTGGAGAATTGAAAGACGCCCGAAACACAGAATTTGACGATGATATGGATCAGTCTCTTTTGCCCAATTCGGGGTGGGATGAAAGTATGTACATGAACTGGGGTGGGGGTCCGGTTAACGAACAGGATTTTCAGCACAATTGAGGCAGAAATGCTACATGAGGGTGTTGGAATCCTCATACTTGAGTGACAAGTTTGGATCAAATGCGGCTTCCAGATAACCTTCTGTGCTCACCAACAAGAACGCCTTGGATACAACAATTATCGGTGATCGTCAAATTGGTAGGTAGATTGGCAATCATCAACGGAAGCTCTGAATGAGTGCAGCTTCTATCATGCTAGTCCCTGAACCCATCATACAATGGTCTTGACTTCTACCGCTGATGTTATGACCGGCTGAAGCTTTTCAAGTGTTGCGCACTCTTTATACTAAAGGTCCGCTTCATCATCGTCCGGTATCGGCATCGTCTGCGCCTTCTCAAACGATTCTTGTTGCTCTTTAGTCCATGGCTCCTGAGGCGGCATAGCACACAGTAGATTTGCATACGGAAATGGCCCAAAGTCATAGCGCCATTCACGCTGCGGCAGAATTGCTGCTTCTTCTTCGCTGTCAACATTATAGAAGAAGCATTCCCCTCCGAATCCTGAAAATGTCAGTTCTGGAATCTAAGTGGATGGAAGAGTCAAAACCGACTTTTCTGGCTTTCATCCGGATTCATGTCCTTGGCAACTCGCCAGCCATGGCTCAATAAGGCGAGGATTCTGATGGAGCCTTTTCGTAGACTTGGATCACTTTCTTCATCGTAATTCTATACAGCTTGTTAGATCGTGGTATAGGGGATCTTGAAATACAATACCTTGTTTAAGTCAACTGGATATGGGGCATGTGTCTCTGGGTGGTATTTGTGATGGGGACTGGTAAATTCTGGTTGGAATCATCAGTAAGATAGTGGGAAATCCGTGGATAAATATGGACCTTTCTTCTCGACATCGAAGCACCGCCATAAGTCTGATTGGCCACTACTAGGCCCAGGTACTGGAATAACAACAACGGACACCTTGTCCAATTCTTCTCTCAGCTTATCGTGGAAGGCCTTCTGCTGGCTCCCCTCTTCGGCTGGTGTATATTGAGATGTTTGGCCCGAGAGACCCTCGTCTGGTCTGGTTGCAGTCATGGTTGGGTTTCTAGAAATTGTACGGGCAGAGAAAAATGAACGGTCGGCTTCTAACTATATCAATTATTATCCAGATTGCTCGGAACATCAGCTCGCCTAGCCGGCAGCCAACATAATGTATTGTGCAGAGCTGATCCAGCTGAATCGTCGGGAGAGAACTTTCGATGATGTACATTGTGGTACAGTGTGGGGGCGTTGATCGTTGTCGGGTAATAGCGCACATGGTATTTTATGTCAAAGCATGCCATCCGAGCCAGGATTTGGCTCCCTCAAGGCATAAATCCTCAGTCTGCATACGATCCATATTAAGGATGATGCAGATCCTGCAACATGAGACTGACAGCTCATATCAATTCACCACAAACGTTAAATCCTACGTCTCTGTTCAGTGGCATTCCAAGGTGAGCATCTCATCGTCGATGGTGTCACGTAACGTCCGAAATGCTGAGTTCTACGACAATTGGAATTTGTCTTACGATTTTATCCAACTGGCATGACTCTATTCTAAGACCACGAAACTCCCCTGTACTCACGGTCCAACAATTTAGCTATTACACTCTCATGTCGACATCGCTTTTGAAGCAAGTCTTCATTCATCAGCGATTATAGGGTGGTAGGTGGTCGATCAGCCTTGCCAACTAGCTTACACGCACCATCCTTCCAAGCGTAAAGTGGTAGATACCATCCTATTTTCTTGTCAGTGTTTCTGGTCTATTCCTTCGAGGTTGGCATATTTACCGCATGCAAGCAGCGCGTATGAGTCTGAATTGTGCTGAAGATCGTTTGCAGATGGGACATTCTGGGCTAGGGATTTGTCCTTCCCTACTTGTCGGCCTGCAATGAGAGTGTATTTGTATCTACAAAAGGTCAATTTCCCGATCTTGAATCAAAGGATTGGAATCAAGCTTACACCTCAGTCTGTCCAGAAGGGAGCCTGTTCGGGACTTTTTTCCATCAGTCATAATTCTTTTTTTCTGGAAAAGCGAGACTCACATTGCGTTGCACTCGAAGCATGCATAAGCTCATGCAAGAGCTTGTAACTCAATGCCAGTCCCCAGATATCAAGGCCTAGTGATGAAGCAGTCTGTCTGAGGTCTCCACTGGTGCGGAAAGAGCCCAGCGTTGGAGTCTTGTAAGTCTTCAATGCCGCCGCGTTGTCCGAGTCTGAGCATAGAATGACTACTGGTCCGCCGCCGTTGACGTTGTGATAGTAGGTAAGCGCTTCAACTACGCCACCGCACGCATTTTTCTGACCAGTCGTCGTCGCTGGACCTTGGAGATATGCGTTGTTCAGTTCAGGGTCTCTATAAGTCCGAGTTGAGGCATCGATCAAATTCAAGTGTGCATCAGAGCAGTGAATAAGAAGGTTGCTGTCGGTACCCTTTGCGTTTGCAAGCCAAGCTGGAAGAAATTTTGTCAATATGGATATCTCTCGAAATGATTATGTACACTTACTGCTAGCAAGTCCCAGAGCTGTCGCATCATCCTCACTTGATGCCCCCAACATATCTTGAAGCAAGTTACCCTTTCTTGGGTATCTGGTGTCGCTTGCTCTTTTAGAACCATAGTCCGCGATGTCAAGTGCCTCCTCTACAGCAGCCTTAATCTCTCCATTGGTATTGTAACTGGCACAATCATTTGAGAGAGTATATGCAGACGTAGACTGGAAGAGTGTGAAAGCAATTGAAACCTGCAAAAGGCTTTGAGAAACTTGAGATGCCTTCATGTTGAATATCGATGAAATCAAAGAGAGAGAAAAAATCATGTACCAGAGGTATCAAGAGAGGTAGGTTGGATTAGAAAGAGAGGAGAATGGCTCTGATAAGACTTGAAAAGCCAGACATAATCCCTCACGAAATGATAGTTTTTGAGGCAGAAACAATAACCAGTATCAGCCGACTATCCATAGATTCTGTATCATGGATAGTTGATGAAAGTAGAAAAAAACGACGGGATGTCACTCCTTCGAAGGATTCCAGCTGCGGAGTTCACGTAAATCGCCAGAGACAACATGGAAAATTGTGGGGCATGTCGCAAGGCACCTGGCTTGTGCAGGTACCCGTTCCCCTTAGCCTCTGTATTTATGCATATCAGGATCTACAGAAGCCGACCCCACCCCACTATCTCCTGGGCAAACCGTCCATCGGCGAGCTGGAGATTGGAGCACGCACGTCTCGTTGTGGTCATAGATGCGCCGTTAAGGTTAACTGCAACGCCGGCTCGGCAGGCGTCTTTCAGCTGTTTTTCTTGCTTTTGAAACAACCCCAGCATTTTGAGATTTGGATAATCCTTCAAGGCAGATTCGGATCATAGTGGCGTGGTTGTTTGTCAGAAATGTCAAAAAACGTCAAAATCCCAACTGTATGGCCCCAATGCTATATCTGTGGGGTATTTTAGTCTCGGATGACTTGATTGTGCCTTGAAAGTACTACAACGAACATTCACTCTTCATACTTGATGTCGCACTGAGAAGATCTTGGGGTGAATGATCTGAGTTGCAGCAGACCGACAATACACTCGAACACTTTCCCCCATTACTTCTTGACTGACTGAGATTGAGAAGATATCATTCTTCAACCCCTCAAAGCCATTGTGAAATTTCAACACTCATTACTCGACATCTGCAGCCATGGGCAATTCTCAAGTCTTGTTGGCACTGGCCTTGGGTGCTGTCCTTCCTCTTGCGAATGGATACAATGGAGCAGCTCAAGCACATAATGCATACGGGGTAAACGTGCGGAGAGACTGGAATATGACGACAACGATGCAGACGACGACATCTGAATCTTTGACCTCGTCATCCTCTAGCTCTACCAGCTCCTTACTTGGTCTCTCGTCGTCCTCTTCGGATGTTTCCTCCACGCAATCCACTCCTCTTTCGATCACGTCCAGCAGCTCTGATACATCGTCCTTGGCCTCTACTGATTCTTCCTCGGCTTTACAGACATCTACCAGTTCGAGCTCAACTTCAGCGGCTGGGGAGTCAGTCGTCATCGGAACGAATAGCGATGGAAGCCCAGCTACAGCAACTGTAAGTATTTCTCTGAATGTTTAAATATGCTGCTAACCAATACTCAGTTCGTGCCTACTACCCTGTCACAATATACTAGCTTGACGGCAACGACAACCGTCAGCTCATCCACCAATGGAGCCATCATTCCATTCATAATTGGTCCTGGAGGTGTAGCCTGGGGTATGACAGAGAATCCAAACTTGGTACATGGAGACTGACAACAACAGGAATCCTTGGAGGACTTTCACTTCCAGCGGGAGTAACCCCTCCAGCCGAGGCCCCTGACGACACAGACCCGACGACGACACAAAACACGGATTCAGCTTCGTCCACATCGTCCACATCGTCCGCATCGTCGTCATCAACCTCAGAATCTTCTTCTGGCACTTCGAGCAGCTCCACCAGCAGTTCATCCAGCAGCTCCTCCTCCAACTGGCCAACAATCACAGCCATCGCAGATCTTGCTCAGCCATGGGATGTTTCCGGCTCAGGCATCCCCGACTCCGCCAGGACCGGTCCAACGCCCACCGGCGATGACTTCGCCACAGACACTTCATCAGCAACGCAATCCGGCTCGCAATCCGCATCGCCAAGCTCAAGCGCAAGTTCAAGCTCAGCAGCAGCATCAAGCAGCGGAAGCGGTAGCGCTAGCGCCAGCGTCACAGGGACCACTCTCTCGAGCACATCGAGAATGCCTTCGCCCTTTTCCACGAGCTCAAGCGCCGCACCCTCAAGCGCCGTAGCCTCAGCCCCCCCATCGGCCTCATCATCCGCAAGCGGAATAGCCAGCCCGGACGGCACGGCCGCGAGCTGCTACAGCGCAACCACACCATCCGGCATCACGTTCAGCGTGGCGGACGCCACGACCGACATCGACAACTTCTGCAACGGCCACGCGGGCGCGACGCTCGGCGCGGGCCCCAACGACGAGCTGCTCAACACGTACGCCGTCAGCGGCACGGCCGACCACTTTATCGTGCTGGCCGCGCAGCAGCTCACGTTCGACGAGTGCGCCAGCGCGGCTGCGCCGACGCTCAATTATACGGCGTGCAAGCTGCACTACAGCGAGGCGCTGAATGACTGTAAGAAGCCCCCGATATATCTTGATTCTGGGTTCTTGGTGGATTGTGCTCGAAGGGCGCATTATGTCGTGTTGTGAGATTGGCGCTGACTTTTTGTAGGCGATACTGGGACCACGACCGAGAAACAGGGCGGCTATAAGATGGCCGGGTGCGTCAAATACCGCATCCAAGGTGTTCAGAGCAGTGCGCCGGCCAGCACGGCGACCACAACGGCTGCTGCGGCAGCGACGACGTCGCCGGGCGCCGGCATTACCTGCGGGTCGGTTGAGGACTGTGGATGCCCTGTAAGTGACTATGACTGCCCTCTCTGAGGATGCGTGGGGGTTGATTTTTGTTGTGGGATTGTGCTGATGTTCTGTAGGATAATATTGGGAGTTGCATTCAGGCGTAAGTGTTGAGATTCTTTTGGGTGCGTGCGTGCGTGAGCTGATAGTGTTCTAGGCAATGTATTTGCGGCGATATCTGGACGAGACAGAATCGATATGGGGTAAGGATGCGAGGGTCCAATTGAGGGGTTGTGGGCTTGGGCATGTTGGTGGCTTGAAACTCCGGCTAAGATCTGCAGCTTGAGTGGCTTCGTGCGATGTATCAGGGGGTCATGCTACATAGCTGGGGTTTCGAGGGTTACGTCGATGTGTGCAACGTTCGGTGCTCTCTCGAAGGGTTGAATGTGATGGTAAGAGGGTGACTTTTTCAAGTCACCGTGATATGTATGAGACTAAAAATTACAATGTGGGGTATCTATATGCTTGGCATGTCGTTCCTGCCGTTTTGGCCGCTTGGTGACTGCTATTCAGATATCGTGGCAATATTTTGAAGCGTCCTGAATGGATAAAAGTAATGTTGACATCTGAGATCGTCAACTCAACCCTCGAGGGGGGAGAAGGGTCAAAGCTCCACAGCTTCTTTTGACCCTGTACTCCACCCTCCCTTCTCCGCCACCGTCTTGATCCGTCAACAGACTGGCTTCTTCTCAAGAGCGACGCAACTCTTTCCGGAAGCTGAGTCTGATCCGCCCCCCATCGCATCAAAGATCTGACCTCCTCTGATTCGGGGGTCTTTTTTCTCCATTGCAGTCATAATCGTAACATCGTCATAAAACGTCTCAATCCCCTACTGGCCTTGCCACAACCGCATAATTCCCATTCCATTCCCTATCATAAACCGTAGTGACCTCTCCTCTTATCTCCTCCCCAGAGCTCTCACTCGCAGGGATGTCTTTAACAAGCTCTCCATACCTGTTATACTCAACAGGTACTTGACTTTGCCTCGGCGTAAACATCTGCACGCGCTCAACCAGCTCGATCTCCCTCCTCTCATCACTTGCCGCCTGTCCAGGACTCGGCATTGGAGTAGCCAACCTTTGAAATCTGCGGTCCTCACTTCCAAGCACAATTTGCTTGTTCTTTTTCTTCCTCTGGAACAAACGTCCATATTGTCTAGCAGACTTTGTCGTACCAAAGACCGCAAAGGTCACCAAGCTTGCCGTCACGCCAGGCATAAAAAACAGTAGATCGCTCGTAATTTGGCTGCTGGAGAGGTTGGGTTCTGTGGCTGCCTGTCCCTGCTCTGCGGATACAGAAGAACGCCATTGGAAGAAGATAGAGAAGGTGCTGAAGATGAAAAGGATGATGAAGCCCATGGTGAAGCGTGTGATGAGCGCACGGTCATATATCGAGGCTTTCTGAGGTCGACTAGTTGATGGTGCCGATACCGATTCGGAGCCAGAGACGACTGATGTGCCGGCGCTGCCCGGCTGCCACCATGCCGAACGCTCTGCGTGGCGGACTGTGAGTCGACGGGTTTTTACGTACTTCCACAGGACGAGGATGAGGAGGACCATGCCTGTCAAAAGGCTTACGAGCACTGATTTTGGTCAGTTTGAAGCATTTGGTAAACTGAAGAAAGGGGAGCCGTACTTATTGCGTTGCAGAATATGAAGAAAGCAGCTATATTCGACGATATAGAGTCCAAATTTACTAGCCCGAGAGTCAGTGCTGGAAAGGTGACCGCAAAGATCTTGCTTAGCACGGATGCGGCGGTAGGATGTCCACGGATTAAAGCCATGTTAACATCCCAAGATGAGCGGAAAAGAGCCGAGGCCCAGAGTGCAATAAGGAGAGATTCTACATTGTAGCTATAATATTCTGAAGAAGAAAAATTAGTTGGTTTTTCTTAAGGGTCTGGAATTTTCCAGTCACAGGGTCGATTTTCTTTGACTCCTACACTTGAACTCTGCTGCGGACAAGACTTACGAATCCAGAAAAGCACCTCTTCTGTAGTCTCTGCAACCCCTCCTAGAGTGAGTGGGTGCCTTCCATGGAAGCTATGCGACCGATTGAACTCGACTTGCTTGATGTGTTTCCAATCGATAGCATAGTGGATCTGTTGGACGATGGAGGCAAGAGTACTGATGGAAACGAAGATGGCGAGAAGAGACACATCTGCCAAGAAAGTCAACCAACTTGATCTGCGTTACTTTGATATATGATAACACTTGAAAACTCGTGTTGAGAAGGGGGAATTAAGGGTACGTACAGCTAAATCGCTCCCCATATCTCCAGAGCATACAAACCAGAAGGCTACTCAGAAGTAGACAGATGAGAGAATAGATCAGTACTCCAGCAAACACACCAGCACTGTCTGCCGGAATCGCATTCGACATTATATTCTTCGGCGCCCAGTTGAAGGTGCATCAATGTTCCACTGGGTGAGATGATGGCGATATAAGCATGTTTTTGCTTCGGCGTTCGATATCACCAATTTGCTTTCCGATGGGAAAGGGCTCGGTTTCTAAATATGAGATTAAACGGTCTGATCTTGGTGTTCGATGGCTGGGGTATCGGTCAATGTTTTGTTGAAACGAACGGTTCCCATGAAGTAAATGAAGACGACGAGATCTCGGGCCCAAGATCGCATGGACGGTGGGGTTAGTGGAGACTCAAAAGATAGAGATAAAAGTACTTGTAGAGCAGAAGAGGCATTATGGGTCTCCAGAGACTTCCATCTTCCAAGGCCTCTACTTCCCCATACATGCAACACGTCCGTTGACGGGGTCCAGCATTTGCATTTGCATGCATTGCTGTTGAAGTGGATGGATGGATGGAGGGCACATACTGCCAGTTCGAACTCGTTCCCTCCCATGAGTGTAGGGGTATGCAAGTCGTGGCTGCTGGGGAGTCCCTGGGGTAAATCATCCATCAGCTGTTTCGCCCGAGCACACGAATGCGTGGTGGCCGAGTTCGCTATGCGGACATGTAGGTGCATAAGGAACAGACAGTCCAGTTAGGTATCGCATTCGCAAATACAAGTGGAACCATCTGATAAAAATTTCACCTGTTTAGGCTCTCTCTCTCTCCCCCTCTCTCTCTGTCTCCGTCTCCGTCTCTATGTCTCTCTGTCTTTCTCGCGTATTCGTTGATATGTTCTTCTTCAAGGTGCCAAGTAAGTGAATCCGATTGAGGAAGATACACGAGATGTGTACTTCAATCGGCGCATGTGTAGACTATCAAGCTTCGTGACTAGCGGTCTGACAATGTTATGCAACGTTTTCTCTCCCTCTACCCCATTCAGTCAAACATAATGCAATGGATGCATGGCACACTGCATTTGGCAAAACATGGCTGGAGTCCGAGAGTTGAAGATTATTCGTCAGAAAGCCATGGTGTCTGTATCAGAAAGGAAGCATCCTCCGCAATACTGTGTAGTGTACTGTGTACTGCGGAGAACTCGGTCCGAGAAATGCCATTTTACATCCGATATTTGATTGGGCTCAGCCCAGACGGGGTCAAGGGAGCGGGAATGTCGTCTTCATCCATGCACAACGCCCGCCGCCTGTTGATGTTATGGAGTAGAGACAGAGGCAGAGAGGAAAGGTAGAGACAGAAGCAAAGTCGGAGTCGGATTCAGAGCCAGAGTGCCAGAGTCGAAGTTGTCGAGTCCGTGCTGTGCTCTTCCTCTTCGTCCAAGAAAGCAATTGAAGAGATGAGCCATGAAGAGATGAAAAAGTTTTCCTCGTCATGGACACCAATGGTGATTCGCAGCATGGATTGGGTGGACAGTGCTTCAACGTGGACGCTCGAAATCGGACAGTCGGCCTGTGCACAGCCTTTACAGTTTCGAGTGGCTCCGGGTGAATGGCCTCAGTTGAGTACCGTCATGTATCTCAAACATCAGTGAGTTCTGGGTGCATAACACAGAGCCGTATGTGGACATAGGATGAGGGCGTACGATGTGGTATTCTTATCTCGAGTTGTGTGTTTTGGCAGTGTAAGAGGGAAAGGGCATGAGACTGTACGCTTTGTACTCCGTGCAGTGTGCATTGTGCATTGTGCATTGTATATACAAATTACAAGTACTGCGTATGTGATTAGATGATAGTTGATAGATGATGAATGATGGATGATGGATGAGGATACTCTTGAAGAATGGATACTTACTCACGATCACGAGTCTACGCGGGGATTCCTCGCATTCGGGCAATGCTCTTGAGTATCTGTCTGTGCTCGACTCTTGCCTGCGCCTGTGCCTGGCTCATACTTGTACAAGTAGGTCCCTCGGTCGTACTATGTACATAAGTATCTGCCTACCTAGGATTTGTCTCTCTTCACTCTCGCGACTTCTACTCCTACAGGCAAGGATAATCCATCCAGACAAGAGAGAAAAGTCTGCATCGAGTGTACAGGTGAGGCTTTCCGTCGTCTCACCCAGCGTTTCGGTAGGTTTGTTGATGACTAGGTGCAAGTACTACAAGTACAAGATGCACAGCAAATCTGAATAGAGTCGGGCTTATTACCCTTCTGTGTTCGACTGTTGACGACAAGGTCTCAGATCGACCAAGAAACTACCTGTAGGAAATGACATAATGTGTGTCTTTCAAGAGATTGTTAAGGGTTCGTACCTATGTTTACAAGTATATGATGAGTATGATATTCATCAATATACAACAGAGAAAGCACTGATTCAAAAACTATCATAGTAACTCTAAAAAGTTATATTGGACACAAGAACAACACTACCCAGATGATTGTCACGATACTCCGCAGCAATCAAAACAAAAAACGTGGTCAAGAGATAGTCGAGTACAACTATATTATCGTGGGTATTTCGTGAGTATTTCGTACCCATCTACATACCTACTCTTTCATCTATTAGTTCCGATTCTCGTGTCAACAGAGCCTTCACGTACCAAGACACCTCGAAGGCCTCACGATCGTATGAATCTTACCTTACCCTTGGAGGCGAAAGCACCTACTTGTACAAGTACATCTCAATCGGCCAACAAGTGAATACAGACTGCTGATCTTCCGCGTGGGGTGCCACTCGACTTACCCACTCGGGCATGTCCGTATTATTCAACTCCACCTTCTCCGTCCCTCGTACCCAGACCCTTACGCACCGCAGACCTCACAACAGCCCGAACGGTACAACGAGGCCGTGTTCAAGGCGGATATCCTGACGAGTTGTGTCTGTGGGCCATGCCAGCAAGGTATGTACAAGTGTGTACGCATGTGTGTATACTTGACATCGATATTAACAACATATCATCCGACAGGTTGAAGTCTTCGGCCATGGCAAATAATAAGCTTTTCTGGCGGGAGAACGTGTACCCAAGGCAAGGCAAGGTCAGGTACCTGACAACAGCGACAACGGCGACGGCGACGAGGAGGCTAATATTGAGGACATTGATGCGGTCTGACTGGCAGCGCTGGATGGTGCTGTACACAAGCAGTTACTTGTACTTGGCAGAATGTCTTCCTTGTATTCTGTGAGGTAATAAAAGACAAGGCCGACTCCGTAAGTAGAATACACTCTTGCCCATCACTTGCTCACCTTAGGTAAGGTCCTGTACACAGTCACAGCACCACGGCAGTTGTCTGCACTGCCATTGTCCCTGCGTATATTACCTGATGTATGTTCATCCATGCGTGCATGCATACAGACTTGCGATCAGTAGGGCAAGTGTCAAGTGCCCGTGTAAGTGTAGATGTTGATGTTCTGTCTGTTCAAGAACCAAGGCAGGTAGGTGGATAGTAGTACTTAGGTAGGTACTAAACCAAAGACATTTCGACGATGAGTTGGTGGCCGCCCTGCCTTATCTTATCACTAATCTGTATGTCTTATCGCTGTTGGAATGCGAACCGAAGCTGCCCATGGCTGTGAGGCAAGTAAGGTATCCAAAGTAAAGAAAGAAACGTAAACAAGCAAGGCAAACACAACAACAACAACCTCGTCATATCGTCATATCGTCGTATCGTCGTCCATGATCTCGAATTCCTCAAAATGCAAGTCGCCTCCACCATCTGGTCATCATCCATCCCGTTACACATCTCTCATCCATCATCGCCAGTCCCCTACATCGTTCACGCCCCACGCGTCTCTTACCTGGCCCTCCTGCTACCCCGCCTGTCCACCTTCTTTCCCCCCGCGACAACCTTCCACTACGAAGATATCCTCCTCAAGAACTTGCCCATAGGGCTCCTCTACGATCTCTACCAGCCCGAGCTACCATGGCGACTCACCTTGGGCGACGACGTGCTGTACGATATTCATGACACGTTCATCAACAGCGTCAAAGAGGTTCGCGACCTGTCAGTATGAGCATGGGGAGGCAGCTGATGAAATATCGACAGGCCGATTTTATACGAAATGGCTCTGCAAAGGGGATAATGTCAATGTCGAAGGAGAACTCGACGCAGTTATGGAACGCAGTGCAAGATAGTATGTTGGGAACAAACATGCAGAGAGGAACAAGGCTGACAGCTTCAAAAAGACGACTACAACGCTTTCCACGCCATCAACCACAAACTCCTCAACCCGCCCTCTTCACTCCGCAACATTCCTTTGCGAGTATATATACCCTCGGGTCCCTCCGATTCCGGAGCCTTGGGCTCATTCAAAGTGGTACAGACACTCGTACCCCCACGGACCAACAGCCGTAAGTCCGACACGCATCAGTCGCTTTGAAGACCTCGCTGATTACGGTTTCGAAGGTGAGATTCAGACACTCGGATCTGCGCTCAACGCGATGTTGCCCAGCCTGTTTCCAAGTCGAAGAGATCCTATACTTGCAGAGCCCGTGCTGCATGGGGCGCCATTGCCTTTCAAGGCCCCCTTGGAAGACCTCATGCGTGAGGCCGCGTATGCCGATGGCTGGCTTCATCTGACCGTCGTGATGCTCAGTTAAGCTTTCTGTCAACACGGAGACAGCTCTTGGCTGTTCTTGGCATCGAATGTATCAGGACGGATGATCTTGAGGAAATAGCTCGCTTTGCGCATGTCTGAGTACCCGTACGAGATGGATGCTTCAATCTTCGGCATCTATATGGTTGCAATTTTGTAGCAAGATTATGTATACTGTCAAGTCAAACATCAATCTGCTAACAGCAACCAACGCACATACCTTCATTATGCTTGGATCTCCGCTGGATTTTCGCGGCATTTATCTGGTGGGAGGACAAATGCCTCATGATATTTTACTGTCTCTGTTGAGCAACGGTGGTGTATCACTATTTGTGCATATCACTACTCGGTTTGGATCTTGCAAGAAAATCCAACAGATCAGAGAGTCATGAACTAGAATCGATCGCTCTCGAAGATCGACGGCACCGGTGAAGATGATTCGTTACCGCGACATCTGCACATGAAAGTGAGTATTGCGGCTCTATCGGATTGATTCGCATATGGACTATATCCACGATTTACTGCAATCAAGAAATAAGTCCAACTTGAGCATACAATGCGCGGGCTTCTCGGAACGACCGGTTGCTGATGTCTGCTCAAAATAAGACAGACTGTGTTGATTCTCAGCGCTTCCAAGCCTCGAGTAGAGGTTGTTATCGTGCAAAATCGCAAGTGCCGATTTGTTCGGCAACCTTTCCGGATACGCTCAGATACGAAGTAGGTACACAATATGCCGCAACAACGATGTTTACACGAGCAATTGTTTTTTATTTTTTTATTTTATCAAATTCAGGGCACGATGAGTATGCTACTCATCTAAGTATCAGTTTGCTGCTAATTTCTGGAATGTCGGGCGACGAAAAGCTCTCCGCTTTTTCTCCTCTGATAGGTGGATCTTGCCCCGTCGGAATGCCTCTACAAACGAAGAAAAAAAAATAGTCAGGTTTAAGATCGGTGCGTTGCGTCATTCATGAATATTGATGGAAGTTCTTGAGACTTTGTTGTTTTCTTTCCAACTCGGTCCAAGACATATCTCAGAGAAAGATATGAAGAAAAAATATCAAATCCCCAATTTTCCCGAGATATGTTGTCCTACATAGTCAGATGGGAACCCCCTGATTAGCTCTCCCGCCGAGTCTGAACCAATGAAAAGGCAAGAGTTTGGGGTCGACAACTACGCACCGTCCCGTAGTAGCCTCAAATCCAAAGCTTAATCCTCTTTGATGAACCATCAGAACCACAAAAAACAACACGATGCTCGAAGAGAAGAACTCCTTGAAGCATCTTACCTATAGTCTGTGGCATGAGATCTTCATTTACTATCATGCTGAATACGCACGAGATGTGCTCTGGCGAGGCTCTTGGAATGGTATCACAAAGTATGCCGCCAATTATGACACAGGCGTCTGCTCGTATGCAAATCTTTTGGATTCAACTAGATTTACGCCTCTTCACTGCCCAGAAACACCAGTTGCCTTGGTCTTTTTGACCAATCCCCTCAGTGAAATCAAGCTATCTTTGGAATTCTCCCATCCTCCTAGAGGCCCTGCAGAACACCCTCTCTTTTCCCACCCCTAACTCACTAGAATCGTCCCCAAAGCTATGAGGATGAAAGAGCGATGTATGATGTTGCCCCCTTCGAGCTCAGCTTGTTTATATTATGCTCTGTATACCCTCTTCATTTACATCATCTATACACGCTCCTTCATTATGTCTGACGCTGTGGCTTCACCTTCCTTTACCAAGATCGACCTCCTTGAACAGGTCCATCAACACGGCCTCGAATACGACGAAGATGACTTCCTTCGTTGGCCCCATGGAGATGCTGGTCATCCCCGTAACTGGTCTATGCGTCGTAAAGTCTTTGATTCTTTCATTATCATGTTTCTAACTTTCCTTACTACTGCTATCAGCACCGCTGGTTCCACAGCCGTCGCAAAAGCAAGTCAAGACTGGAATACCAGCAATACGTTCACTATCTTTTGTTTTACAAGCATGTATGCTACCCTCGAGCTTCTTGATAGGAATTCATGCTGATGGAATAGTTATCTTTATGGCCAAGCTCTCGGCGGCATATTTTTCCCGCCTTATTCAGAGACGTTTGGTAGGAAATCTCTCTATGTTGGGAGCATGTTTCTCTATGCCGCCTTCACACTTGTCGTGGGCCTCGTTCCATCTATATCAGGTGTTATTGTGGGCAGGACACTGTCCGGAATTTTGTCTGCTGTACCCAGTGTCATAGTAGCCGGGTCAGTAGAAGACATGTTCGACGCTTCGCAACGAGTATGGATGATCTTCGCCTGGGGATGTAGTGCGAATCTCGGCCTGGCCTTTGGGCCTATCATGGGCACATACATTGTGCAGAATGAAGCCTTGGGATGGTAAGACTACTCCTTTTTGCCATTGGACATTGCGCTCACCATTTACAGGCGTTGGCTATTCTATATTTCATCTATAGCTTCCTTTTTCATAGCTCTGACCACTCTCTTCTTGAAAGAATCTCGGCCCTCTCTCATCCTTTCTAGACGCCTTGCGGCCCTCAAAGCTTCTTCACCAGACCCATCTGTCTTCGCCATCCGTCAAACAGACACCCTCCCCACGTTCCGCACGTTTGTCAAAACGGCACTTGCGCGCCCTGTCAAGCTCTACTTCACCGAGCCCATCATCATGCTGGTCTCCTCCATGACCGCTATAGTCTTCGGTTTAATTTACCTCCTAACTGATGCTCTCGAAATCATCTACCCCATGTTTGGCTTCAATGTGCGGCACTCTTCCCTCACTTTCCTGCCAATAGCAGTCGGCTTCCTTCTCGGCATCTTCACACGTCTTTACGATCACAAACACCTAGCACGCCTCGTCCGGCGCGGCAAAGCCCTCACGCCCGAAGACAAGATCCACGGCTTCTACGTCGGGGCGCCCTGCTTAGCAATCGGCCTTTGGGCCTTTGCATTCACCATCCCACCCATAATCACCCGCTCCCTCTCCGCAACCCCCACGGCCGCAATCCCCTCCCTCCTCTCCCTCGTGCTCGTCGGCTTCTCCATCAACGAATTCGACTGCACGCTAGCCGGCTACCTCACAGACTCCTACACCTCCTACTCAGCCTCGGCCTTCGCATCTCTCGCCTTCCTTCGCGCCGCCGTCTCGGGTTCCCTCCCCCTCTTCACAAACCAAATGTACGCCGCCCTTGGCCCCAACTACGCAACCGCCATCCTCGCCGGCCTCGCAACGGCCTTCTGCGCCGTCGCCCTCCTCTTCTGGAAATGCGGCCACCGCCTCCGCATGGCCTCCGCCTTCGCGCAGGAGAGTGTGCGCCTCGAGCAGCGCTCCCTGCACACCCAGAACTCCGAGTTGCTCACGCCCTCGGCCGAAAAACTGCCCGCCGTCCACGAGGCCGCCGTGCACCGAGCTGCCGATCGCATTGTCGGCACCGCCGGCCTCGGCTTCGTTCCTAGGAGAGACTTCTCCAGCGCCAGCATCGCCTCCTCGACCTCCGATCGCACCCTCTTGCCCTCCGATGGTGAGCTCGTGCGTCAGTCGCCCCCGGAGCCCCGTGTTGCTGTGCCGGCCTTTACGCATATGCCGCGCGATAGGGCGCTCACGGCTACGCATAGCTGTGCTACGCTGGGTGGGGAGACATGTGGGCCCGTCGTGCCGTGCGATTTGTTCTGAGGGGAGGAGGAGAGTGTGTGGGGGGGAGGGGAGGGGACGAGGTCGGGTTCTGATGGATGATGCCTGATGTCGCAATTGAATTTCTGGGCTACACGGCTAAAAGTTGCATGTGGGGTTGGAATAAGATGCCCCGTATCATGATTGGGATGCTGCGCTGTGGGTGTGGTGGGCCTGCGAGTTGAGTTTGGCTTTTAGTTTGGTGCAGTAGATTACCCATAAAGCCATAGCCAGATATGTACTGTACGTACCATGATTGATGTGTGAAGATTCTTTGGCGTCTGTCTCTGCCTTCTGTGATTGGCGACGTGGTCTGAAACATGCCCTACTATCTGCGAGAGGACGACAGAGAAGCTTGCGGCTTACTCGTGAGGAAATTAAGCTTCGAAGGATCAATAAGCCCAGCCCCCCTTCCCACCCCATCACGCTCTGAAGGATCAATAAGAAATGCCCTGCGTTCTGCCAAGCCCTGCCCGCAGGCTCGACTTTCCTCCTCAGCCCTCTCCCTTCCTGCTGCGTGAACGGCTCGGATATGCGCCTGGTGGAGCTCGACGGGCTCCAGAGGGCGCGTTGGGTCAAGTGCGAGGGCTATTCGGCGCCCGCAAGAGCCAGGAATGTACGTAGCAAAGCGCACGCCCGAAATCTTTCTGCGAGTACGTCAGGCGACCGTCGTGCGTCCGATGCCTGTGGAAGGGGCTTGGGCTGGGAGAAGTCTCGGAGGATTGTTGCGGTGTGTGGGCGCTTGGAATGCGCTATGCTACGGGTACGGAAGGGGACGTCTGGTACATTGTCTGGCTGGACGGGTCGTGGGGATGGCTACGAGTCATCGTGTACGGTGTAACGTAGCTTCGTGTTCGACTTAAGGGGAGATATCGATGTAGCTATGTGGGAGAGTAGAGTTGGGAATGTGTCTACGGTGTAGGCAGGTGGGTAGATGCTGTTGATGCGAATTGCAAATATGTGGAACTAGCTTCGCAACGTCATATTTTCTACATACGCTCGCCTATGCTCTCCTCTCGACGAGCAACCACCTATTAGAAGATGGCCTGCGCGTTCGCATGGCTCGATACGCCTCCGTGACAGTTTGCGGGTGCGCTGGTCAGGAAGAACGTCCACCTTCCTTTCTCTCGACAAGTCTCGGCCAACTTCTCCAAATCCCACATCTCACCTATCGGCATGCCCCAGAGAGCCAAGATATACTCATGCAAATAATGTTCTATGCGTGAAAATCAGTATTGAGTCTATGAAGGTATAGCACTGTATGAGTACTGAGACCGGGAGGGGCAGCATACCTTCATGGCTCGGCCAAGCCTCCCAAGCAGGTGCATCTCCGGCTACGCCCGCAAAGTAGCAGTCATGCAACCAGTCGATGATCTTCTGCTCCTGACTCAACCCGGCCCAGCGCTGTCCATCTTCCGGCCCGATGGAATGCTCCCGCGTAGCGAGCGCCGTGCGCTCGTCGCCCGACTTGCTGTGATACGCCTCGACGAAGCCCGATCTCACGAGCAGGATGTCGCCGATGCGGATGTCGCCCCCCTGAGCCGCAGGCCGGATGTCGATGCCCTGGTCCTTGCCGCAGTGGTACAGCTCCTCCCAGGAGATCGGATAGTAGTCGTACGGATCGTACGCGATGCCGCGCTTCGCTGCATAGCCTCTGTAGTCCAGCAGCACGCCTGTCCGGCTTAGCATGGCCATACATCACCGCCTCGCTGCCCCCTCCTAACTCAGGGAAAGAATGCTGACATCACTCACCTCGCCCGGCAATCCCGTGCTCTGCCCAGTGATGGATGCTACACCTCTCATTCGCCTTCGCGCCCACAATATCCTCGCCGCGTGTGTTGTTGTAGAACTGCCCCGTGCTGATATAGCTGAAATGCCGGAAGCCATCCCATTGTGTGCCCGACTGCGTGTTCAGTGTGTACTTATCATCGTACGCCACATCTTCCGCCAGCACTTTGATCGAGTGCTGGAAGGGCTCGCGTCCAAAGGCCGGCACGGCGGGGACGTCGAGCGGGAGGTTTAGGGGGATGATTTCCCCGCTCCTGATCTCCTTGCCTGCGGCTGCTACGCGGGTCGGTGTGAGAAGATTGAGACGTCCAAGCTGCAGGTGTCAGTTATGGCTGTGAGATCTGGGAGGGCCGTACGTAGTCGTCTTTCCCCCATACCCACGCTGCTCCTGGTGGAGCGCCTGGAATCTGTGGCAATTCTTTGAGTGTGGGGAAGATGGTTGAATTGGGGTCGAAGGGGATGGTAGTAGCTGTCTTGTTGAAGGTCAGGAAGTCTTTGACTTGAGTGAGTCGGTTGTTTGCTTTGGTGTTCCTGCTGTCTGCCATGATTCAGAATTATCAATTGCTTGTTTGGTTAATCGCAGTAGATGAGTATGTAGCAAGCAACGGCCCATGTATTTATTGCTGTTATGGGAATATGCCGTTCGCCCATTGTCAGATGAGGGGAAGTTGACGCTGGTCATTACGTCGTTACGTCGTTACGTCGTTAGATTCATTGAAGCGCACCAGGATTAAATGACCAGCCGCCTATGAGGAAAGTAGCTAGCAAAGTTACCGCAATTGCATGTGCTATTCGTGGAAAATCAATGAGTTACTCTGATATTCCGGTATCGTCAAGCAGGTCTCGTTCATCATGAATATTCTCAAGACGCCGTATAAAAAATTCAAGGACTGCCGTCGGATCAAGAGCGATCATCATGATCTACCTCACAGGTGCGGGGTCGGCTGATCCCGAACTCTTTCGTTGGCGGGGAAGAAAACGTGATCCGCGGCATTACAGCGCGTCCAAGATATAATCAACAACTGCAATGGCAACCCCAACCCCAACACTCGTCGATCAAGCCTACGCCTTCTCGGAAGATTACATGAGCCAATATGATGGCTCTCACGATTTCCAGCATGTCTTACGAGTCCTCGGTCTCGCTCAGCGCATTGCGAAAGTCTCAAATGTTGACTACGAGATCGTGACTCTGGCCGCCTTGTTGCACGATGTCGGTGACAAGAAATACGTGCTGCCGGGACAGGATGCTACGAGGATTGTTCAGGATGTCCTTGTCAACTTTGGGGCCGATGAGGTGCTTGCGAAGAAAGTCCAAACTATTGTCACCAACGTCTCGTACTCCTCGGAGATCAAGAATCCACAGAAGGTCCTGGAGGTCATCGAGGAATACCCCGAGCTGGCTGTGGTTCAAGACGCGGATAGATTGGATGCCATTGGTGCCGTGGGTATCGGGAGGACATTCACCTTTGGCGACGCAAAGAGAGTTGAGGGTGGTATGGGCGGCACCCTGGAGCATTTCACGGACAAGTTGGAGACGTTGGAGGGCATGATGAAGACAGATGCGGGCAGAAAGATGGCTAAGGAGAGGACCGAGAGGTTGCAAGTGTTCAGAGGATGGTGGGAGGAAGAATTGGAGGATGCTAAATTATGAGTTGCTATGAGCTCGGTCCATTCAACATGAGACGAAGCCCAAATTCTCGAGACGTCGATGCCAACAACGAAATCATGCCTTTGGCAGTCTTAGATATTGCTTGGTTGGAATGGGAATCCCCGACTGTCCCAGTCAAGCTTGGAGGCATTATATGCAGTCCCAGTCCCAGTCCCAGTACTAAAGGGCACGATAAGGAAATCCTGTCCAGCAATTTTCCGTCGTCGACATTCAATAGAACCCTGAAGACTGTTTCAATGGCTATGGCTAATCATTATAGTTATGGTGACTAAGGGGCTAAAATGCGAGGATGCTCCTACCCATATACTGATCAGTGTTTCTCATCTTTTCCAGCAAAATCTCGGGTTTGTGAGAAGTGACCGTTGAACAGCTACTATCCAAATATGTCATACCGGAAATATCTCCGAAAGAATCAAGTGCTGTCGAAATGCCGAAGGGTTATGTACCGAAACGGGAGAGTGGTAGAGTACTCGCCATGATATTCAGATGGATACGCATGGCGCAACCGGATTGTACTGCATTGTGTAAATAATACTGCACTGTTATTGTACGCACGCCAAACAGAGCATCATTCCGATAAATGGTTCTTCCCGCAGATTTGCGTTCTTAAGATTTAAACGGTCATACAACACTCGAAGGTATTCTATTGCTAATTTTTCATGAGCTATGAGTTCACGTCGTCAACAATACCTACGCATTCCTCGTGAGATGCTATTAGTCAGGTCTTCTCATTCCAAATAACCTTTCATTCGCCAACACTCTCAAGTGGATCGCAAGTCTCGGCGTTCAAGAAATCTACTCAGCTCTGCCATCCGTTAGCATCGACGGCATTTCTCGAAAGAGCCTGATGCGAATTCCCCAGGATCTCAGTACTTAACATTGTGACCTTTCCCCGCACCTTCGGTCTCTTGGCTTCCACCTCACCCAACGAAGCCTATTCACACATTAGTGTTCTGTGGGATGATTACCTGACAACACTAGTCTAGTCTGGCATACGAGCAGCATGAATCGGATCGTGGTCTCCAAAGAACGTTCCTGTCAAGTCCTTCGATTTCTTGCTCTACTTGCATGATGGGTCACCTTCCATGTATTTATCACCTCGGCAACTCCCCCATTCCAGATCAGGTGCTTCGGTGGCTTAACGTTGTGGCTCACGCCGATTCAATACCACATTATGCTTATTCACAGTCATCGGCCATCATTCGCCGTTGTGTCCGCACTTAAGCAAGCTTATTCAGCTAGTGCCTTTACTCCGAACTCTTAAAGGGGCTTGAAGTTCTTGGTCCTGTGCAACGAGTCTCTACTCGCACTAGGGCCTCCTCTTCGCACTCCCCTCATGTTGTGGTGGAGTTACATCAAATCAATGCTGGTTATGAAGATGAAGATGGAACTGCCAGTTCTCCCCAGATTATATCTCACATTTATCTCACAGTACTCCTATGTGGAGAGTCCAACCGGCGAACATGTTACTGTACATTCGTATTTCTAAGTAGGATTCTACCTATATTGAGTGACATTCAATATTTGTCAACAATTGAACTATGTGACGATCATATACAGCCCATGCTATTCACAGCCGGTCCGACAAGCTTGCTCTCTCATGGATCTTTCTTTCTGATCAGCACGCCAGTGCAATCCAAGATGAATATGGGGAAGTTCCACTCGACTCCTTGGGCTATCTTTAGTCCATTTTTGGTCGATCACTGCAAGAAGCTCTATTGATAGAAGCCAAGTTTTAGTATTTGTTGGCCCTTCCAAGTCTTTGTGACAAGCTTTTGGGATCCTCTAGAACACAACGACACTTGCCGAGGCACTCCGAGCAATTCCAAGACCCGACCTTCAGACATCTCCCCCTTCGGCGTATAAGAAGGCCATTTGTATCCCCGCAATCCAGAGCAAAAGCAAAATCCGACGCAAAACTTCATCATGCCCACAAACGACGAACCCTCTTCACATTCTTGAAGCACTTTAAGCTCGCGTAGGGAGCAGGATATTTCTACACTTGAAGCTTCCTTCAACATGCAGTTGTCCTACACGACCATTTTCGCCCTCGTGGCCACCGTCGCCGCCCAGACGATCGAGTCCGAGCAGGCTATGCTACCCTCTTGCTCCCTCACCTGTCTTCAGGATGCCATCAGCTCTGGCGGATGTAGCGCAACAGACTATGTTTGCCAGTGCACAACCAACATCGACGAGATCATCGCTTCAGCCTCCCCGTGTATCCTTCAGGCCTGCTCCATCAGCGAAGCTACAAGTATGTCTCTCTTCTACTCCATTCCCCTCCTTCCCGTCTCTCAGATCCAACCTCCTGATACAACTCCGTAATCAACCCCTGACACTCTCCAGGTGTCCAAGGCATAACCGCCGAAATTTGCAGACTCGGCCTTGCATAGGCTTCTTCCTCCGGCGGATCATCCGCCAGCTCAGCCCTTTCTTCATCACTCAGCAGCGCCATCTCATCCGCAGCCTCCAGCGCCGTCTCGTCCAGCACTGCCACAGACGCTGCGGGCGCGTCGAGCCTCAGCTTCGAGAAGTGGTACGCCTGAGCAGTCTACTGGCGGGGCGGGCCAGATTCGGGCGGGTTTGGGTGTGTTTGGTGCGGCTGTTCTTGCGGCGTTGGCTTTGTAGGGTGGTGCTTGGGCGTGAAGAAGCTCTTGAGAGGCCGTAGAATGGCAGGAGTCAGTTTGTGTTTGCGATATAATGAGTCTCCGGTTTTAGCTCGTTGGCTCTGTTCGTTAGGTTCGCGTCTGCAAGAGTAATCAAGCGTAGTCCGTTGTTATTATCAGGCTGTATCCTACCACGTGTTTCATCATATTCTCTGTATGTACCATATACCACTATTCGACTTTGTCAGAAATGGGTAATGTCAGATACATTGAAGGTTGATACTTCATTCATGGGCATGCCTTCATTCCACAAAATTCAATGTGTTCATGAAGTGCGAGAGAATGCGGAGCTCCTGATGACGATGTTGATAAAAAGACAATGAACGATGTTCTGGGGTCGATGCTACTAGCGAGCAAGCGACTTGTTAATAACGACCAACTCTCATCGAGACCACAACACAACTGCACGGAATATCATTCCACAACACCATAAAGTATATATGGATTATGTGTCGCTTCAAGATCTTTGCGACTGGAGACTCTCCACTTCTGTCCGCAAAGGTTTCGAATGCCTCAACATCGCTTGACGCAATAAATTTACGAAACTCTGCCGATCTTTCAATCTCTGACAGCATTCTTTCATCCCCGTCATCCAAAGAGGCAGCCCGCGTCTCAGCCTTGCTTCGAGTTTCCATATCCAACCCTAGATCATCGCAGCCCCGGGCGCATGCTGATAACCTTCCTCATCTTCATGTTTGAGCATTCAAACATGCAGATCCAGATTAAGTACTCTTCTCCTGTCAATCCTGCTTTTCCTTCACATCGTCTTCTTCAATTATTCTCCTTGCGCTTCTCATCATTTTCATCATGTCAATTCTCCCATCACAATTCCCAATTCCTGAGTTTGGAAAGACCTTTGTCATCGGTGAAGTGACGAACTCTGAGAGAATCGCCCAATACTTCACCTGCCAATCATGGTTCAATACGAATATTTCTTCGACTCGAATAAGACGGGCCTGAGCACAGAAAAGATCCAATTTACGACAACCACCCGCGATGAATCTTCCTCTCAATCTCCACGGCCCGACGTCGAAAGACTGCCATGTGTCCCTCACGGTCCCAAGAAAACGGTAGAGATCAACGACGCAGTCTACGACCGCCTCCCCAACCATCGAAAACGGCACATCGTAGCCCTCCTCTCCTTCTGCGCCTTCCTCGCCCCCATCTCCTCGACAGCCATCCTCGCCGCCGTGCCGGAAGTCGCAAGAGACTTCGATACGACAGGCGCAATCATCAACCTCAGCAACGCATTCTACATGCTATCCATGGGCATCTCGCCCATGCTCTGGGGCCCACTGAGCCAAGTCTACGGGCGCCGATGGGTGAGCACCGACGCCGTCCCCGGACGGGAACGCAGCTAACCCCCCGCAGATCTGCATCACGACGGCGGCGCTCTTCAGCCTCTGCACCATCGGCACGGCGCTGGCGCCCACGCTGCCCGCCTTCTTCGCCTTCCGCATCCTCACCGCCTTCGAAGGCACCTCCTTCCTCATCGTCGGCTCATCCTGCCTCGCCGACATCTACCGCCCGACGGAGCGCGCCACGGCAATGGGCTGGTTCCTCGCCGGCACGCTGATCGGCCCGGCCCTCGGGCCCTTCGTGGGCGGCATCATCGTCACGCACCGCTCGTGGCGCGGCATCTTCTGGCTGCAGGCCCTGCTCGCGGGCGGCGCCACGGCCGGCGCCTACAGCGTGCTGCCGGAGACGATCCACCACAAGCGCAGCAGCGAGCTGAGCGGGCTGCCAGGGAGGCAGTACGCGCGCGGCCTGGCGCGCATGCTCAACCCGTGGCGCGTGCTGCGCCTGTACCGCTTCCCGAACCTGGCGGCCGTGGCGCTGGCGTCGAGCGCGCTGGTGTGGAACATGTACTCGCTGCTGACGCCGATCCGGTACGTCGTGCAGGCGCGCTTCGGGGCGACGGCGACGGCGATGCCGGCGGGCTCGGGGCTGTTCTACGTGGCGCCGGGAGCCGGGTACGTGGTGGGGACGCTGGTGGGGGGCCGGCACGCGGACGCGACGGTGCGGGCGTGGATGGCTCGGCGCGGGGGCGCGCGCGTGGCCGAGGACCGGCTGCGGTCGTGCGCGGCGTTGCTGGCGGGCGGGCTGCCGGCGTGCATGCTGGTGTACGGGTGGAGCGTGCAGCTGGGCGTGGGCGGCGTGCTGCTGCCGGTGCTGGCCATGTTCGCGCAGGGCGTGCTGCAGTTCGTGTGCTTCCCCAGCCTCAACACGTACTGCCTGGACGTCATGCCGTCGGCGTCGGCCGAGGTCGTGGCCGCCAACTTCGCCGTGCGCTATGTGTTCGCCGCCGTGGCTACCGCCACCGTCCTCCCCGCCGTCGACGCCGTCGGCGTCGGCTGGTTCAGCACCTTCTGCTCGCTGTTCCTCATGGGTAGCGGGGCGTGTCTCGCGGCTACGATTCGCTGGGGTAGGGGGTGGAGAGAGGGCATTGAGGCGGCGGATGAGCGGCGGAGGGGGGGGACTTGGAAGGGTGATGTGAGTTTGCGGGATGGGGAGGATGAGGACCATGGAGTCGTCACTGTGCTTGACGAAAAAGTCTGAGTTGAGTTGCATGTGTATCTGCTATCCGTCTTGTCTTATCTTGAAAATTCATTTCCGACGCTTTGAAGGAGTCGAGGCAGTAGCTAAGTCATCAATCATCATCGTCATGCCTCACAGTACAATGCAATATAACGCAATACACCAAATCAAGTAAAATCATCAGAACAAGACCCAAAGCAAAGCAACAGTAACAGCAATATAAGCACAAGTTTCGCATTCATGATGGTATCTCCGCACGCATACATTAACAATCGTAAATGGTGCAAATTCCTCTCTCTCTCTCTTCCTCCCTTCCTCATTCTCATTCTCACACCCTCTTCCGCACATCAACCCACAAAACAAACAACTCAACCACCCCCCCGAAACAATAAAAACAACAAGCTCGAAATTCACAACACAATCCTCCACAAAACAGAAACTCCCATTCCCAAGAATCCGGGAAAGAAAAAATACATAAAACACACAAAACAAGACTCGACAACAACAAGCAAAGTGCAAAGGACAAGGCGAAAAGGTGGAACAAGCAAGTAAGAAGAAGAGAGGGAAGAAAAAATGTTATGTACTCCGTCGCTAGTAAATGCTAAACAATGGACCACCCACCGAACCACCTGCCTAACCACCGAACCACCCCCGCCTAACCACCGTCCCGCCCACCGACCCACGCCGCCATTGTCACCGTTCGTCGTCGTTGTCGTCGTCGCAACAGGGCCCGAAATTCCGTCTCTACCCTTATATCGCGTATATATGTGTATGTATGTTGCGAGAGAAAAAAAATGAGGGAGGGATATCGAGAATATGGTGGTGTGGGGGGAGGGGAGGGGGGATATATGCTGAATATATACTTCCAATCATTTGTATTTTCCTTTTTTTTTGGGGGGGGGAGGGAGTTTGGAGATGACAGATGACAAAATATGGTTTGAAGATTTGATAGATAGGATGAATAGTGAATGTATATCTCTTTTCGATTTCGTTTGTTTTTGTTTTCGTTTTCGTTTTCATTTTCGGGTTTGGAGGGGGTTGGTGGAACGAGATGGGGGGTTTCAACTCAGGTTGCAGGACCCGAACCGTTATGGGAGGAGAAGGAAGAAGCGTTCATCTCCATGGGCGTGGTGCCCGAAGGGATGAGATCGTTTCTGCGGCCGACGTGCGCGAGGATCTGAATATCGGAGGCAAGGGCGGAGTGTGGCTGAGCGTTCATGCCAAGGAAGTGGAGGGTCCTGATGTAGAGATGGTGGAGCTTGTCTTTACTGATCCACTTGCCGAGGACGGGATCCTTATAGGCGGCCGTGAGGACGAGGAGGTTACCCCATTGTCTAATGGTCATGTAAGTAAGCGTGAATAAGAGGGAGACGTGTCGTATGAGTACTTACGCATGAGCTGTTCCGAAGACGTTGGTGACAATGAGACGACCTTCACCTAGGGCGTGAAAGGCTTCCGTGCTGTGAATGAGTGCCTTGATACCTTTGTGTGCCCATTGCAGCACTTCAGGACTGATGGGATCGTTGATGTTTCGCTTCAGTGTTGCCAGTGGATGATCGCCGGGCAGATCCGAGGCCAACTCACTCTGTCGCGCAGCCGAACTGTTCTCCAGATCATTACCAGACATAGCTCCTTGCTTTTTGCTCCAATTCTCTTCCAAGATATCCATGATGAATGGTCGATACAACACAACCTGGGCGCCAAAGAATTTGGCTCTTAAGCGAGCACCGAGAATGTTGTCCGATGGTGGATCGTCGCTCTTGAACAGTAGTTTCGGGTGGGTACCCGGTGCCTCGGTAAGCAACATGAGTTTCGATTCCACTTCATCCATTGTCATATACAACACTCGATCTCCCTTTTTTTCCTTGAATGGGTTTTCTGTGTTTTATCAGCCATCCGGGCCACTGATTCTAGACGAATGCATTCAACTTACTGCTTTCAAGACCTGGTCGGTAATAGCCATGGAGATTGTTCAGAAGCTTTCGCAAGTACAATTGAGCCATATAGCTATCACCAACAAGCTTCTCAATTTTATCATCTTCTATCGCCGTCATGCAGTTCGGATACGGGATCTTGTCCTCATAGGCGAGAATTCCAGAGTATGGAAGAGGCAATTCGGCCAAGATATCCGCCTCTAATTGCAGGCAAGTCCAAAAGGCGAAGACTAATGGATTGTCTCTTGGAAGACAACGTTCGTTATTTGCCGCATGCTTTGAAAGGCGCTCAGTTTTCCTGATGAAAATATTAGTTGACAGCTACGAATTAACTTTCAGAAGCACTCACGGTCGGAGGATAACCTGTAAAGCCGAACTGGCCTTGAAGATATACGTATAACTCTCCAGAACGCGTCCAAGTTGACCCAGATAAAGACCACACAGCAGATTTGCGTGCACGTGCTGCAACGTGTAGGCACCCGCTTGATTACCCAAGATATCAGACGCAGTAGCATAGTATGCGAGACCCGGAATCACATCCATGTTGCGCGATCCGGGAACCGGTCTTGTAGAGCGCGAACCATCGTTTGACATCCGTCGGATCCCCGCTGGGGACCATGTATCCTCGCGTCCAGCCACTGATGAAGCAGAGGCAGGTGACCCAGAATATGGTGATCGAGGCATACCGCTTCGCGGTGTTGACTGAACCCCTGAGGTCTCCGCACGAATGACGTCAGGGATTTTATCTTTGTGCTCTGCAACTTTGCCAAGCGCCAGAATGAGGAAAAGTAGCGCCGTGTTGATGCTACGTGGTGGGTTGACCTGATCGGTGACTTCGTCTTGATAGGCGGTAGGATCCGGTGAAGCAAATCTCCTCTTTTGTCCAGGAACAGCCCCATACATGGACGAATTTCCAGCGTGCGTCGATTTTGGACTGTCCGTGACTATAGACTTGTAAAATCTCTGAATCAAACTCTCGAGGCGCGCGGGCGTGATGATCGGGTGCATAATATTGATGTTTTCCATATAACTTTGCGAAAGGCGTTTCACCGTGGCCAGGTCGATTTTATGATGCTTTCCATCCTCAGCAAGTCCACCGGGACGATCGTTCCTGAGCTGATAGGCTACCAGTCCATCCGATGTGGGAGTAGAAAAGTCGCCTATCCTGCCGTTGGCTCCATCGGATCGAGGTGACGAGGTCTCTGATTGGTCATCATCGTTGACGAGAGTGGCCTTTTCGCTATTGAGCAACGGTGGGCGATATCCAGGAGAGTAGTCCAGTCCTTCACCGGCCCCGTGCGACTTGATAATTCCCCGATCCCTTTCATTCCGCAACAAATAACGTTCCTTGTGCTTATATTTGTTCACCACATCCTCGACCTCCTTCTTGATCGTCGGCCACGTGAGTAAATTGGTTGCATAAGTCGTGTGACTGATGTCAAATTGTGGCGTCTGTAGTGGACCAGGATCTGCACCCTCTTCTTCATCGCTGGGGGGTTGATCATCCGGAATTTCGGGTGGTTCTGGCAACCCCACAGGATCGATTGGTGGCGTTGAAGCAATCTTCAGCTCGTATGCATCCGGATCGACTTTCATGATGCTCTGAACTTCGGGATTGTTCCTGCTCATGAGTTCCAAGACGCTCAGGACGCGCGCCATATCACGACGTATTTGCGCGTACTCATGACGGCGGTCAGCAGAATCAGACATCAGTTGATTATTCTGAGATAGGAGTGAGGATAATGTTTCCATCATTTCAGATTGGACTTTGTCTTGCCTAGAGAGGAAATTAGTAGATTCCCCCCTCCCCAGATCAACAGGATGAAACTTACACCTTCGGCGCAGGGGGGCGGAAAGTACAGGTGAAACCGTTCTCTTGACATCTTTGGCAAGGCTTCTGCTCGTCACATTTTCCTTTAGCTGTTCTACATTGGTCACATGCCTATCTTTTTGTCAGCTCTTATTTGACACCAAAAAGAATATTTCCCCCCCCAGGGGATTCGTACTTGGGAGGCTCGTTGGGATTTTCGTGTCTTCATTTGTGACTCCATTGCATTATAAGATGGATGCTTTGCTGCGTATATTGTTTGCTGAAGTGGAGTCGAGACGGGGGGCCCGTAGGCTGGAGGTCCATCGTATTGAACACCTCCTCCTTGTGGTATTGGACCCTGATTGAAGGGAGGAGGGATTCGATATCCAGTAGTAGGGGTATTCGAACCTGAACTCTGAACTGGCTCATAATTCATCATCTGTGGTCGCGGTAAACCATCATTATGAGCTAGATGATGAGCATGCGCCGGATGATGCTCTGGCATATGCCCATTCGAATGAGACCTATTTGGGGGGGGATAATACTCCTCCGCAGGATCCCTCTTCATATTAACCTCTCGCGATGCCGATTGCGGACTGTATGGATGTGCTGTTGACTGTTGTCTATGAGGATCCTGATATTGTGGATAGGCAATTTCGGGACGTCTATCATCAAAATGATTTGGGTGAGAGGAAGGTCGAGACAAGGGCCGCGGAGGTGCGAAGTGAGGGAGATGGTCTGGAGGACCACTTGGAGAAGCTGGAGGTGGACCATGAGTAGGCGTCAGAGTAGGTAAAGGAAGACTCCTACCCTGCCAGTCCCCCACTCGCTGCCGCTTCGGATCTGGTAATCCGTTCTCCATGGTATCAGAATAACACGGACTCAAGCAGGCCACGCAGTAGTGGCCATGGAAGATGGTAGGCGGTCGATTCTTTTTTTTTTCTCGGCTTTGCACAGGCTTAGAGCTGATGCAGTGTCGCTGTGCTGTGCGAGAACATTTGTGCGGGGTGTCTTTTTTTTTTCTCTTTCTCTTTTGGTCAGGATCAGTGGGAATTGGCCACGCGTTGGCTATAGTCCAGGTGAAATGGGGTTGTTGTACAAGTCGGGGTATTGTCGTACTGTGCGACTATGCAGCCGTGTGAGTTGAAGGGGGGAAGAGAATGAGGTCTGTTTGGAGGGCAATCAGCACAAGGTCACCGCCGCCGGTAACTGACCACAATCGGAGAGCAAATAAACCAGAATTTCCAGTAAAATGTCGTTGATAGATGGAAAGAGAGCGATCTTCCTGTTTTCAATGGGCGTACCTCTTTAAGAAAGGAAAGAAAATTTTTGACGCAGGATGCCGCCGCACTTGGACGATTCGTTCAGAGCTTATGCTATGCAATAGGATGATGTAGTGTTTCCACGAATGCGCGCGAATGACGTTGCCAAATATAAAAGGAATTGGACGTCGAAAAAAGAGAGGGGAGGGGGAAAAGGGAAAATATCAAAAAGATAGGCGCGAGGAGGGGGAGGACTCGAAGAGTTGGAAGGCTTCGCGGGGACGAGATGTGCTTAGATCCAGTAGGTAAGAGGATGCTTCTCTTTCTCTTTCTCTTTCTCTTTCTCTTTCTCTTTCTCTTTCTCTTTCTCTTTCTCTTTCTCTTTCCCTTTCCTTTTTCCTTGTCAAGCTTTCCGGGCTCTCAGTCGGTACGGAGGCGTTTCGGCGCAAGTGTCAAGGGATTCTCTTGTGGGCGTGTGTGGTTACAATAAAGGTAGGAAGGCTGAGCGCATTACAATTTCTTGCGGATGACTGACACTCAGCGACCAAAAAAGGTATGCCTGCAGGTATGGAAGAAAGAGAAGAGAGGATAGGTAGGTATGTAGGTATGTAGGTATGTACTCGTACTCGGAAACTCGGAAACTCGTCGGCGGGTAAGCGTGAAAGTTAGACGTAGACGGGATTTGTGCGTTATAGAGATCGATATGTGTTGGTCGTTGATGTTCGATAGCGAAAAGTGTTTTTGTTTGGATAAATTCTTCTCAGCGGAGATGGTGGTGGGCGTGTTCGAAGCAGGCTGGGGGGGGGGGGGGGTTTGCATTCGAAGAATGTAGGTAATGCGGGATGGGTTGGTAGGTAATACAGCCACCACCAATGAAGGGATTATCTTGTTCTTCTTCTTCCTTTTGTTCTCCTTCTCCCTCTTGTTCTCCTTCTCCTTCTCCTCTTTTCCCCTTCTGACAAGATTCTCTGATCAATGGATCAATGAAAAGACCGCTATGAGTGGCGCAATGATGGAATATGGGAGAGGAGAGGAGTGAAGTGAAGTGAAGTGAAGTGAAGTGTATGTAGGCAGGGAATTTGTTGTCAGTTGGCAAAGACTAGGTAGTAGAGAGTGTGTGTATGTAAGGTTGAACTGGGGGGAGTGTGTACTTAGTAAGTGTTGACGACGTGAAGAGGTGGGGACGGAGCAGATAGGTACTTGTAAGGGAAAGGGAAGAAAGTCTGGAGAGAACTCTCTTCTCTCTTCTCTCTCTCTTCGCCAAGGTACTACTGTGAATATGAAATAAGATCAGAGAGTCACGAGGTTTGAGGGGTGAGGTTTGAGGCTTGAATATCAGTGACGGTGATATGTTTTTTGTCAGGTACTTGAAGATATATTGTCGGTAAGTGTTTTTGGAGAGGAGTTGCGGTATGTGTACGTGTATGTAGGTAAGGACGGGGGTAGTATAAGCGGTAATTTGGGTAGTTATGTGTGAATTGATCGAGTTGATTGAGTTGAGTTGATTTGATTTGATTTGATTTGATTTGATCTGCTTCGATTCGAGATGAATAAAGGAATCGATTGGATGAGCGTTTGTATGGTGTTGTATTTCCGTAGGTAGTCTGTAGTCTGTAGTGTGGGAATTGATGAGGATGTACAAGTACGTGTATTGTAAGTGTACCTAGTACCTGTGTATGTGTTTTGTATAGATATAGATATGGATAATATGGATATATATGGATGAATGTAGGTAGGTAGTAATATGTGTCTATGTATGTGTATGTCTGTCCAAGTACAAGACGTGACACACAAACACCGTGACCGAGGTCGAAGTCAGGTGAGCAAAGGTAGGCAAGGTAAGCAAGGTAAGGCAAGGTAAGGCAAGGTAAGGCAAAGTCCAGTACAATACATACAACACACAACACTCCATATCCTAGATAGAGAGACGAAAGAAGAAGCCCTTGACAATCGGTGGCTGATGTTGATGAGTTGATGAGTTTATGAGTTTATGGGTTTCAAGGTTCATGGGGAGGTAGAGGTGGAGGTGGAGGTGGAGATGGAGATGTACC
This sequence comes from Xenosphaeropsis pyriputrescens, assembly GCA_022609375.1. Classification (NCBI taxonomy): domain Eukaryota; kingdom Fungi; phylum Ascomycota; class Leotiomycetes; order Phacidiales; family Phacidiaceae; genus Xenosphaeropsis; species Xenosphaeropsis pyriputrescens. The sequence continues at coordinate 186,269 of JAGKQE010000025.1, forward strand.
AAAAGGTGAGGTGAGGTGAGTGGAGTGGAGTTGAGTGATGGTGGACCATACCCAAGGAAAGCAGCGGTGATGTGAGAAGACGGTACAACATAAAAGGTACAACATAAAAGAAGAAAGGTTGATTCAATTGAATGTCTTGTCTTGCCTGACCTGGACTGACTTGACTTGACTTGACTTGACTTGACTCGACTCTCTATCTACTCATGTCTCTATGTATTTCTTCCACCTCTTGTAGTATGTCTGTATACATGGTGATATTCATGCGACTTTGTAGGTGTGTAGGGATGTGTAGTGTAGTCTTTCAACACCCTCTCTTAATTATTTAATCTTTTATTTAATTCAATCTTTATTTTATTTTTATTTTATTTTATTTTATTTTTTCTCCTTCTTCTTTTTCCCCCTCTCATCCTTTCTCTTTCTTTTATATGTTATATTTTCTTTTTCTTTTTCTTTTTCTTTTCTCCCCTCCCCCCCCTCATCTCTCCCCTCATTTACATGGGCAATGTCGAGATGTCGTGGGTTATGTCTCTGACTCTCTCTATCCCTCTCTATCCCTCTATATCCCTCTCTTGAATCGAGAGAGGGATCATGTCATGTTGACTGACAACCATCGAGGATGTGCGTGGATTTCGCTGGAAAGTGGGAAGAGGTAATAGTAGAGAGACACGGGAGTCGAGCGAGAGAGTGAGAGAGTGAGAGGTGAAGTGGAGAAGGGAAGGGAAGGGATGTCGATTGACGCAGATGATTCGGTATACCGGGTTAACAGAATTGCTGAGGGAGAGGGGGATTGTTACGCGAAGTCGAAAGATTTGTTTGAGTCGAGTAGATTAATACATTGATACATTAAAACACGGTGTGTAGAGTATGAATGCATGTATAAATATATAAATATATAAATATACATATAAGATGCATCTGAATTACAATAAATATATACCACATATATATCCATTCTTACTACAACAAGTATACAAGTAACTACCATGATTTCAAAATGGCGGCTAAACAATGCTCATGAATCTCTCTCTTTCATAACAATTATCAACACTATATACAAAGTAATTCAACAGGGATATACAAAAATAGAGATCAACAATAGGGAGAGAGAGTTCTTTGTTATTTCCAAAAACGCCCTCACATATTCATATCCATTTCAATATCAAGTCATGTTATTCCTATACTACATTTGCATCATCATATACATACATATTCTTCTTTATCAACCATCATAGTATCCCACTCCATTATCTATCATTATCCGTCTATTATATCGATATACATCATCATCCATCAATACCTCTTTACTTACCTCTTCACCTCTATATTTTCCTCCTCCTCCTCCTTCCTTCTCATATAAAACCTCACCCTCAACCCAAGCTAACAATGCATAAACCTACTCATATCAATCCATCTCCCATCTCTCATCTCTCATCTCATCTCCCTCCTCTCCTCTCCTCCACCCCCATCTTACCCTCCACCCCACAGCCCAAACCGGGGTCCAGGTTCACAATCACATCAAGCAACAAGCAGTATCAAACAGCATCAAACAGTATCAATAAGGTTCAGCATTCAAGCCTGGGAGAGAGGTGCATTTATGTGTAGTGTGTAGTGTGTGTAGTACATATATATACACATACATACAAACATACTGTATATACTGTACACATTGTATATATTGGGTACATGTAGTGTAGTCTATATAGTCTGTGATTTGTGCGAGGTAGTATGCATTATGCATTATGCATTATGGCATTGTGGTATTGTGTCTAGATGTGGATACAGTTGGAGTGCGGGAGGGGACGGTAGGGCGGTTGAGCGGTTGGACGGACTATACACAAGTACAAGTACACCATTAGGTAGAGTAGAGTAATACAGCTTTTTATTCTATCCTATTCTATTCTATTATATCCTATTTCACTTCTACTTCTATTTTTATTTCTGTTTTATTTCTGTTTTATTTCTGTTTTATTTCTGTACTTATATATGTCCTGCAAGTATACATACAGCGGAACGTGTCCTGTAAGTGAGATGGAAGAAAAGCAATCAAGTGTTGTCGGTTGAAATACTTGTCCGGAGTATATACGGAGTTGGGTACGTAAATGCGGCCAAAGAATGTCGAAGGTGGACTAGGTTGATGGATGAACATAAGGAGAGACATTATCTCGATACCTTGCCCTTAAAACGCCATCTTTTTTCAGCTCGACTTGACTTGATGATATGCGTTGGAATCGTTCTGTGTGAGGTATAAGATAAATTATAGGATAGAAATATTCTATAATGAATGGTATCCAGCTACTTACAATCCCTCAGATATACACACTCTACCCAACGTCTAAGTACCAATATGACATACATAAGTACATGTACATACATACGTACATACATACATATATCGTATATATATTACATATAAATCCTCGCAAGTACATGCACATACATACACAAGTGCATACACTCCCACTCGATTCTATGCACGTAACACTACACTTCTCATATACATATGTATTATGGCGTAAGCCTCGGAGGAATTCCAACTCACAAGGAAAGGTATGACTATGATACCCAGATAACATACAGTACCCAAACCCAAACCCAGTCAAATCACAAGGCCCATCTGAATCTCCATCCATGATCATCAATCATATCATATCACATCACACACATATATCCCAGAGTAGAGCACGACACAATATCCCATCATCATCCCAACCCTCGAAGACATCGCCAAGCCCAAGCCCAATCTCGTTCAAATCCAATCAAGTCGATTCTTCCCTTCCCGTCCACTCACTCTCGCCAAGTCCTTTTATACCTTGACCTCATACCCCAGGTACAATGCAATACCCAAGATCAACAAGATAAGAGCCCAACGTCAAACTCAACCTCAACTCCCCTCTCAGGTACATCTCCATCCATCTAATCATCTTCAAACTCATACGCATGTCATCCCCATATAACGCCAGATCCACGAGTCATACTGTAGAAAGCCAAGTCAAAGCAAGTCAAGTCAAAGCAAGTCAAGTCAAAGCAAACACTAGATGTTACATCAGACATCAAACAGACACAAAATATTAAAAGAGACTATGTATCTATCATTCATTCATACATACCTCCCTCATCAAACAGCAACCAGAATACAAAAACCCAAGGACCCATCAGAAATCTTCTACGATACAACCACCCACAAGGCATCCTCATCCTCACAACGATAATCTTGCTCACTTGTCCCCGGCTCGACATACTCACTGATGCACCTAACGATGGTATGCATTGTAGGTTTTTGTACTATGTGCTATGTGTTATGTACTATGTGTTATGTACTATGCCCCCGTCTACTATTACACCCTGTCGACCAAGTACAGTACTGCACAATTCATCCCTACCGCACCACACTACACCCCTACCGCATCTCAAGCCACTTCGCTCCCCCTCCCCTCCCCTCCCCTCCCCGGCTTCGGCCAATGCCTGGTCGGTTCAGCCTCTATGAGGATTTGGAGGACTTTGGAGTCGAGTATGTTCATGGCGCTTGCTGTGCGTTGGGGGTGTGTGTGTTGGGGTTGGGTAAGTAAGGTATATCAAGGTGTATTGTACTGCTACATCAAAGAACTCCTGTGATGTGATACACTACGGCTATCATCAAGGTCCTACAATATCAAGATACCACCTATGTACAAACATCCAACGCATCCTACCTTATCACCTGTATATACATAGGCAAAGGCGTCAAGTCAAGGCAAGGCGAGACAGGACAGGGCAGGACAGGACAGGACAGGGCAGGGCAGGGCAGGGCAGAGCGAGGCATGATGTGGTTTAGGGGGTGTGTAACCGCCGTGCTGCGTTGCTGACAGGCATGTTTGGCTATCCCTGTCATGCTATGCTATGCTTATGACCATGCCATGCCATGCCATGCGAAGTATGTATCTGTGCTTGTGTCCATGCCGTGTCCAGACTGAGATATAGATGGATGCGTAGCTGGGGATCGGTGAAGAAAGGGTTTGAGAGTGTTATATTTGGATTTGAGGTGAGATGTACTTATGTTCGGAAGATAGATAGGGATAAGAGTAGGTTTGGAGGATACGGTGGATTGTAGAATACACAATACAACATGCCGAAACACAATGTCTGTTGAATACACATACCTAGTAAGCGCTGAAATCCTCTGTCCTGTCCTCATGCTCTATACTCTATGGACTCAAGAACTCTCAATCACACCGCGCTTATCCTTCTACCTTGAGGAGATATGCCTACACTACAATACCGTCCTTATATCCAAAGCGAGAGCTACTTTGCTCAGTGTAGGATAGAGGTAGAAGCAGGCATAATTATACTTGAGCATTGGAGGACTTTCTTTGCATCTTCGATGTTGGTTTTGTTCAATATCCGAATATATACTGTGTGTTTGCTTGGTGAGACTTTGAGCTTGGGATTACCTAGAATTTGGTGGTTGAGAGGGGCAAGAGGGGTTACTTGGGCGAGGATGCTTGGGTTATTTGGATGTTAAATTGGACGATGGATATGGGTAGTTATATGAAATATAATAGATGGGTTTGGATAGGAAGATTACTTGGATGGTTAGAGAGGAATGGAGTTTGTAAGTGATAATATCTGTGTTCTAGAGTATTGTGAGTATATAAATAAAATGGTAGAAAGTATAGTTATGGAGTATATAATAGATACAGAGATACAGAGATATAGATATATATTCTGTAGAAACATACAAGATTCTCTATACCCCGCAAAGTTATTTACATTGTACATGTTTGTGTACATATATATGTTTATATTTATTTATTCCTTTACCAATATACACTTCATCTCCTTACAACCCCATCCCATCAAAATCCTCACCTCAAATCCATCCAAGATACCAACATCCAAACATACCCCAAAAACACCATAACGAATGAACTTATTATCACCCATCCCATTGAAACCATACCCTTCAACACACGCATCACATCCATCCCCCATGTCCCAAATCCCATTCGCATTCGCTTATTACGACTTGCAGGGGACTGTGACTTGTGTCGTTACAGTACAAGTTGGTAGTGGAACGCACTGGTCACTAGGACTGAGAATAGGTAGGATGTACTGGCATTGTAATTGACACTGGAATTGAAACTTAGAACTGAGAAGGGCGGAAAGAGAAGGCAGAACGAGTCAGTGTTGGAAGGATCGGTTACAGGGCCATGGACCTTGTCTGCAGTAGCGGTTGATTTCATGGCTATTACTGTCTGTTTTGTCTGAGGTGGGTGCTTGGATAGGTATGTAGAGTATTTACTTGTACAGTAGGGTAGTGATGGTGATATTGACATTGATGGCGACGGTGGTAGTGACAGTGACATATTGGTAGTAATAGTAACGGTGATAGTAATAATAACAGTAACAGTAACAGTAACAGTGATAGTGATAGTGACTTTAGGCAGACTTGCATTGTACATACATATACACATACAATACGTATAGGATATAGTATGAACATACCTACCCATAGGTAAAGTACATTTTACAAGTACATGAGTTGCTAATGTAATGTGATGTGATGAGATGTGAACCTAGATACAGAGATCATGATACATACTGTGGTACCGTACATACTTGTCCACTGTAGATACTCCGCACAATACTACCTCAGATCCCTCAATCCCCAGTGCCAGGTATAGAAACCAAGAGATCAGTATATACAGTATATACAGTATATACACGGCAGTCATGGTACGTATCTATCTACCTTACTCCATGAACAAGTCAAGCAGTTAACTCATGATCAGCAAGACTGAACTCAAGAGTATCTACTGAACCCTCATCTGTACAAGTACCTTACCCTACCATGTATGTACCTCGTACCTCGCATACTCCATGCACATCATTACAAGGCCCGGAAATCCAAACACGGACAATCAGACAATCAGACAATCGAGCAATCGAACAATCAGGACAAGAAACGAAAAGAGCGCCTCAAACCTCGATAGGCGCTTCCAATGCCGACCTGGGAAGCGGAGACCATTTCCCTCACCCCATGTATATATATGTACATAACATGTTCCACCTTACCGTGTCGTGCCGGTCTATCTACTTGTACTACATAATACAGATGGCTCTACTACTACGCACAGCATACACAATACACAATACTTAGGTCCCCAGAGTAGGCAAACAGGCTGTGCGACGCCATGGGGCCTTTGCTCCAGTCACAAGGGAGCAATCAGCGTTTGGCAGCGGCTAGAATCGCACTTCGACTACCTACCAGGTCACCACTTACCGGGTCACTTATCAGGCCAGCAAGTCAAAGCACGGATTCTGGTGGAGTTGGACTTGGACTTGGACTTGGACTTGGGGGATTATGAGTGATGGGCGGGTCGTCAACGGGTCCAGATGCAAGTGCAAGTGAATATCTTTAATGCAACCGGGCGAGCCGATTGTTGTAGGTGCCCCTGATTGACTTTATGATGTGCACTTCACATCCACTTGCGCCCTTCACTTTGATGTGCGTGAGGAGGAGGAATGAGGTCAGAATGACTGTGTATGGAGTCATGGTGTGAACGATCATGTTTGTTCCCTTCGTTTGTTGTGCATAAGATGAACATGTAACATGAAGCTCGAGGTTGAATTGTTACTGGGCGAGGGAACGAACACTACCTTACCTAGGTACCACGGCATGAAGATGAAGTGGAGTGGAGTATTGTACGGAGTGACGGCCGGTAGAGTCGAGTCGAGAGTCAGTCAAGCTCCTCAATCGTTAGTCGTTACGACGCCAAGCACTTCCTGAGCGTGCTTATGATCATGCTTCATTGACATCCACTTGCGACTCGACTCTGGTACTTTACGACACGGTATCTAGAGTAGAGTAACCTTCGACCCGGACCGTTGTCAGTCTTGAATAGTAAGGTAACTACAGGTGACACTGACACCTTATGCATAATCAACAGTCAGACAGTCAGTCCAGGTGAACGCTGGTCAAGACTCAAGACTCAAGACTCAAGACTCAAGAGACACAATCCAAGAGCAGAGTTAAGGCAAAACCAACCACGAGTAGCGTGAGAGACGCCACTTTCAACGTCTCACTTCTTGAACTGAACTGAACTGAACTGAACTGAGAGAAGAGGCAAGATGCGCTGCGTATTCACCTGCCTACATGCACATATATACCAGGTATGGTATATGTGAACGAAACTGAACTCTAGTCTGTGTAATGGTTCACAGTGACTCACGGTGGTTCACAGATGCCCACTGAGGCGAAAGACCCTGAAATCCATGTACTTGTACTTGTACTTGTACTTGTACTTGTACATACTTAGAGTTCCAGTCGCCTCAATCAATCAGCAAGCTTGGCATGAACCCCCCCCCCCGTCTTGATGAGCGTCATGGAATCGAACCTCAATGCACACGGGCGTGGCAGAGTACTTACAGAAAACTATGGCATGTACATAGTAGTTACGAAAAACCACTCACCTAGGCACTTGTATTCGTACCTTACAAGTACCTATCTCACCTCTCTGTGATCCTCGGATCTAGTCTTGATGTGAAACGAAACCCCTCTCTGGATCACCTGCCAACCACCAGCCTCTTCAGACTATGGCCATGGATGCGCGCACCTTGTGGAGAGATGCAGCTGTGCTTGTACGTACACAGCCAAGTTCAAGTAGCCCGCAATCCTCAGAACTCTACTTTACGCCCTTCACGTCAAGGCCCATTTATCGTATTCAGGCGGAATACATGGCTACAGAACGAGTAGGTATTCTGACTTCCTACATGCATACAAATATATATATATAATGAGGTATGTGGCATACATGACATTCAAAACGGCCATCAGAGAAGAAGGAAAATGGCAGAGGAGGAGGATTCCCAGGTAATCGGCGTCCTTGGAGGCTAAGTATGAAATTCCCTACATCGAACATGAATCTGCCACTCTGCCTTACCGATCAAACGACACAGATCTTTGGGACTGATTCCAGATCACCATCAACCCATCTCCCTTGACCTCCTGTCCCTTTCTTCCCTCGTCACTGTACGTCCCCTCCCGGGAGGTCCGCCCCCTTCTTCGGGAGTCCCGAGTCGCTACCTACTTATCTATTTCAGATCTTAGCATTTTCTTCAGCTATTTTTCTCCTTTCTCTTTTCTGTGTCCTGTCACCTCTCTTTCTCTCCTCTTTCATTCCCTCCGATCTGCGCATTCACATCTTCGTCGTATCCATCTCCATCGGACAGTTCAAGTAGTCAGAGTCCCGACCGACCGACGAGACCGAGTGGAGGGTAATCTCCGTGTGCTCGTCTACAGTCGTGAACCGTGCAGCGCCACTTCAGCTATGCCCTCATCTCTCATCTCCCATCTCCAGCACTGAGCACTGAGCACTGTGCTCCGAAGATTCAACGTACATACATACATATGCATCCATCTATCCATCCACAAAGGCCCCTCAAAAAAGAGAGAGGGGGAGAGAAAGATAATCGGTATATGCATCAAGCGTATCTGCCCCCCTCCCAACGCGCTTCTAGAGTACACTCAGTACACACAATAAACGCAGTTTCGCCGAGGCCAAAATGAGCTCAGAGCCAAGTTGGGCCAAAGCTACCGTGGTCAATGGGCCACAAATGTTTCACCAGGTCGTCGTTCATGGAGTTGGAGTCGGAATCGCTGACCGCCAAGTGCACATTCATCGGCGTTTGACTTTGACTTTGGCATGAGCATGAGCAGCGCGCAAGAATTGCGTGCCGTGCCCTCACTCTGGCCGAGGGCCAGGCATTTGTGTACTTTGAGAGTGTCGAGAGCGAGAGCGAGAGTCAGCAGTGTCAGCGCTTGAGCGCACTGTAAGGCAAACAATAAGCATTGCTCTTTTCATTTCAACCTTAGCCCCCCCCTCGAACCCTGGAGTCAATATGCCGCTATGCTACCGTCCTCTATGCGTGGGCTGTCGTCTCCTTGACCGCTGCGACGAGCTGCCGATCATGCTTCCAAGGGGATTCGAGAAGACGTTGAGAAGTGGTCCCCTCCCCCCAGGCCGTTCGCGCCAGTTCATTGAGGCCGGCTGTCGAAGGCTTGCCAAGGATCATCCAAATGGACGTTTCGACTTGTCGTGTCAATGACATGTTCACCAGCCTCTCTGACTCTCTCATCTCAATCCTCGCAGTGCTCGCAGCCCGTCGCAAGCCCTCGTGCCCTCTCACTCGTCAAAACTCCTCCTCAATCCTCGTCCGCAATTCTCTTCTCGCCTCTCGACTCGGACGCCTTCCTTGCAAACACGCTGGCTTGGACATGCTCGGTTACATCCGTCCGCTGCCACACATGTATCTGCCGCGCCACTACTCATTCTCCTGGACCTGGCGTGTTTGCACTTGCGCTACGCCTGCAGCCTATCACCCTATCTATGGACTGTACCATGCACCTATGCGATGAGACTGAGATGCGTGGATGCGTGAATACATGCCGTGGATACATGCGCCGTAGCCATGAGTGCGATGGCAGATGGATTCGGAGAAATCTCGTTCTGGGATGGTGAATGCCGCGACTTCTCCGCTTTGCGAATGCCCACCAGTAGTCCCCTCATGAAACTAGTTGGCTATCGTATCGGCGAGTGCAGGGGAATGTATTCCGTGGGTACAGTACGTACTTAGTCCATACGTAGCGAGAGCGCGTGAAGGCTCGACGCGTGGACGGGATGCTTTTTTACACGTCGCACGCAGGTATGTACTGTAATACTGTACTGTATGTGTGTATATACAAAATACGAGCCAGAAGTGCCAGAGACACCGGAATATCAAGCACGAACGGAGTATTGTAGCTGCATACGGGCACAAGTCCGGGGTTGGCATTGAGAAAGTATGTACGGAGTACACAGTACAAGTACAAGCTGCTTACCGTCGACTCCATCTTTGAGCTTCCTCTCCGCGAGGGTATTGATATTTTGACAGCTCAACTCGACCAGCGCATATTCGCGAGCGGTGGCCTTTGCCGAAGCCTTTCTATTTGAGCAAGGTAGCCGACTACTGACGTATCAAATTTAGATATCAGCCAAGGGTTGAGTCTAGATCTGATCGTCTTGACTTACATGTGCATGGGGGGGGCCGAACAGGGCCTGTTTGTGGAATCATGCTATGCAAGTTTGATGTTTCATTTTCTCTGTTGATAATTTGCAAGTGCTCCACGCCGCGAACATGTCTGACGGGCCGATGATTGATACGAAAGAAGACGAAAAGAGAAGGAAAAACAAAGTGTCACTCGGTCTTCGGCATGACGAGGGAGAGGGGAGGGGGCCGGGGCGGTGATGAGGGTTTTAGAGTTTGAGGAATTGGGGATTCGAGGATATGAAGATACGGAGGAGGTGGGGTCGTGGAGTGGAGAGTTATCGGAGAGTGAAATGAGTATGTGCGTAGGTACGCAGTAGGTATTGAAAGAATTATATCTATCAAAAAACCAAAGAACCAAACAAGATGAAAAGAACAATGAATAAAATCTGGATGTGTATAGCCGTACTCATCTACCATGCCGGACATCTGAATATGATAAATCACAACCGCAATCGCCAGCCATGAATCCCCATCAACCACCCCCAACCCAACCCAACCGAACCGTATCTCCAAACCCAGATCCGCATCCATTTCATCCTCACCACCCATCCTCATGACAGAAAAATCCCAAACAAGCACCCGAACTCCATCCACAAACCCCCCATGAATCGCACCCGGTAGAGATCCCCTCCGCGCAACAGAAACCATCAAGTCCCTCCCCCTCCCCATTCCCGACTCTTGCGACACTTGCGCGCACGCCTCCGCCCACGCAAGGGGATTTCTCGCTTCATGACATGAAGAACTCGTCACCTCCGCTGCGCATGTAACTCGTTGCCACGCCGCCAGCAGGCCTGGTGAGTACGTGGGAGGTGCACACGTAGGGAGTTTGTGGAAGGGGGTATGGGCGAGGTTACTTTGGGCGAGGGGGGAGAGGACGATCTTTGGCGGAGGTTGTGAGGGGGCTGCGTATGGATGGGTGTGAGTTGATATGATATGAATGATATGGGATGGGTAGCTGAGCAGCTGGGCAATTTGGGCAATGGGTATGTCTCGTGGTTCGAAACCCCTTGCTGAGGATTTCTAGGTAAGGGGAGGGATTGGAATGTGAGATTGGGATGGAGATGGAGATGGGGTTTGGTTGGATTGTATGATAAGGGAGATGGGTAGGTATGTACGTAGGTAGTATTTAGTATGTACATACGACGTCCCAATTTCTTGGAGACACTTTGGGCATTACCATGGACCGGATTTTGAGCATTGTGTGCAGGGCTGAAAATTACTTCGTGGATATGAAGCCAAGCATGCTGGGACTGTGAAGCAAGATGCTTTTTCGAATATCTGATGCAGTGTGTGCCATGGTACTATAGGTCATGTATAAAGACATCACTCCATATGTAGGTACATGTACAGCATATATATATACATACTAGTACACATGAGATTTCCTGTGCTTGTACATGATTTCAAGGACTCATGATCATACACGCCATACACCCACCACTTGACAAAGCGGCTCTCAATCATCAAGAAATCCCATCTTGCAGCTCATCCCTTGCTCCCCCACACATGGCAGCAGCCCTCTTCATCTTAACGTCTCTCACCAGTCACAACAGCCTCATTTCAAACCCGTCAACCGAAAAGGCCAGGATATTCAAGACTTCGGCACACGAACCCCTCGGAAAAGCCAAAGCGAATGCGAGTACAAGGTTAAATGCGGTTCATATCCGCGTGTGTTTGTCTTGAGCAGTTTGACCGGTTTGATCAAGGTATGTAAACAGCAGGCATTGCGCTTCAAAGCAGCGGCTCAACGCCCAAGCTGCTCGGTCGAGCAAAATCCACGTCAAGCGTCATGCTACTCGCACTCCCGGACTAACAGGCTTCATACCCCTCGTCGATCTGGACAGAGGATGCGAGATTCGCAAAGTCACGCCTTCTGCACGTCCAGGGGATTTGCGATCTCTACAGGCGTAGGAATATGACCTGTCGTATTGTAGAGCGGTGGCCGTGCTACAAGTAGCTTTCGGGTTAATTCCAACGCACACGATGGGAAAAGGTGGCAGGGCCAGCTCTTTATGGGATGCGAGTACTCTGTATGTACTTTGTATCTAAACACGCAGTAAAGTACTGTACGGACTAAGTTGGTTTGTATGTGCATACTAGTACTCAATACGTAGTATAGAGTTATTTTGAGTTCTGCGTCCCATATCGACAAGATTTAAATTTGATGGTTGGCATAGCTAGTATGACGAAATGGAAAACCAACACGGCATGTCGTGAAGATAGACTCGTACTTGCGTGTGCATTCAACTGTCCCAACGATGTTGAGGTATGATGTGAAGTCGTCGGGGTCCTCGACTAACAGCGGGAACGGAGGTCTCGCGTGGAAGGGAAAGGCGATCCCGCGAAAAAAAAAGGCGTCGATGTCTGGATATCGACCATGTGGGAATCGTGGAACCGACCGAAAGAACCATGCCAATTCTGTAGGGGCATGACACGATCTCGCAAGATCTACCTAAATAAGTCATTGGGGCTCTGAAGTAGCAGAGTAGATTGAAATTTGTTCAGTAAACATTTTGTGAGAGATCATTTGTGAAGTGACATTTGCAAGGGTTTGTTTCCAAATTCCCTGCGGGAGAGACAGTCTCTCCGGTGAATCCCTGATCCCGTAATACGGATCCGTCGACTGTCATATGTACTGGACATACCATCGTGCTCCGGACTCATATATACATATGATAGTACAATAAGTTCTTACCATAGCTCTAGGAAGTGTATTTCGGCGCGCACGCCACACCATGCAACAGAGCAGGAAGAGAAACCTTCAATATATCTGATCGTATCCGATCTCGTCATATCAGCGATCTATCAGAAATCGAACCGAGAGGAGTCTATGTATGCGTCTGGATCTCCGAGGAGACGGTGCTGCAGCTGAAGCATGTCCCCGGCGCAACCCACCGATCCAGACAATCTTGAGCCGGCCGTTTCTTGTGCTCTCGATCTTCATGGGGAAGCGACGCATCGGCTCATGCAAGCGCTTGGATAGATAAATCGAGGACCCCGAATTCTGGATAGGAGCGGCTTTCAACCTTGCTCTAATGCATTTGTGGATATTATTTCTCGGGACGTCTTTCCCCTCATGGTGTTTGCCTATCAGTCTTCCAAATCCGATGGTAAGGAGCTGAGCCTCGCGGACCCCTCCCTCCCGTCTCCAAGAGTCTCGTCTCCCTCCGATTTCCAATCCTCTGGCCGTTCTTCCCCCTCCAGAAGCGCTAGGAAGCCGCTTTCTCCAACAGCTTTTCTGACACACTCTTCCATAAGTATTCCCATGGCAATCAGAGCCGTTCCATCCATGCTTTTCCAATTTGCCTTTCCCCTCTTCCCAATACCATGGCAATCAGAAGTATAGAAATGTGCGGCATAAACATGTATGGCTTTCAACAAATCTGAGTTGGGCAACAATCCAGGCTCCAGGTCTTCGTTTGCGAAGTAAAAATCCTTTTCCGCGTATCGAGTCGGAGCATTTTTCCGGCGAAACAGCACGGCTTCTGGCGGCAAGGCTTTACTTGAGGAAGTGGCTGTATCCCGAGTGCTTGAGATATATGGAATCTTGCGTATGAAACCCGACACGGAGATACGCCCTGCGTTGTGATGCACATCAGCTCTCGGGTCAAGCGTGATGAATATGTATGATACGTACCTGCGACAGCATCGTAGACAGATACGTATCTTCGTCGTAAGGTGTCGGAAGCTACGCTGGGTGACCGTTTCCTCGAATGAGATATTCCCCGGGGTCGGCTGCGCTTAACGCGCTGTGCTCGTCCATGGCGTCTTGGAGTCGAAGGTGTCATGTTGATTTGGTGGATTTTCGATTCGGGATCACTTGCTGAGGGTGCGGGCGGGGCGTGATTGTGTTGTCAGCGATTGAACATATTGAGGCGCAGAGAAGCTCTTGAAGAGACCAGATGGCGAGGGTTAGAAATAGTGATTATGTATTCGTCGTTGCCCGAATCTCGGCGCATCAGACGTAGAGGAAAGAACAACAATGTAGAAGAAAATCAAATGTGCTCGTGCTCATGCTCATGCTCGTGCTCGTTCAAACCAAACAAAATATATTCATTCGCGCAGAACAACAGAGTGTTCTAAGGCGCAGCAATTCCGCGCCGTGACGTACCAAGGCACCCCGCCAGTCGCGCAATGCTGACCCGAGTGACTACAATCGCATCACAACAGCAGTAGCAACAACAAAGACAACAACAAGATACTCAACCCGAGGAATCTAGATGCATGAATCAACATTTGTTTGATCGTGAGGTCGGCTCTCTTGGGCCCCACGCCTTTGAGAGAATCCAGACCTCTAAGCTTGTCTATGCGACTCAACCTGCTCCGGCGTTGCGATTCAATGGTGGGGAAATAGAAATCGCTCGGGATGATTCTACCTCGACATCTTCAGCAATATGGGCTCACCAATCAGGTGTGAACTCGTTGGCTATTGATCACCTTGATGGCAGATTGTAAGTTGTTCAGTTGTATCATATACATAAGGCTAATGATACAAGCATGATATCTGGCGGGGCAGATTCCTCAGTCAAGCTATGGGATCTCGAGCAAGGCTTCATCTCCAAGAATACAACTCGGGTCTATCAGCCGATTGGTAAAGTTGCTAAGTATGAATTCATCATCAGATCCTGTGCTTGACTGACAAGACTAGGCAAACAGGACATAAATTCGGTATCACAAAAGTGAGCTTCTATCCCTTCGATCCGGAGGCCTTCCTCTCCTCCTCGTACGACCACACAGTCAAAATATACGCTACCGAGACCCAAGCCCTCGCCTCCTCCTTTGATCTGGGTTCTGTAGTTTATTCTCACGACATGTCTCCCATCGCACAGCACCTTCTCGTCGCTTGCGCAACCCAACATCCAGCCATCCGCCTCGTCGATCTTCGATCGGGCTCAAGTGTGCATTCCTTAGCAGGTCATCAGGGAGCAGTACTATCCGTCTGCTGGAGTCCCACGAAAGAGTATATATTGGCCAGTGGGGGGATCGATGGCTCTGTACGTTTATGGGATGTTCGAAGAAGTGCCCCGAACTTGGGGTCACTTGATATGGAAAATTCGATCGGCATTATCGACAGGAACAAGGATGCGAAGGCACATTCGGGAGCTGTAAACGGATTGACATGGACGGATGATGGGGATTATATAGTCTCTGCTGCGCACGATCAGCGTATTCGAGTCTGGAATGCCGCAAATGGTGCCAACACGCTCGCTAGCTTTGGGCCTACCCTGAAGAATTCTCAACTCTCCACTCTGTCTCTTCTCACCCCGCCATCTGGCCTGACCCCGCCTTCAAAACATGTCCTCTACTATCCCAACGAGGCAGAGATCCTACAATTCGACATGCATGAGGGACGACTGTTGAAACGGCTCAGGGGGGGTGGACCAGTGACTGCGGCAGTGCGATCACCAACTGGAGAGAGGAATATCCGAAATAGGGTCACGGCCTTAGCCTGGAATGGTAGCGATTGTGGGTTGTACACGGCGCATACAGATGGGCAGATCAGGGGTTGGCTACCGAGGACAAAGGATGATGAGGTAGGTGACGAGGAAGAGATGGAACCTGTGAGTAGCGATACGAAGAATGATGAGACTATGGTGAGGAAGAGAAAGGTCTTAGACGACATCTTAAAAGACATGACGAAATCTAAGATTACGTTTACTTGAAATATTATGGACTCCATCTCCCTACGTCTGTAAACCTGCATTGTTTTGAGTGATGAAAATAAATAATGGATGACCCGGCTAATGTGCCTAACTGCATTTCATGGATCTGATATTGAGGTACTTCATACCTAGAAAAGCTCTCAGCTAAACTCAAATTCTACTCTTATCCTTCGGCATCTTCCTATCCTCCAGCGCTTCCAAATCCTTTTTCTTATGGAAATGCGGTGCAGCCTCGTGCAACCATTCCGGTTTGATGGGCATGCAACTACGCATATACTCCTTCGTTGTCTGAACAAGCTCATAATACAGCATCATCTTAATCGGCGGATTGGCATCCATCAGTACCGACGAAGGATGTACATAGACCGTCGTATTATTCTTGACCGTCCGATAACTATCCCCACCACGCTGCAGCCTTGCAGCATTGGGGAAGAAGCCGGCAGTAATAGCCTTCTGGATAGGTACAAGGTCTACAGCACCAACAGTGCTCAGCGTGACCTCCACGCGTTCACAAAGTTTCGCAAGTTGATCGCGTACGTCTCGCGCGCGCGTTAGACTGCGCTGTTGCAGAAAATTCTCCTTGGCCCACACGTAGCTGAAATCGCTGTCGACCCACTGGTTCCAAATGTTCAATAGTGTGAGATGGTCACCGCCATCCTTGACGGTAAAGCGAGCGCGCGCACTGTCGGCGTGGATCTTCTTGTCCTTGGGTCGGAAGAATAGCGCAGAGGCCTCGGAGAGCATTGAGACGATGGAGAGCACCTCCTCAACACAAC
The DNA here is from genome assembly GCA_022609375.1 of Xenosphaeropsis pyriputrescens. Lineage (NCBI taxonomy): Eukaryota > Fungi > Ascomycota > Leotiomycetes > Phacidiales > Phacidiaceae > Xenosphaeropsis > Xenosphaeropsis pyriputrescens. The sequence continues at coordinate 202,773 of JAGKQE010000025.1, forward strand.
CTAGCTTGTCGGCGGCCAGGATCGCTTTCGCGAGCATGGGATCCGTTGGGAATTCAGCCATTTGGCGACCGAGTTTTGTAAGCTCTCCCTGGTGATTCAGGGCTTGTAATGCAAAGAGCTGGTTCAGTGCGCCGATAAGCGTTTCGGTTGGTGGAGGGTCCATGAATTCGAATTCAAGGAGATCGTTGATGCCCAGGGATTTCAGGAGGAGCACGACACTATTGAGATTTGTGCGCTGGATTTCTGGCGTCGTGTTCTCTTCCATCTCATTGAAGAAGGCCCACTTGGTATACAGTCGGAAACATTTTCCAGGTCCCACACGTCCGGCTCGTCCACTTCTCTGGTTGGCAGACGCACGAGATGCAGGTACTGCTACCAACTTCGACATGCCTGTGGTAGGGTTGTAGACGTTCTCTTTGACAAATCCTGGGTCAATAACATAAACAATACCGTCAATGGTCAAACTAGTTTCTGCGATGTTGGTTGCGAGAACAACTTTTCTAGCTCCATCGGGTGTTGGCTCGAAGATCTTGCTCTGCAGTTCAGAAGGCAGATTTGCATAAATTGGGCAAATAACTAACTCAGGCACACGACTGCCCAGCTTCCGCGCAATTTCGGATATGTTCTGCTCTGCGGCTTCAATTTCATCCTGTCCAGTCAAGAAGACTAGAATATCCCCCTTTCCTTGCGTTGTGTGAATTTGAAACACTGTTGTGATAGCTGCTGCGAGATAATTTGCTTCAGGTTGGGGAGTGTAATGAATGTCGACGGGATATCGTCGACCTGGAATATTGAAGATAGGAGCATCGTCAAAATACTCGGCGAACTTCTGTGCATTCATCGTAGCTGAGGAGATCAACAGTTTCATCTCTGGACGTTCTCTCGCGAGGTCCTTGACTAGTGCCAACAAGATGTCGGTATGAACGGTACGTTCATGGGCCTCGTCGATCATGAGTGCAGAGTAGCCTCCAAGATCTGGCTCGGTCATGAATTCTCGTAGAAGCATACCATCTGTCATGTATTTCAGAATGGTTTTGTCGCTAGTAGAGTCTTCGAATCGAATAGAGTATCCAACTTCGTTACCCACTTTGACTCCCATTTCATCTGCAACACGAGCTGCAACACTCATCGCTGCTACACGACGAGGCTGTGTACATCCAACTTTAAGACCGTCCTTTGTGTATCCAGCCTCATGTAAGTATTGAGGAAGCTGAGTAGTCTTTCCACTACCCGTTTCTCCAACAATGACCAGCACCTGGTACTCCGCAAGTGCTGCCAAAAATTGCTCACGGTATTGGTAAATCGGCAAGCTCTTCCTCGTCTCATCCATTGAGAGTGCCTTCTTTTCTGCCGCCTTCAGCTGCTCAGCCATAAATCTTTCCTCCTGGCTCAGTCCTTTACCTTCCCCAGGTAATTTGGAGTCCATGACCCATTTAATTCCTTGCGCTTCATCTAAAACATAATCGTATTCGCCAGTATCCACTCGTTCTGTACTCTTGATCTGTGACTTTGCCTTTTCGGTCTGTTCTCTCTCCCATTCATCATGCTCCGTAACATGTCTCTCATTTCCGTACTCATCCCGATCAACATATCTCTTGTACATAGCCTCCTCCTTCCTCTTCCGATCGATCTTACCCTTTTCCGTAATATAATCTTCTGGCATAGCATATCCATCGAGATGGTCATCAATTCGTAATCGTTCTTCCGCGATCCGCAGAACCTCTCTGTTTTTCGCAAACTCTGCCTTCTCTTTCTCAGACAAGCTCACACCGCTCCGTAACTCTTCAGTTTCTTCAATGACTTGCTTGCGCAATAGTGCCAGCCGCTCAGCTTCACGTTTCTTGAGGTATTCCTGTCTGGATCTCTCACGAAGATCTGGCAAAGCAGCACTTCTCGCAGCAGCGTCATCACCCAGAGCCCTTCGCCTCGCAAGATCCTTGCCATCTTTCGTTGATGAGCGATCCTCTACAATCTTCTTCGTTTTGTCGTCATCTTTAGATCGCAGTCTTTTCGCAAAAGCCTCACGCTCATCAATATCCCGCTTCCGCTCAAGTTCCTCCCTCGCTCCATCGGACAAATCTGCCTCATCCACAGGCTCAGCCTCGTGATCAGTCTTTATTCGTTTCGAGGCCGATTCTTGAAATTCTGGCTCCTCATCAGAAACATACTCCTCATCGCCCCAACGATCCTCAAAATCTGCCTCATCGGCGGCTCGCCGTCTGGTCGGCTTCGATCTATGCTCCGTTTCCCGCCGTGGTGATCTTTCGCGTTTGGGTGATCTATCTCTTCCTGGCGAAAGTTCCCGACTTCTGTCTCTGTGCCTCTCACGTCTTTTGGAGCTTTCGCCATGTCGGCGCTTCTCTTTCTTCTTCTCGACTACCTTAGCCGGTCCGAGATCGTCGTCGTCCATCGCCACCAAGGCGTACCTCTTTCCACTCATAATTGCAACTGTAGCAGTACTCTGAATTATGGTGAGTCAGAGTCGCTGAAAACCCCAATGCTGATTGGCAAATCTAGAGAAAGCCTCTAGTCCAGCTGTAAGTATCCACGTGAGTTTACGATCAAGAGATATATGAGAAGTGAAGGCGTCGAGACAGAGGCGTAACTGTTGTTGCACGAGCTGTATGTAGCTCCACAAAGTTTATGTTAAGTTGCAGACCCCGGAAGTTTGTGTTTGCACTGTTTGCCTCGCTCTCGATTTCGCCGATACAGACACGCTGGTATCTTTGGAGGGCCCTGGATGACCAACGATCACTTTCTTTCGCACCGCACTTGTCGCGAATCGCCAATTACCTTCTCTATATTTCTTGCAATCGTTTTATAATAGTTGCAGTAGTAGGGAGTTGGGAGTTGGGATTTCAATATCCTCCCATCGGCGCAAAGATGTGGCTATTTCGTGCGTTCTTGGTGTTGCTGTTTGTTGTACAGCTCGTCGCATGCGCAGAAGATTATTACAAGGTACGATAACTGTGACTTAGACATCTATGAAACCAAAGCTAATTCTTCTGTAGATCCTCGGTGTAGACAAGTCGGCTTCGGATAAAGATATTAAGAAACAATATCGAACATTATCCAAGAAGTATCATCCAGATAAGAATCCGTAAGGACACTGTCATGCTTTAGATAACTCTCATTAATTTTTCTCAGTGGCAATGAAGAGGCCAAGCAAAAGTTTGTCGAAGTCGCAGAAGCATACGAGGCTCTCTCAGATGCGAATACTCGAAAAATCTACGATCAATATGGACACGAAGGTTTGAAACAACAAGGCCAGCGCGGTGGTCAAGGTCATGACCCATTCGATCTGTTCTCACGATTTTTCGGCGGCGGCGGGCACTTCGGGCATCACCAAGGCGTTCGACGAGGACCAGACATGGATGTCCGAGTCCAAATTCCATTGAGAAGCTTCTACAACGGGCAGACGACCGAGTTCCAGCTTGAGAAGCAAGCAATTTGTGAGGAGTGCGAGGGTAGCGGCAGTGCAGATGGAAAGGTTGAGACATGTTCTAGCTGTAGTGGACATGGTGTCAAGGTGCAGAAACACATGCTTGCGCCTGGCATTTTCCAAAATGTCCAAATGCAGTGCGATCAGTGTGGCGGCCAAGGAAAGACCATCAAGCACAAGTGCAAGGTGTGTGGAGGCCACAGGGTCGTCAAGAAGACATCGACTTTCACTTTGGACGTCCAAAGAGGTGTGCCGAAGGGCCACAGAGTCAGCTACGAGAATGATGCTGAAGAGAGTCCCGATTGGGTTGCTGGAGACTTGCACGTCACTTTGGTTGAAAAGGCGCCTAACTTGGATGAGGATAATGAGTTGAAGGTTGACGGAACCTTTTTCAGGAGAAAGGATGACCATCTCTACTGGACGGAGATGCTCTCCCTTCGTGAGGCGTGGATGGGAGATTGGACTAGAAACATCACGCATTTGGATGGACATGTGGTGCAATTATCCAGGAAGCGCGGTGAAACTGTCCAGCCTAAGCAGGTTGAGAGGGTCGCGGGAGAGGGTATGCCCATCTGGCATGAGGATGGTGATAGTCCCGAACACGAGCACAAGTTTGGTGATTTGGTTGTGACATACGAAGTTGTCTTGCCAGATAAGATGGAGAAGGGCATGGAGAAAGAATTCTGGGCCCTCTGGGAAAAGTGGAGGAAAAAGAATGGTGTTGATCTCCATCATGATAGCGGAAGACCTACACCTGTACCCAAGGATGAGCTTTGAAGATTGTATGCCAGATAGAACTAGACTTGTACAACATATCAACAATGAGTTAGCGGATAAGGTTCATTGCAGAAAAACACAACAGAAAGGCTTTCCAAAGACGTAATACTAAGATGAGCACTGACATGACCCTCCATAGTGAATAGAGCACAGTAAATGTTGGACAAGAAGAAAGGTCCATACTACTTGTCAATCAAATCCTCTCCTTCACGAAACACAACCAGTCCATGTACACCAATGAAATCCCTCATTCCATCCCTATCCCGCGCCAAACACCAGCCTGGTTGAAATTCAAACCAAATACCCATGATAACGACAAAGGTTTCGCAATCCTCACGTGATAAAGATGTTCCAAACCATGCAGTGCGGTCGAGTCCCACTAATGAAATAAGGAAACAGAGAAACCCTCCCATGAACATCTACTACTCTCGACTTCGTTCACAGCTCATATCCCACTCTACTTATTCAACACAGCCTCATAGAATGTAACCAAAACGCCAATTCCACATCCTGTCAAAACACCCATTGGACCACCATAAAGCGCACTGTTGATCCTTGCTACATGCTCAAGATCGACCCAACCACCAAAGGTAGCGTCCTGCGCATACACAACGTAGGTCAACAAAGCCTTAACGACGTTGAAGGTCAACGGATCGAACTTATATTCAAAACGACTCTGCGACTTTCCTGTGTTTGGTTTGCTCGTCAAGTTGAAGAAGTAAGATGTGAAGAGCGGAACGAATAAGCTAGTGGTCGCCCAGAGCAATGCTGGACCCCAGAAGCTGCTTGTAAGAAGGAGGAACATATCCGGGATCTTGACATCGTACGAAGAGGTGTGCAGGAGATTGATAGCTGGGATGGTAAAGGCGAAACGATCGGACAGAACCTCGCGGCGAAGACAATAGGCCTCGAAAGCCATGATGAGAGCTTCCACGGAGACCACATTGGACAAAGTTTCGCGGGTATCCTGTGCAATCTCTAAGGCACCCGAATCCTCGAATGACTGCGAGATTCGGCGACGTACAACGGCAGTACGGCGATCAATCACGTCTGCGACTATGCTTGGCGATGGGGGCAGAGGAAGGTTGTTTGCGAATGACAGGCTCGACGCGCGACCCGGAGTTCTTGCGATGGCATCTGTGGCGCGCGTGGAGACGCCTTCAACTTCGGATTCATCACTGCAGCTATCAGGAAAAGTCAAGGTCGAATGGACGGACGCGTCGCGACTTACACGGTTGCGGCCAGAGCCTCAGAGACATCTTCGACGACTTTGTTTACTTTCTTCTTGATGGACTTCACATTGTTCTCTGCTACACTGGTTATACTGGGCGCCTCTCTCTTTACTGGCGACAAGTCTCCGCGTTTTTTGTAAAAGGGTGTTAGACGCGTATCGCTCATGAGGTGCGAGGAGTTGCTGCGCAAGTAATCATCAAGCGCGACCTCAAGCTCGGCCTTCTTGAGTCCATCGTACCTGAATCCCACAAGGAATCGTCAGCATCTCAGTTCTTATGGATTTTACGGGATTCTCTAGCCCGGAAATAGGAAGGGAAACCGACTCTTTGAAGCCAACTGAGTCCGCCAAATCCACCAATTCACTCTTCCTCTGCTTCTGCAACCAGTTCGAAGCACCCGACATAGTTGCGTGATTATGGGTCGCGTGGATTATGCGATCGTGATGATGGGTTATAAGTGGTAGCAAGTGCTGGCTATGATGGCGGTGAAGCTGTTGATGTAAGAAGCTGAAGTCGGCTTTGGTGGGGAGAGCTTGAGCTTGGGCTTGTGTTGCATGATGCTCCCCCGAAGCGGGTACCGTGCGCGTGCCGGAGTAAACACGCCGAAGGTAAACAGAAGTCCGCTAACGAATGGTTCTCGAGATTTTTCACATTTATCCACCTTGCGACAAAGATTGTGAATGTTGGGCCAATGGAGGCTCGAGAATTTGTTTACCTGTGGATATCTATATTTTTCTCGCAGATTTTGTGTTGATATCGTTGGTTTTGCGTTGATTGGGACTGATCTGGATTTCGTGATAGAAATGTGATCTGGTTTCAACCTCTATACTTATTATTCGTGTATTATCTTGAGAATGGAATGGAACAATAGAACAACGTATATTCGTTTGCTGCATACATAGATAGAGTACAGCCTCATTTATTGACGATACACGATTCTATATCTTATTCGGATTATCACAAGTTCGAAAGCCATAAGTAAGAGCTCGTTGTTCCTCGAAACTCTTAATTAGTGCCAACATGCATAAACATGCCCATATATCTTTGTAAAGCTCCAACTTGAATTCTCATTAATTCAAATAGTTGACAACCCGGCTGCCTCTCAATTCAAAGGAAGCTTCGTCCATCAAAATAAGCTTAATAAAGTTGGATGCCAATTACTTCCCGAATTTTGGCATTTTTAAATGAAAGTTGAAGAATTAAATGGATAGAATTGTTATCTGAGAAAAGGTAAATTATAAAGTCTATCTAAGAACTGGGCCTTGCAGGTAACTAGTTGCAGTCGAAATGCACATATATTAAGATCATAAAATTGTAAGGAGTAGAAACTGTTATATAGTCTATAGATGCAGATTGTTGTAAGAGTGGGATATGCTGGCCATTTGCCAATTATAGAAATCAGTCTCGCCATCATGCATTATCTGGTCGTTGCTTGTGCTTTCACCATCGATTTGATGACCTCACACGCAAACCCTGATATAGATGCCAAGGTGTTTGAAATAACCCATCTACTCATATAATCCCAAAAACCTCTCTTCGCCCTTTTTCATGACTCGTACTGGAATGTAGCCCGTTTGTAGCTTCAAAGTAATGACAGACTCAGAAGCTCTTATCTTTCTCCTGGCCTCCACCATGGCCTTGCCATAGACCTCTCTCTTCTCCTCTGCTGACATCTTCTGCACCTGGTCATCATTTGCCCACTCATCAACCGCCAGCTCAATTGAATAATTCTGGAAAACCACAGCAAGAGCGGTCATGACTTCCACCTGCGCAAATCTTCTTCCAAGACAACTTCTCGCACCCTCTGAGAAGGGTATATAAGCACCTTTGGGAGGATGGAAAAGTTGAGCAGAAGTATCCCTCCCGGTTGGACCCCCGAAACTCACATCCTCCTCTTCAGAAGTGTTTCCAGAGTCGGGAGTGTTCGTTGAATTTGAGCTCTGCGCACTCTGCTTCAGAAACCATCGTTCTGGAACAAAATCATTCAGATCGTCATCAGCACCGGTGATTTTTGAAGGCCCCATAGAAGGCCAATATTTTGGATTGCGATGGGTGCCCACAACATTCAGACTGACATGAGAGCCCTTGGGGATGATACACTTTTTGCCGTCGACAATGAGGACCTGATCAACGTCGTCGGTACATCGTTTAGGAATATTGGTCACAGGTGGTATTAGTCGTAGCTCCTCATTCAAGACAGCTCCGAGCATACCGCCCATCACCGCATTGATAGATGATTCAAAACTCCAATCTTCAGGGGGTGTCGATCCGAATATGTTCTGGACTTCGGTCTGGACTCTCCGTTGACTTCCTGGAGCCATGGCCAGCTCCATGAGGGCGAAATGAACAGAGTTCGCGGTAGTTTCATGCCCTGCAATAATGAAAACAAACGCGTCGCCAAAGATCTCTGTGTCGGAAAGAACATACTTCCCTTTGTCCCCTTCCTTGGCGTCGTTGGAATCGGCAAGAGAATCTCCATAGGAACTCCTCACAAGAGTACCCATCATGTCCATCCCTTGGTCCTTCTCTCCTTTCCGAGATTCTACCACTTTCTGATTGAAGAGCTCCTTCATGTATGTTTCCCACTCATGGTGGGCTTCGTGTGCTTCTCTGGCCGCTTCCCATGGAAGTCTTTCTATTCCATATCAGTCTCTGTTACGATAAAAAAGAATTCTTCACTTACTCAAAATCCACTTTGGTAACAGCAAAACCAACAACAACCTCTCAAGAAGTGTAGACAAAGCATCTGAGAAATTCAATTTGTGCCCGTTTCTTGGTGTAGGACTTCCAAGACCACAATCCACCGCATCTGATTGCTTCGCACCCGGCCATAATAACCTCACACCAAAACCAACCTTGCTGATGATATGCAAAGTCAATCTCATAGCATCCGTAGGGACTTCATTTAACGTCGAATTCCCCTTTCCATCTGGTCCAGTCCACTTCTCCAACATCTGTTTAGTCTGTTGAATTGTCTCCTCGAAAACCATATAGTTGTTCTTTTCATTGAAAGTAGGTGATATAATCTTTCGATGCGCTTTCCACACATGCCCTTCAGTTGTGACGACATTTCTGCCAAATATATCCAAGATTTTGTAGTTCTCAAGTGGCTTTGGGAAATGATCACGACGAGCACACACTTGGGATATGGCGTCAGGAGAAGCTAACCAACAATAGATGCTCGTTGGAGTTACAGTCAAGAACGTATCGCCATGCTTCTTCAATGGTTGGTAGAGGAGACTCCATGACCACTCAGGATATACGAAACTACTTCGGTTAGCTAAGATAATCAGTAAATTTTGAGATACATACTCAATCCAGCTTTCTGTCCATTTAGAAGGGAGTTTTTGGAGAAGAGGTATCCATAATTTGTGTGTTAGTAGCCACCATCTGGCAAATTGATTTACAGCTATGAATGATCAGCATCTTCCATGTAGTTTGTATTATCATACTGACGCGTGACAACATATGGTAGATTTGATGCTTTCGCAGCAGCAATATTCTTCTGAAGTCTGAAGTATGATGAGAGGATCCAGTATATTACTAAAACCAACAATATAAGTGCGATTGTCGACACCATGATGTAATTGACTTTGGAGATGCAACCGGTTCAGAATGATGTTTCGAGAAGTAACCAGGCACGTTCTCCTATTTGCGATTATAAAAAAGCAGTTGCTACAGTTGCACAGATGAGCAAGTCTGATGAAAAATTGTAAAACGTATTGTCATGATGTACATACATATAGGAGTCTCCATTATCCCTCTAGCTTCAATCGTGACGGCAGGCGCATCTCATTACAGTTACAATGGATCCGGCTCAGAATGGTCTGTCCTATCTACCATCTGCCCACCCTCCAAGGATTCTCATGAGAGCACAACATGTATGACTTTCATTCTGCATGTAGTTAGATGCACGTCAAAGTCGGCTCTTCATCAAACTCCTTAGTCTTTGTAGCTGTGCCGATCCAATACCAGCTGTGATGATTCTTGATTTCGGCTGAGGTGTCTTCCGTGCCTGGCCAGACGCCAAAGCGGGACCAGCTAACCAGTACCGGAGACCAAGCTTTGATGCTTATGTACTTCACTATAGAGCAGGTAGTGCTCTGATACCTCAAAACTGTGTCACAGATATCAATTCGTTCGGGATACTCTTGCGTGTGAGATCGTAGGTTGGGCGTCAGGGGGAGAAAAGAGAAGATGCTCGCCAGAGAGCTTCACTTGTTGAACGTGCATGAAGCTGGTAGTTCGGGGTCACAAAACCTCGTTTCATACTCGAATGAGATTTGCACAGTTTAATATGCGCAGATGCTGGACTTTAGATCACATTGAGCAAGCACCGAAAGAGGTATGATGGTGCATGTGTTATGCGATAAAAACAATTGTAGGAAAATTGTAGGAAGCAATTTTAGGTTGATGAAGTTCGATGTTCTCATTCTCATTCTCATGTTTCGGTTCTCAGTCTCAAAATGCGAAAAACAGTCACATCACGTGCTTTTGACGCGCTAAGGTTAACCGAGCGCACACAATCAATTTGGTAGAATTTCCTCATCAACCAGCCTCATCATCGACTCTAACGACAAACCCTCTTCACGACACATTCAATACCGTCAAGATGGTACGTACTGATGATTTCCAAACCTGCCGATGCGATGGATTGGGAGCGCGCGAAGATCGATGCGACCTGCGATGAGAAGTTCCGCGACGAGTTTCAAGATCCAAATCGAAGTCGAATTTGAAGCCCACGAGCGAATATGCGCCACACCAACATAGAAGATACGGCTCTCTTCACGAAGTCAGCGGTTATCTGTCGACTTCGAAATATACGATTGACGAAGACCATGCGTGGATGAAACCTCCATCGGCAGAAGGAAGAATTACTCGAATATCGAAGCTAACGACCGACTTTTCACAGGTCAACGTCCCAAAGACCAGACGCACCTACTGCAAGGGTAAGGACTGCAGAAAGCACACCCAGCACAAGGTTACCCAATACAAGGCCGGAAAGGTATGGTTCAGGAATATCATCTCGAAAGAATACAGCGGCTCATATATTTTAGGCTTCCCTTTTCGCTCAGGGAAAGCGTCGTTATGATCGCAAGCAGTCCGGTTATGGTGGTCAGACTAAGCCAGTTTTCCACAAGAAGGCTAAGACCACCAAGAAGGTTGTGTTGAGATTGGAGTGCACAGCCTGCAAGACCAAGGCACAGTTGGCATTGAAGAGATGCAAGCACTTCGAGTTGGGGTATGTTTTTCTATCCGGTTTGAAAGCACAAGTATTGACAATTTCTTTTTAGTGGTGACAAGAAGACCAAGGGTGCTGCTCTTGTATTCTAGATGCAGAATATCTCTTCCTTTTTTCGAATCGGGGTTATGGTCACATCCGGTGGATATTGCATGGTCACAACGAGTTACGATGTGGAGTCTTCTTACACTTGGAGCTTTGAACTCCTGCGGTTCGACCGTCGATGACTAGGTGAAACATAGCAAAGTTCGCTGAAGCAAATCTTTGGATCAAATGTGGTTATGGTGAAATGTGAATATTGAGAATTGGAACTGCAGTATGACAACGATCAAACATGCCTTCGAATCACCATGCGGGAATATGAAAACTTATCAAATCTCCTAAGTTACACAGTTGACTTAACTCGAGAACATGAAGTCAAGTCCATAGATTTGAGTAACCTTCAACTACCAGGGTGAAAAGTCTAAAGTGTAAGCACAATTCCAAAATTCTTGTCTAATCTTTTCTTAAAAGCCCTTTCCCAGTGCAACGGTATTGCCACCACCATACCACAAAGTACCCTCTCTACAGTCGAGACCCTTCTCCTGTCCAACTATCCACTCACCACCCTGCTTAATATTTCCATCCTTTGGCCAGTACTCCTTCTCCAACCAAACATTAATCTCCTGGATAACATCAATCCACCCCTCCATCTTTCCCACGTGATCATCCTGCGTCAGAAACCTACCAACAGTGATATGGCTACTGGGAACCACGTACCGGGACTCAACATTGACACCAGTCTCTTCACTGAGTGCATAGAGATCCCTACGGAGATGATGATAGCTAAAAGCATCCTCAGACGTCTCACGTCCCTCCGGCAAAGCTTCCCCGGCAGCCGGCAGGAACGACAACGCGATGGCCGCCCCGTCATACGATATCATAGGCTTGATAAGCCGTGCTCGGTGCGTTACCGTGTAGTCTACAATCTCGGGTACCTTGCTCGACATCTGCCGCACGATGGCATGAACCTCCTCTGTTGTGATGGAATGCGTAATTTCCAGCGCTGTCAGATGCAGTCTTTCTTGCGGCATGGTCCAGAGACCTGGAGATGTTAGCTGGTTTGGAACCCAGAGTCATCAAGGGGGAAGGGGGAAGGGCTACTTGGGGCGAAAGCCAGTAGCTTTTCTTGAACGCTGGCTACGAGAGTCTTGATATGGACTGGTGGTCGTGCCCAGAAGACCAGGCAATGTCGTGGGTCTGTGTATCCTGGCTCAATATCGGCCTTCTCCAGCTTCAGGAGCACTTGGTCGATGATTAGTCCTGGGAAGTCTGGTGAAAGCAACTTGGCTTTCTGCTGGGCGTTGCGGGTGGTGCGGTGCGTTGAATAGAGAGTTTGGATTTTGTGCTGTGCGTGTTAGTGATGGTCGTGTACAAGTAGCAGAGAGAACATAAAATGTGAAAATGAAAAAATGAGACTTTCCTCATTTTGATAAAGGACTTTGTGATATTGCGGGGGAATGTAAACGTGATAGTGAAGAGGACAGCTCACTGGATCATTGTCACACGCGTTGATTAGTGCATCATATGGGTTCGAATGAGTGCTTAAATCGACTCCGGAGAGATCCTCGAACTTGTTGCTTGCGTCTGCAGATCCTGCCAGTGTTGGAGGCATTTTTACTAGGATTTCTGTTTGTTTGGTGTTGAGGGAGTGTATCCAGGAGGTCCTCAAACTCGAAGTACAGCAGGTTAGCATGGCCAAGCCTGCGGCTTGGCTGTTTACCGAATCTCAATACCTACACTTACCACATATCAGATCTTTGAGATTGATCAACATAATGTGGATATCGATACAAGTAGGATATTTGAGATTTCACTGAGGGCAAAAATTTGTTGACCACATGCGGAGTAACTACTATTGGTTGTTGATTTTATTTCATTTAACGATTGCCAATTTACCAATTTCATCACTTACCTAGCAATGATCCGTACCGTGTTTAGTTATTAGTAACATAATAAAGTTAGGATCATGAAGGATACCAGTTTGCTCTAGACAGTGGTGAATTATTTGTGTAAGTAAAATTCTCACAGAGATTAAAGAGCCTACTTACATATATCAATTAACCTTGGAGAGTTGTATAACTTTCAAAAACAATACGGGAATATAGTCATTAGAAAGGGCAGCAATCTCTGTAACCTAAGATTATTTGATGCTGTATAAATATTAGAAACAATACTGTTGTTGAGAACAGTATAAATACCTAGAGCTATAGAATTGTCTCGAGCCATACATTTATTCTAAGCTCTACAATTATTAATTAGAGTTGTCCATCCATTCAAAAGTGTATCTAAAAATCCCAAGTGGTTGTTCAGAGTATTATTGCCATTGCTTGATGTGAGGTTAACCTAAGGCCTCAACGACTCGCCAAACACTCCTTTACCCCTCGCTTCATCACATCAAGAGACAAAAAGTGAAGCATCTGCAACAACAATAACAACACAAACACTTCCGTTATCGGAAGTAATCAAAAAATAAAAAAGTAATTCAGTGGGCTAGACTGTATCGGTATTGAACCGCACCCGATTTGAACGGATAACCTTCCGCTAAAGTCCATTTCTGGAGGCGGACGCGCTGCCGTTGCGCCAGCAGTCCTTATTGTTGGACGATCGATCGTATTTTGAGATATATTAGTTTAAACTAATGGCTGAACATAGACATCTCAACCCTCACTCGAACGTGTCTTGTAATCGTACAATGTTGTTCGAAGCTGGATGAAGGCCAACCTGAGATTCCAATCAACGGCCGTGAACACAATGTCGATGTTGATATTCTCAAAAGATTGCTAAGTTGCTTTTGTTCCTCTTGACTAGGAACGGAGCGACAAGTTATTCATGACCGGGTGAAAGATATTCCAATCCCCAATTCAAGAGGTCCGTGCAACACGCGTCCTCTGTGTTCAAGTCGCGACCTTGTCGCGTCTGCCCATGTAAAGGAAATTGTGTAAGTTTCCAGATTGTAGAACCACCAACATCATCCATTGCCAATAGCCAGTCCATCTCCCTGGGCTGCAAATACCCTGTTTCCAATAATGTCGCTACTATGAGTCTAAATATTCTAAAAAAGTTGGTATAATGTTCTGTTCATTGCTCAAGTCGTCCTTTGTTCAATCGCTGTACGTTGTTCGGGGCTGATTATGATAGGTTGTTTTTGGCTGTGAAACCCATTTATTTCAACACTCCCTCGAACCCGTTGGACTATTACATCTGTTGATCTTCCTTGCTCCGAGTCGACTTCTATTCTATCTCTAGGCACTGGTGCTTGTAAAGAGAATGGCGAGAAAGCTTCATTCCCAAGTGGCGGCGGCCACTGTCTTGCTCTCGGATTCTTCTGAAGATGAAATTGTTGTGACTAGAAAGGGGCGGGTAAGAACAGTGCCAACCACAGGCCAAGCATCTCGAAGTCAGAGTCGAACCTCTGTCTATACGAGTGCACCTAGTGCGCCCAGGTCAAGGTCGACTTCGAGTACGGCATCAGATTGCATTGTAGTAGCCTCGTCGCGGGAAATCGTCAGTGATGGAGATGATGAGAAGGAAGACCCACTATCAAGCATACCCAGGACTTCACGGAAGCGACGCCGCTCAGAGTCCAAAGTCTCCAACGATGAACTTGCTCTTGAGGATCCGAAATCCGCTGTATGGAAAGGCAGGAAGGAGTCATTTGCGATTGTGGTGCCCACGAGGAAGAAACCCCAGCCAGGTCCGTCACTTAAACATGCTAAGGCTAGAACGAAGGCGACTTCAAGTAAGGGAGGACAGTCAGTGAATAAGATTGCTGGTAGGTCTTGCATTGTTCCTCTTAAACCGTCTCAATATGCTCTCGCACATGGATCTTGTATCAAGACTACCTAGAATCAACTTACTACATGGCCTCAAGACGACAGGAGAGTGGACCGGGCTTGAGAACTGATTTGCCAACCTATCAACTGTTTTCTGGAATGCAGCCGCGTCGAGCGCCTCGTGCTAAGATTGGTGTTGCTATGAAACGCGTTTCTTCAAACCCGGAAGCGACTCGCACCATAAAACATCACAATCACGCTTGTTTCCTTCTCTTTGATCAAACAGATCATCATATTCCTTTGTATTTGTTCGGATCATTTTTCAGATATCATACTCGTCGGAGTTTTCACACATTCTGACTGCCCTATCTTCTTTCGCTTGATTAAGCATCTACCCCTTTCGGAGGTTAACAACAACAGGTAAAACAACAACCATGCCTCCGAATCAGAGATCAATTCATGCATTCTTCTCTTCCAAGTCGAAGACCAAAGAGTCTACGGAGGAACAAGAGCCAGTACATCGACCCACACATCATCGTTCTTCCAATGATGTGGCTGAGGATACCGTTGAGCATGAACTGACCGACGGCGAAGGCTCAGCTTCATCTACAATGAAGGAAAGAGAAACAACCCCACTCAACACTTTAACTGCAACAAGATCTGGACGAAAGGTCATAAGCAAGTCACGTAAATTTGCTATGATCGAGGAGGAATCAACCGATATAGCATCAGATTCATCAGACTTTGCCCCCGAATCACAAGGCAAAACCTCAGAATCCGAGTTTCCAGCCGACGATGAAGCTGTTGACGACCTTGATGATGCTACTAATGTTACCTCTGATGAGGACAAAGGTGCAGATATTACTGCCGATGACAACGAGAGTGATGAGGCTCCTATTACAAAGCGCCCAAAGTTGTCAGCCAAGGCTCAACAATCGGAGACTGGCAAGAAAGCAGTGAAGCTCCTCGAATACAAAGACAACTTTGCATATAGAACAGGACTTGATGAGTCCTTACCTCCAATATCCGACAACACCGCTATCTTCCATGATCAAGTAGCCGCTGCAATGACCCAGTTTGGCTTCGAAGATGTGCTTGAGCATTTAAAAGGCCGAAAGCTGAGAGTCGGCACAATGTGCTCTGGGACCGAGAGTCCAGTACTTGCTCTACAACAGTACACTGAAGGTAAGAGTAAACATGTGATCATAATGTACTCTGCTGACAATTACAGGCTTGAAGCAACACTTTGGCCAAGCTCTTGACTTTGAACACCTCTTCAGCGCCGAAATCGTTCCTTTCAAACAAGCATATATCGAGAGAAACTTTAATCCACCAGTTATTTTCAGGGATATTAAGGAGCTTAGATCAGAGGGGAAGGCGACAACTGCATATGGCGCATCGGTAGATATTCCTACGGGCTTGGATCTTCTGGTTGCAGGATTTTCTTGTGTCGATTTCTCCCGTCTTAATGGAAGTACCAAGGATTTAGAGGACGGAGGCGAATCAGGAGATACGTTCTACTCCATCACGGATTACTGCAATTTTGCTCGACCCAAGATCGTCATTCTCGAGAACGTCAACGGGGCTCCTTGGGAGCTGATTAAAGACTATTTTCCAACAATTGGCTACACTGCGGAATGGGTGCGAGTGGACACCAAAAACTATTACATACCACATACCAGACAACGCGGTTACCTTATTGCCATTGACGACAGAGCCTATGAAGGTGCCGAGGATGCCGTACAGGAGTGGAAAAAGATGATCACCAAGATGAAACGTCCAGCGTCTTCAGGAGTTGAAGCATTCTTGCTTCAATCTGATGACCCACGACTTATCCGCGCTGGTGATGACATGGCAAAGGTCGGCGAGGAGGAAAAGCGACGCACAGAAATCGATTGGGGTGCGTGCAAAATTCGTCACGGGCACTACCGTGAGGCACTTCAACTTGGATCGAAGCGTCCGTTGCTAAACTGGGAGACTGGTGGCACCTGTACCCCACAAGACTATATGCACCAAAAATGGCTGAAGGGTCAAGTAGAACGTGTCTGGGACTACCTCGAAATCGCAAACCTGCGTAACCTCAGTCGCGGTTTCGATCAGGCTTTCAAGAATAGAAACCTCGAGTGCTCTCAGAATGTCGATCGGGTAACTGATGACATCGCTGCTGGTCTCACCGGTTGCATCACTCCGACTGGAAGTCCTTTCAGCACCATGAGAGGAGGCCCAATCAGTGGTCTTGAGGCTCTTGCTCTTCAAGGTCTCCCGATCGATCGACTTCAGTTGACGCGAGAGTCGCAAGCCAAGCTTCAAGACTTGGCAGGAAATGCAATGTCAGCAACTGTGGTGGGTGCCAGCATGCTTGCTGCTCTTCTTGTCGGATATCCAGCCCTCGAGCCTGGTGATGGGGACATTCCGATGGATGAGTCCTCCTCTGTTTCTGCCATGTCAGGAGCTGAGAACCTTCGACCACATGTTCTCGACCCCGCCAGTTATGAGCCAGCATCTGTGCAAACCGTTCTTGAGCGAGCTAGACTCAGTACTAGGAAGTGCTACTGCGAGGGTCGTCTTCAAGTCACGGAATCCCCTTTGCAGCAATGTAAATTCTGTAAGCACACTGTTTGCAGTCGTTGCAATGCAGCTCACAAGCATATGTACGAAGTGCTCCCCGCACCAGATCGCATATCGCCCGTTTCGTTTGAGGAGGAAATCAAAATGGCTTTGCCAATGCGTATCCAACTAAAGGGCCTTAGCATCACAGAGCTTGACGGTCTGAAGCCCAAATCCAACGTTGCGAACGGGGACTGGAAGCTCCTTCGAGGGGCTGTTGAGAATGCGTTGGCTTCGGAATTTCGTTACTCGTCTGCGGTCCGATCCCAGCAATGGACGATCCATTTCGACTCAGACTTCGCAAGAATGGAGCTTGCAATAGAGTCTCACCGCGTCGAATGGCGCCTTTTCGGCAAGCCATCGTCCAGCACACCCGTCAATGCTCCGATTCGAAAGCTTCTGCAACAGCCGATTGCTCGTATGAGACCGACCGGGTCTGATTTGATCGAGGGCAGATGGCAATTCTGTTTCCCCGTTCGTCACAATATTGACATATGTATTGAGGGTGTTGAGAACTCTGAAATTCCTTCCTTCGAGTCAGTAATGGGTTTGTCGAAATTTTCCAAGAAAGAAATCTTCAGCAGAATACATGTTTCTGTTGATGAGTCCGACGTGCATTTGCTTGATGAGGACATTTCGGGTACCTACCGATTGAGGCAGAATTGCGGTACGGCTGGCGGCACACTGTATGTTCATGAGAAGACCAAGCATAGTCCGACGCCTCTATTTTTGTACCTCGATCCGGACTCCATTGGCCACCCAGATGATGACTTTTTTATATTTGCTAACGACAGTCGTCGTTTGGAGTTTGGCGAGTTCAGGAGCCGAATCGCTCGACTTCAAAAGGAGTGGCGCCCATCAGAAGTCGCTGTCGTTGATGCTGAGGGTAACAAGAATAGGACATCACGAGGTACTAGAAACCATATTGTCCAAATTAACAAAATGGGCCCAATTAACGTCAAGGGTATCATCGACGGCCATTGGGTAAAGACCAAGGCGTCTCTGAAGATTCCTAACCATGACATTATGGGTGCATATCGCTACACTCCTTCTAAATCTATGCGTCCAGATCAGACTTCTTCTTGCGATCTTACAACAACCATGTTAACTTGTAATGCAACAGCAAAGATGGCAAAGGATTCACCGTGGCGCCTACAGAATTGGGTGGAGGTCAGCCCGGTGGACGAGCGAAAGTTCTTCACAGTCTTTGCCTGGCTCTCTGAGCGGGCTCGTAAGATCCCAGGGTATGGAATGTGGCATGAAGTTGGCAAGTGCGACTCATTCCAGTGTGAGACCTGTGCTCCAAAGGCTCCAGCAATCAAGTGGAAGTTAGCACCATTACCCCCCTCCAACACTAAGGCGAAAGGCAAAGGCAAGAAGAGCGAAGCTCAATTGGCAAATGAGGTCGTCAAGATGCTGCCATTTGAGGACGTCCAGGAAGCCGCTCCGTTCGAGCGTGCCATGAAGAGTCGACCATCTCCTTTCGTGGTACAATTCAGGGTGGATGATTCTGATAACATCGAACTGCGACTTGGTTTCAACCCCATCACCCTGATGCACCGTGCTCTCGCAAAGTTGTCCATGCTTGGTAATTCTTCGGACATGTCACTCTCCTGGCGTTTGGTGACCAACTATGCCACGCCAGCGCGACCAAGTCTTCCCAGTTTCACTCTCAAGAGCAACGATGAGGACAAGCAGGCCTCTCAACCAAGAGGCTTCCGTCCGGTCATGAAGCTGCGCCCAGAGCAATTAAGATCTTTGAATTGGATGGTCTCTCAGGAGTCGGACAAATCTGCGCCATTCGTTGAAGAAGAAATTGAAGAAGCTGTCATTGCACAGATTGGCTGGCGTGCTGAAGGCCGAGCAGCAAAGCCTGTCTTCGTACGTGGCGGTGTTTTAGCTGATCAAGTTGGCTATGGAAAAACCATCACCACTCTTGCCCTCATCGACTCAAAGCGTGAGATTGACAGTAAGAAGTCAACAGAGTCGGTTGCTGGCGCAATACCTATCAAGGCGACTTTAATTCTTGTCCCTCCACATCTTCCTCATCAATGGGACAGAGAAGTTAAGAAGTTCTTGAAGCCCGGTTACAATGTGCTCATTATAAAAACCGCACAGGCCCTCGCGAAAATCACTATCAAGGATTTCATGAATGCAGATATCATCATAGCTTCCTGGAAACTGCCAGATGGTCCATCTTATTTATCAAAGGTTGTGAGTTTCTCCGGATTACTCGATCCTCCAGAGAAGAGTGGTGCAAGAGCCGAGGCAGTCTGGTACGATCAGGCACTCAAGAACATCTCTGAGCATACGGAAATGCTCAAAAAGGGTGGTCCGGGCCTCTTTGACTACATTGAAACTAGGCGCGCTGCCAACGAAAAGGCGGCTCAAGATGCTGAGACCTTTGTGCCATCTAAGCGACTACGTGGTCAGCAGTACCAGGACATGAAGGCCAGAGTCGCGGCGGAGAAGGAAGCTCTCAAAGCTGACGAAAAAGGTGCTGCCGGTTCCAAGCGTTCGAAAGACGAGTCGAATAAGGCTGCAGAAAAGCCGGTGCAGAAGAGTGGCGTTGACTTTTTCAAACTCAAGTCTATTTCGAAAGGTTCAGACTGGTCAACGTTTACTAATCCAATCCTAGAGATGTTCATTTACAATCGTCTGGTGGTGGATGAATATACGTATGTGACCGGAAAGGAGGGCATGACGGTTCCAAACTTGAGATCTCGCTTCAGATGGATATTATCTGGAACGCCTCCCATGCAAGACTTTGCAGACATCAAGTCCATTGCGAAATTTATGGGCATCAACCTTGGAATCGATGATACCACACCAGGTATCATCACTAAGCACAACATTGCTGGCATCCTTCGTGGTCAGACTGACAGCGAAGAGTTCCGATCTTTCAAGACGCCGGCCTCACCTGCCTGGCATGAGCATCGCCATGAGCATGCGCAAAATTTCTTGGACCATTTCGTTAGACAGAACATTGCAAAGGTCGGTGACATCCCAAACACTGAACATCTCCGAGCTATCACGCTTCCAGCTGCCGAAAGAGCTATCTATCTCGAGCTCCATCAAATTCTTGCTGCAACAGATTTCCGAATGACCAAGAGCAAGAAGACCGATGATAGCGATCGATCACAACGAATCGAGGAACTGTTAGGAACAAGTGCTACTGCAGACGAAGCCCTACTTAAGCGCGCTTCCTACTTCAAGATGGATGAACATGATGACGATATTGAGAACGCACCAAAGGCCTGCGACGTTATTATTGAAATGAGAACCCGTCAATACCGATCTCTTAAATCGCAGCTCAAGTCCAAGATAAAGAAGGCATGGTGGTTGAAGAGGAACTGTCTCGACGCTGATGAGCATTTCGCTAAATGGGTTGAAAATGTCAAGAATGGCGGAGTTGGTGATCGTGATGCCAGCAAGGAACTTGCCGATCTTGTCACCAGTCTGAAGGCAGCATACAATGAGGAGGACTGGAAGTTGTTCTACACTAGCACTAAGAGCAAGAGCAAGGCTGATGAGGAGCATATCGGTGGGAGACGCAGAGATGTGCGCCCCGACGGTCGTAATGCCGGTGGTTGTCTCAGGAGAGCGGCCCTCCGTAGACTTGCAACCGATCTCCGCACTGATGCAGCAGATCTTGTCACTCGCAAACGCGCTCTCCGTCTGTTTGAGGAAGTTCGCAAGGTGCAACTTGCATACACTGATGCTCGCAACGGTGAGGATCCTGAAGGTTGTCTTTGTGTGAAGTGTGAAGGCTCTTTCTTGCCACAAGAAGTATCTGTTATGACTGCTTGTGGTCATGTCGTCTGCAATGCATGTGTCGCTGCTCGAAGACATAAGGATGGATGTCTTGACGATGGGTGTGATGCTATCAACAAGCAGTATCAAATTGTTCCAGCTCCCGAACTTGGTGAAGAAGACAAAGCTTCTGCAAGTGGTATTCACTTTGGACAGAAGCTGGAGCACCTCGTTGACCTGATCAACGCCATCGACGACGATGATCAGATTCTTCTGTTCGTCCAATTTGCGGATCTCATGGATAAGGTCATCGAAGCCTTCCGAGTGAAGAAAGTCAGTCATTATGCGATCACGAACAGGGCCTCTGATGCATCCAACGTTCTCACTGCGTTCCAAGAGGAAACTGGCAAGGACAAGAAGAAGGTACTCATTTTGAACATCGGCGACGCATCTGCTGCTGGAAGGTAAGTCACCCCTCTCATGTCTTGCAAATCCATGTACTGACTTGCTTTATAGTAATCTTACAAATGCAAACCACATCATTTTCCTAGGCCCTTACCTCACCGATCTGCAGCAGACTTACGATAGTGCAATGACGCAGGCAATGGGCCGTGCTCGCAGATATGGTCAGCTTAAGCATGTGCACGCCTATCATTTTGCCAGCTTGAAAACTATCGACGTCAACATTCTCGAGGACCGTACCGGCAAGACCCTTATCAAGAGCGAGGATGTCGACATGGAAAGCGAGGTGGTGAAGCCGTTTGAAGATTATGAGGATTGTGGATACGAACTTTCGAAGCTTGGAGATGGTGGTGTTGAAGGAGAATGGCGTAGCAGTGGTACCGACAAGGTTGTCTACGATGAGGATGATGATTAAGTCGTTTCTGGAAATTTTCATGAATCATTTGGGGAAGCGTTTGAGCGTAATAAACTGGAGTTGGAAATTGACATTCTGAAGTGTGTAAGATTAGACTATTAAGCATAAGACTTAAGATAAGACTTAAGAGCAAGAAGCAAAAAAAAAGTATTATTAATTCTCGTCCACAGCATGTTAGTTGTGAACTGTTCCATTGCAATAGAAACTGACTGTAAAAACATAAATCGCTTCTCAAGGTTATGTCACTCCCTTTCCTCAACCGATTCTAATCCTTCCATCCTTCCTCTTTTCAACAACACCTTCCTCCTCAACTTTTTTCTCCCAGAAGGCCATCATAGCCCGCGATCCACGACTCCACTCCTCACGCCGTCTCTTGCATTCAACGCTCGTCCCCGGCTCCAGAATGATCCTCGCCGTCTCGCGCTCCTTGTCGTACGCGAATCGTTGCGCCTTGGCATACACACGCTCCCAGCACTCGGCGTCCTCCTGCAATACGTGAACGAGCGAGTCGCCGGCTACAGCTGCGGCATAGTGCGAGTCGGTGCTGCGGAGGGTGAGGTGGATACCAAGCGTGAAGGCGGAGAGGGTGGTGAGGGTTGTGGTCGTGAGGATGTTGATGAGGGTCTTGGTGGAGAGGGTGCAGAGGTGGTGGGCTATTGGGATGAGGGGGAGCGGGAGCAGGAGGAGATGGAGAGGCTGTGTGCGGAGAGCGTGAAGATGGGCTGTGAGACTGCTGTATGTGGTGGACTTTGGTTGCAGGGCTTTCATGTTCTGGAGATGCGCCTCGTATTTGGCGGTTGTCTCGTGTCGGCGGGTTGTGATGAGGTTTGGGAACATTACGTCGATTGTGGGATGTAGGATGTCTTTTTTGAATGCTTAAGAGTGCATATTGGATGCTCTTGATAGAAATGAAGCTGATGATAAGGGCTTGATATTATACCGGGAATTGGCGGTATTGATGCTCGGGGTTCGTGCTCCATTATAAGAGCGGCTGCAACAATATTAATATATGAATATTTCGCCACCTGTTATCCCATTCGAGTACTCACCGTGTATAAAGATTGAGTATGTGATGTCACATGCAGAATAACTTGTTAGTCATTAAGGTACTGTAGATGTTTTGAGAAAGTCATGACCTCGCTACCAAGTTCTCATGTCACGATGAAATGATTTCCCATACTTTAAGGACCTCGCAGGAAAAACAAAAATCGATGCAGAATACATAATGGGATAACGAACCTTGAAATAGTGTAGTTGATCCTAAGAGTCGATAATAATACCTAAAACAGAAGATGTAATCTTGGCAGTGAGGAGAGTTTCGATATAGCTTGGGAATGAAAAAATCGTAACAAGAGACATTGTGATAAATTCTAGCTCTAGCCTTAGGTAGAAGAACTTTCATAAGGTAGAGAGGATTTTAAAAGCGTTGTGAGGGTAAAGATGAGTAAGGAAAAGAAGACTGGGCCCTAAGCAACTATTCTATGTGCCTTCCATAGATATAAACCTAGAAATTGAGAACTTTAGTTTCTTTCTTGATTATTTTGATTAATCAACCTAATATAGATATGGTTAAATCTTTCTAAACTGTTATTAAGTAAGCTTTACGTGTTAGAACTTATCCTTAAGTAATCTACAGCTCAAATCTACAAGATAAAACACCAAGACTTGCCCGTTAATATTTTCCAGTTTCCTTTTCTAGATTCCCTACTTTATACCTCCTTACAATTTAGTATCCTCGAGAAAGGCCGTTGTAACTTGTAGATATAGAAATCTCATCAAATCTGAGAATTTCGTGTGGTAAGAAGTAAGGACAGTGACCCTATGGTGGGAACAGGTTATTGATCAAGAGATAGATTTCGACTGCATATATTGCGTAGATTGAAGTGATTTTCTATGTTAGCTCAACAAATACAAACCCTCATTCGAATAATTTGATCAGTGTTCCCAAATCAGCATATGACATGTGTGATTGCCTATAGGACAAAGTCGAAGCAACACTGTAGTGCTGTTAATATCATGTCATCACCCTCATTACCACCGTTCAACCGAACTTCTTATCATCATTCCAGCCCTTCTCACACAACAATCTCAAGGATGAAAAGCCATACTGACTCAGTCTCCCAAGTAACACCTACTACAAATTCATATCTCTGTCGACTTGCTAAGAGGAACCATACAAAACCCAGTACTTATATACTGGAATACTGGTAGTTGATAGCAAACTACGACAAATTGCTATAATCCATCCTCGTTGTTTCACAAGTATTCTCATACATCCTCAAATCCGTATCCCTTTCGACGTCATCAGCTCTCTCATCCAATCCCATCTCCCTCCCACTGATAAGTACCAACTCATACATCGTAGAATAGAATCCAATCTGATTTCAACTCGCCCAATTCTCACCATCAGCATGGACATACCACCTTCACCAGTTAGTTACACGCGAAAGTAAGTGGGCCACAACCAAGCGACCCCGACATCCGCCCCAGACTTCCCGGCCGAGCCTAGATTCGTCTCCGTCCTGTCTTCACTTGGCACAAGATGAAGATGAAGATAGATGATCTCAGGCATCGAATTTTGTCAGGCTTTTGGATGTGTACGGGGGGCACACTCCGTAATAACAAGCGGTATCGTTCGAAGAAGCTCCCTCTTTTCGCTGAGGTTCCTCGCTTTTAGGTCCTAGTTGATTTTGATCTAGTGGTTAACGTCCATCTTGGTTGGAGAGTCGATTTGATAGACTTGTGTACAATTCGCCGAGTGAATTTCATGTTCGGAGACGCTTCTCGGTGCTCCGAAGCGATACTCCGTATTCCACTGATAACCAATTCTGATTCTGGAGCGCGAGGAGGTTCGAGGTGAGCTGGTAGGCTTCTCACAAGGCACTTTATGCATCTTGACCTCATCACTCAACCCTTATTCATAGGTGTGATAATAGTCTGAATCCCCTTGTAGAGCACCATGGTACTTCGTATGTACTGTACAATTGAGTACTGGAGATGGATGGGACTTTGAAGTGCTGTTTCTCAGCGGGCTGCTCGTGTTCTTGTTATCTTTATCGCAACTTCCATGGTGGAGGCACTGCGGGACACATTGTGATGGATGTTAGGTCAGACATTTATTAATGGATGAAATGCGGTCATGATGGCTTTTATGATTTTTGTTTGTGATGTTGTGTAAATCCAATTGGTACTCTGCTGAGAATTTATAATCCGACTTATTGCTGGTGATGCGTTGACTTGGACTTTCTGTTATCATGGATGATGGGTAGATGTGAGGTGAGAGAGTGACGGTTGGCCAGAGTCAGTAGATGGAAGTCTGCGCAGTAAGTCGTAAGTAGCTTATCGCAAACCGCATGGGAAGATTTCCATGACAGATGAGAACGACAAAACAAATACTGATGAAGATAATTACCCAACACACACGAATTCGAGTACAAACAGATGGGTAAACAGACAACCAACCTTCAAGCAATCAGTACATATGATCACTTCCTGATTCTCTACTCACCGTGGAATCGTAGCATTCTCAAAGCTTCAAGCACAACTGAGATCTCTCTCTAGTCAGCCTCTGGTGGGGGCTTCAACCACAGAATCCAGACAATCCAGACTTTTCCTCTCCCCAGCATTGTCAATTACCACCACCACGAACCAAGCAAGCAAGACAGGCTTAGGACGACAGGGGAGAGGAGTCAAAAATCAGAAACATCTGCAGAATCAACAGGCATGTTTGAACCTTCACTTAATACACTTCCACTTATCGCTTATCTTTCCGTACAACAGTCAATGGCGGTATTGTGACGTTAGTTTATGAACAAGCACTTGTTGAGTTCCAGAATGTAAGAGCCTGGGAGCATTGCTACCCGCAGCACTAAGTCCTTCCGGAGCAATGACCAGAACGAATAACAACAAGAACGAATAGAGTCCGAGTATTTCAAGACGAGGATCTAGATTGATGACCGTTGATGGGCTCTTGATGGCCAGTAACATGCATGGCCCCATCGATACGACTGTCATTCGTTTTACTACACTCTACACTCCCTGCCACTAGGTAGGATACTCTATCGTAAAGCACCTCCTATGAAAGGATGCGCATACTCTTACATATGTACGTATGTACATACATATGCAGCTCCCCATCCGTCATGTGTCGAGTCGACTTGAGAAATCAGAGAAAGTTTGAATCCCATTCAACTGGCCTTGGACCATCAAGCCATTCATTCTTGTGAAGAAAATCTCTCAAATAACTTAACCATTTCTCTATCCCGAGGACCTGACCTTCACCAATCGTCGAATCAGACCCCTTCGATAAGAGAACCCGAAGCTAGAGGCGCCTTTCCCGACAGGTATCAGCAGCAATATTGGCAACGCCGAATTTGCAATTCCTTCTATAATTCTCCTAAATTCTCGTCTTTTTGTGCTGAGCGGGAGTCGTCATGGCTTCAGAAGCCTACGGTAATGGCGAGTCGCTGGATGTGTCGAAGGAGGAGAAGGCTACCATTGCAAAGAAACAATTGGGCGTCGAGGAGGGCCAAACTGTCGCTTTCGATGCCGACGATGAATTGCTCGCAAGTTTGGGATATCGATCTGAGCTGAAACGTGAATTCAAGTACACAACGGTGTTTGGGCAGAGTTTTGGTGTAAGTGTTTCTTGCTTGGGAATTTTCGAGGGGTTTATTGATGTGTTGTAGGCTATGGGTATTGCAAGTGCTATTGCGGAGAGCATGCTGTTTTCTCTCGGCAGCGCTGGCGCTGTGGGAATGGTCTGGTCATATTTGATGGGCTGTATACTGTGAGTCTCTTCACAGCACTTGTACCACATCTCTAATATTCACAGACTCATCCCCGTGGCCATTTCCCTGGGCGAGCTTGGATCTTCGATGCCAACTTCGGGAGGACTTTATTACTGGGTAGCACGCTTGACACCACCTAAGCAGAGAGCGTTCATGTGCTGGCTGGCTGGATACATGAATGTGCTGGGCTACATTTCCATCTTTGCATCGACCATCTATGGCGCAACATTGATTCTCGTGGCCGCCATTTCGATCGGTTCAGATGGGTCATGGATATCTACCAAGTATGAGAACTTCGGCATGTATGTTGCCACAACCCTCCTCGTCATGGGCATGACCTCCGTCTCTTCCAAGACACTCTCGCATCTCAACGCCTTCTACATCTTTGTCCAGTTCGCCATGCTCTTCTCCACCATCATTGCCCTGGCCGCTGCAACCCCCAAGGAGAATATGAACAGTGGTTCGTTCGTCTTTGGCGACTTTCAAAACACCGGCTTCTGGACTTCCAATGGCTGGGCCTTCATGCTGTCTCTCTTGACTCCGGTCTGGGTGGTATCGGGCTTCGAATCCGCAGCAACCATTGCCGAAGAAGCCTCCAATGCAGCAAAAGCCGTCCCCTTTGCCATGATTTCTTCGCTCCTTATGGCAACAGTAACCGGCTTCGCCGTAATCATCACCATCGCTTTCACGATGGGCTCTGATATCGACAGCATCATCTCCTCATCCCTCGGCCAGCCAATGGCGCAGATCGCCTTCAACTCCTTCGGAAAACAGGGCTCCATCGCATACCTCATCTTCCTCTGGTTCGCGTCCATCTGCAACTGTTCCATCCTGCTGGTCGCAGCATCCCGCGAGACCTTCGCATTCGCGCGCGACCACGGTCTCCCAGGCTCTGGATACCTGCGAAAGTTGGCGCGCAACTCAGCGCCCGTTCGTGCCGTGGGCTTTTGTTGTGCCGTCACCATCGCGGAAGGCCTACTCATGCTCGTCAACACGGTCGCCATCAACTCCATCTTCAACCTCGCTATCATTGGCCTCTACTTTGCCTACTGTATGCCTCTAGTCGCGCGCATCTGCTTCGGTCACTTCACACCCGGCGTCTTCTACACCGGTGATCTGTGCTCGACGCTCTGCTGCTACTGGTCGCTTGGTTGGATGACCTTCATCTTCGTCCTGCTCCTCTTCCCCTCCTACCAGAACCCCGGCCCCATGGAGATGAACTATGCCATCGTCGTGCTCGGCTTTGTGCTGATTTTCTGTGTCGTGTATTATTTCATCCCTGGATTCGGTGGCAAGACTTTCTTGTGAGTTGTTCTGCCCCTATCTTTTTTGCTTCGATCGTAAAGCTAATGACCCCCCAGCACCGGTCCAGTCCGTACCATTGATGATATCATCGATCAGAATCCGGAGCTTAACGCGCAGCTTGAGCGTAAGATTGGCGAGGAGAGAAACGGTTTTTCGTCAGGCGGCGAGGGTACTACTGAGATTTTGAATGACAAGTCCACGTCGTAGCGTTGGAGTTTGTGGGTGAGCGGCTGATGATATGACACCTCTTTGTTTATTGTTTTATTACTACCTTGATGATTTGGGAGCCGGAGATATATTAATATACCACTTGCTTTTGTGCTGAAAACGTAATTCCGTGGTAATTTTTATGCACGTGAACCGGCGCATACTTGCTATTGTGAGTACGGGAAGATGCTGTCACCTATGTGAGGCTACCAATGGAGAAGAAACCATTATCCAAAATAACTTTTCTGCGTGGGGTCCACAAGGGTTATTGTGAATGCAAGTCGTAAGTGTTCTCTGGGCGTGGATCGCCACGGTGCGAGATGAACTATTCTTTATACTCACGGTGCTATAAGTACTCAGGCTACATCACAGGACCCACGCCAGTAAATTCTTGGGAAAGATAGTGATCATAGTCCAATTGATATTTGATCAAGAAACAGTCTTGTATAAATTGCAGCCGCTATTATATGCTGATCTACGATCTAAATGTTAATCTGAGATACGTCTAATACTACATCCCCTCAGTATCACGACCTTACCAGAAATCCTCCGATCAAAGATCTGTTGCTGAACAGCAGTGTAAAACCTCTGCTGAGAAGGAACTTTGAATCGGTATCTTGGATTACCATTCGAAGCTACACAGAAGTAGATCTCAAGTCAAACCCTCTGTATATGAGGTTCTCAGGCATTGGAGAATCAAGATCGTGGGTATATATATGGCTGCTAGGATATGTACCACTCTGCATCCCAGTTTCCAATATGAATGGCGAAGAAATGCCCCGCGATGAGGTGGATGATGTTGATAATGATGTGTTACTGTATTAATGTAATAAGAAGAGAAAATGATAACGAGACTATAGATGCTGACGAGACTGTAGATGATGACGAGGTATAAGATAAAGAAGAAATCGCCAACTTAGATGAGAAGTTTGGTGCTGGCCAATAAAGCAGCATGAATTTAAGGAAAATTTGTGTGTTGGCAGGAGAGAAGAGGATGAGGGGATACTTATAGGTAAACAGAGGGAGGGCTATTCGTTGTGCGCGTTCACACAGGGATCCTTCTCTTGAAACTCCATCAGAATAAGAGGAAGAGTATCTCTAATGATGCTGAAATTCTCCTTTGGGGAAGTCATCCGAGATAGATTTGACACTGGCAACATGGAGGGGAAGAGTGTTATTTGTATACAGATGGAAGTAACCTATCTCTTGATATATCAAACTTTACAACAGAACATATTTCATTATATTTATCTTTATATAACACATCACACAGACCTATTTCATAATAATATTATCGCGGCCATGGCTTCCACTCTGATTCTTACTCCCGTTCAACTCCAAACGACAGGAATAATAGGTTTCTGCCACGACAACCACTGCGGGCGCGGTCTCTCAATCCCCGCACGAGTCTTAACATCCTCAATGCCCGCCGCCAACCTCACCAACGTGCCCTCACTCCAAGCAGTTCCCATGAGCGCCAGACCAAACGGCATTCCACCAGCCGCATTGATACCCCCGTTGACGGTAATCATCGGATATCCCGCCTGCGCAGCAATCTGATAAGTCTGCCCGACATCAGGCGGGACAAGCAACGCCTCAACAGGCCGCCCATCCCCAGCACCCTCCTCATTCGCAAGCGCGGCATCAATCCCCTGCTCGCGCGTACTCCCCCTCACGAAGTTATACGCCTCCCAATAAGTCTCGTTCATGATACCGCCGCTCTCCAAACTCGCTACGAATCCGTCCTGGCCAGACTTGAATGCGGGATGCACGCCTGCAGTTCCACCCTCGGAGCCGTCGTTGGCAGTGTTGAATGCTACTAGATCCGCAAGGGAGCGTATGTTGGTGTTGTTGAGCTCGGACAGGTACTTCGCAATGTCGTTGTAGAAATCGACTTTCACTACTGTGTACTCGCTCTCGTTTGTGTAACCGCGAGTCGTTCCGTAGTCCCAGTCCCAACCGTCTGGTGAGATGATCGTGTTGCGGTTGGGAAGTTCCGTGCCATTGATGATTGTTGCGCCGGAGGCTGTGAGGAGGGACAGAAGAGATGTTAGTTGAGAGATCATGTCTGCATCCGCATACTTCCAAAAAGAATCCCAGGGGAGACCGAATCGTGCACCGATGAGGGACGTGTTGGTAAGGAAGGGCGTGTAGCCGCCAACTGGTGTAACCTGAGCACTCGTGTAGTTGTCTCGTGAGTCAATGCCGTAGATTGCATCGAGACAGAGTGTTGCGTCAAAGATTGTCTTGGCTATGCAGCCGACTGTGTCTTGGTTGTGGGACTCGGGGATAACACTAGAGATGTCAGTTATTGATAACCTGGAATTATATGGCGTTCGAGACCAATTGTAAAGAAGTTACTTACCCATCTCTTGAAGTCAAGCCGACAGTGGGCTTGATACCTACTAAGCCATTCCTTTCAGAAGGACTAATAACACTACCGTCTGTCTCAGTCCCAAGTGCAAATGGAACAACGTTAGCAGCGACAGCAGCCGCACTCCCGGAACTGCTTCCACCAGGATTCTGTGTGATATTGTATGGACTTCTGGCCTGGCCACCTCTTGCAGAATATCCTTCGGAGTAGGAGTTGCTACGCATGTCGGCCCATTCACTAAGTCCTGCATGGCCCATGAGGATAGCACCGGCTGATCTCAAGCGACTGATGACATGCGCATCACGAGGTACCACCGAGCCCAGAAGAGCCAAACTTCCGGCTGTCGTTTCCAGCTTGTCCTTCGAGGCAATGTTGTCTTTGACCAAGAAAGGAATACCGTGTAGAGGACCACGGGTCTTTCCTGCATTTCTTTCAGCATCCAGAGCTGACGCTATGGTCAAGATATCGGGATTGAGTTGGATGATAGACCTATAAAGGAGTCAGCCATGGCCTTGCACTCGGATGATAGACACACTTCAGGTAAGAGTCAGTCTGGAAGTTACGCTGCATATAACAGAAAACGAGATCAACAGAAGTCAATCGGCCACTCTCCAATTCTTGTTGGATATCTGAAATCGAAGCTTCTTCCAAGGTGAAGCCATGGCACTTTTCCATTGGAAATTGCCCTACGACAGCAGCGGAGCCATTTTGAAGAACGGGAAAGTCGAAAGGATAAGGAGTGTTGTCGATCTGTGCGTCTACAAGCACAGAGGTATTGTAGGAAGAGCTTGCATTGAGGCTTCTCCTTCCAAAAGCTGTTGGGCTGGCAAGCGTCGTTGCTGCGCTTCCCAAGATGATACCGCAAGCCACGATACTGTGGAATACTGTCGACATCGCGCCGATTGATCCGTGATTAATTGAAGTATTCTGAGGGAGATTCTCAAGACTTCATATTAGATCAACAGGAACATCTTCAATAATATAGGAAAAGCAGATAAGACAATTGAAAGGATTGAGAGACATTACGGAGTAGAGATAGTCATCGTTATCAGTCGTTGAGGAACAGCCCAGGAACCAACCGTCATACTGGAACCTCGGAGGAACTGACTTATCTGTTTTCGCCTTATTTTATACTTTATCATATGGACATAATGTACGGAGTACATGGATCGTCTTCTAGGTATTGATACACAAAAGCTTGGAATATAGATATTGGCGTACCTAGCTTGAGGCTTGCGACTTGAGACTTGATACCGAGTCAACGGTCAATCATTCATTGCTCGACCGAGGGACGTTGCCGAGGTGGAATACATTAGGACGTACTCCCGTACGGAGTACTACAGTAATACGTATAACACCGGCACCGCCAGACGCCGATATCAACAATCTTTTATCCTGCCGTCCTATCATCCTGTCATCCTGTCATCCTGTCATCCTGATTACCCCATCCTTACCCCACCTTTGCATTTCGGCCTCTTCCTATCAGATCACAGTTTCGGGGAGCTCCAGTTCAGCGAAAGCTTGATTTCAAGTTCCAGGTCCATAATAAGCTCAGCTTCTCATTCTTGACGTTCCGTTCGTTCGTCATGACAAGAGTCAAATGCGAATGGAAATACGCTGGGTCACAATGGATTCATCCGTTACGACTGACGATAAATTCATATATCTTCTCTCCGGAGATATGATGCATCATATCAGAAAGCTTCTTATAAAACAACTCTCGTCTTGCTTTCGAGTAATATGACTGATATATTAGCTCGTTTCCCCTATGCCCGCTCTCCTGGATGCGCGTACTTACAAGGCCATCGCCCCCTGCAAGATCTTGGAAGGGACAGAGATATATATCCTCCAATCGCCATGAACTCTCGTTCACCAGGGTATTTTCAAATCTACCTTCAAAAGCTCAGCTTATGGGGGATACAGATACATTCATTATGAGTCATCTTTGCTATTGTAGGGGCCCCAAGAGCGCAACAAAGTACAGGCAGAATACATTTCGTAAGAGAGCAAATCCTCAAAGATCACAGTGAATCAGAACATAAAAGGTGAGTTATCCCAGAGGACTTTGGATATGTAAGTTGAATATTCCACATTTCTTCGTTTTGCAGCCATCTATTGCACATCTGTTATCATGGATTCCACCTCGAGCACCACTATTCTATCTTCAACACGAGTCTTCCCAGAGAACTATCCAACGACTTCTCAAACAGTGCCACTGTCAATTGTAGATGCCAGTGTTGCTAAATTCTCCAGCTGCTCAGCCCTCTGGTTTCTTCGCAAACCAATATCTACACAGCTTTCTCACCTCGAATTCTCTCTTCGCGAAACTCTTGGGTCCTATCCACAATGGTGTGGCAAGTTATCCAGAACCCAATATCAACTTGAAGGAGATCATACCACACGGTACGGCCGATTGCAATTATCCTGGGGCTCAGGAACCGATCCTGGTGTAGAATTCTGTATCGGCGAATCCAAAAGGGTCCTCAACGATTTTCTCCCAAAGGAGCGGCCGAATATCTGGGAGGCTTCACAACTCCCTAGCAAGGAATTTTTCCCACTTATAAACCCAATCCAATCTTTAGATCAGGACCTACCATGCATGGCCATTCAGATAACTACACTCGCCTGTGGTGGAATAGTGCTTGCTATCCGTCTCCATCATTCCCTCGCCGACGCCCACACACTCTCCTTATTCGCTCACGACTGGACAGCGAACGCCCACTCAAGTCCATCCGACTCCGGCCTCATCTTCTCCCCCCAAGACCTCGATTCTAGTGCAGCAGGGGATATCGACTCACCAGTCCCGAATGCTTCCCTAATCACCAAATCACGCTCCCTCCCCATAGAGCGTTTCGACTGGTATGCATCGACCCCCTCCTCCCCCTACCCGCCCCAAATCACAACCATACCTCCCGAGCTCAAGTCAAGTACCTACCAACCGGGCATGCCAATGCCCTGGTCAGAATGGGACATCCACGCCCCCGTTTCCCACACACTCCTACACTTCTCCCATTCGGCTTTGCAATCCATGTGGACAGCTGTGAAAGCCAGCGACACAAGCATCAGCAAGCACGACGCCCTGGTCGCACACGTCTGGGCGCTCATCAACCGCGCGCGCGGCAATGACGACGACGATACCGTGCATCTTGACTACACGATCGGGCTGCGCAGTAGAGTCTCGCCGCAGCTGCCGCCCGGCTTCCTGGGCAGCCCACTCATCCAGGCGGACGTGAGCGGCACTGGGCGCGAAGTGTGCGGGTCTGTGGCGGCGATGACGGCGCGGATAAGGGCGACGCTGAAGAGGTTCGATGGCGAGGCGGTTGCGGCTGTGCTGCATGATATGTGCCACCAGGACAGCGGGCAGCGGATCTGGCAGGCGTTTCTGGGGAGGCGGCATGTGATTTGTACGAGTTGGGTTGGGACGAGGCTTCGCGAGTGTGATTTTGGAATAGGGGACGTGGGGTTCGTGTTGGGGTTTATGCCGTTCAATGATGGGATTGTGCAGGTTATCGAGGGGGGACAGGGGGCGCATTGGGGTGATTGCGGTGCGGATGTCAGTGTTTATTTGGAGGAGGGGGCTATGGGGAGGCTGAGGGCGGATTCGTGGTTGAACGCTTTGTTGGGCGAGGTGGATGGATAATACTTTTGATGGATTTCTTCAACAGCGGCCTTGAGCGAGTCAACTTCGACCTATTTCTATGGGAGTGGCTCACTTCACAAGTGTTTTTCCAAGCATACTAACATATGGAACTAAAGTCTTGAAGTGTAGCTTTATTCACTTATTGGTTTCAGCAAGTGCATGAGTATTACTGTACCCACACTTCTTGCTTGGTAACCATCTTTTGACTTGATACGATCTTGATAACTGTGTACGGAAAAACCCCATACCATTTGTAGTTCTAGATCACTGGTTAGCCTCGAAACATTATATAATCTCGAATGTCTACCTGAGCAAAAGATCATCGAGTATTGGTTAAAGACAAATCCACAGCAAAGGAAATCACGCATCAATCTCAAGGCTCTGCTATGTCAATGTCATGCAATCCTCCTATATATCAAACCGCCAGAAGCGCACCGACTCCACACCCCATCCGTCCACTTCCGCACACCAGTCCAGCCACAGCAACTATCTCCCCCTCAAACCCCAGCCGTTTACCCGGTCTCCTAATTCCAAGTCAACAATAAATCCAACACATCCAGCAGGTCGAGCCTGCCTATCGCCATCATCATCATCATCATCTGATCATTATTGAAAACCCCAAAATTTCAAGAAGCTAAGAAATCAAGAAAACAAGAATCCCATGTAAAACGATTGCAATCTCGGCGGATCCTCCGCTGTTCTGCACGCCTCGGTCGTTACCAAGTACATACCATAGGTAACAGCACACCGCCGACGGTCAACTGTACTATGTACTATGTACTATCCGTGCTTCTTCGCGCACACGGAGTCTTCCTTGAACAGCACACGGAACACACCTCCGGGTTTTGTCGTTGGTGGTGTGGCTTGTGTCTTTGTACCGAATTACAGGATTTGCAGTGGGTTTTCTGAAGCGCTGTGGCTTTTTCCGTGGGAGGACGGGAAGGGGGAGGGGGAGGGGAGAGAAGTCTGGTAAATAGCTAGGTAGGTACATTAGCTACTTAGCTGTACTTAGGGGAACACGTAGATACGAGATACTACCTACCTAGGTATGCATTAATAAGTACGTAGTACTACGTACGTAGCTTGGTATGAATGATAGGAATTGAAGAGAATGAATTTGTAGACACTCTTGTCTACACGGTCAAGTCATACGTACGTAGTACAAGTACAACCGTTGCCGGATTACCTATGGATACTTTAGATGAGGCTCAAAGATTAGATTGCTTTGTTTGGTGCTATTGTTATTGAGAGTGAGACTCTGACTGGGTCGATCCGGATGGTGATTCAACTGTGGACTGTGGATGTGATCTCTGCTTTTCACGATCTTTGCAAATCACCGACATCGAATCTGCCCATCTACACGACATTATGATTATGTACCATGTACTCTACTTACAGTGAGAGCAAGGTAGGACCCACGCCACATGACGTAGAACACGTGCCTAGATACCCCCGGCCGACCACGACTGAGGTGCAAAATGCAAAATGCGAAACAATCAGTTGAATGAGAGGAGAAATGCATCAATCACCTCCATCTCCTCTCATTCTAGAGGCGCCCAATGAGAGATCATGAGTCGTGAACAAGGCTATACATTCACTCCTTCACTCACTACGCATGGAATCTGGAGTCTGGAATTTGGAATTTGGAATTTTTGCAGCTGAGAATCGAATTGCTACGTATGTACCCGGACAATGGAAGGGATATTGTCTTTGCCATGATTCCCCCCTCCCCAGTCGCGTCGCATCCGTCCACTCTTTTCATCCACTCAGGGTGTATCCAAGGAACCAGCAGCTTCTTGCACCCATTTAGTGCCTACTAATGCTGACTTTGGTTGTTTAGTGGCATGGAAATAGCTGGTTATCATGGCCCAGATGCTCCATTGCTGGCACTGCGGGGCTGGTACCGCTCGCTCGCTCGCTCCTGCGCGGAGGAGCACCGTCCCATATTCGCTGTTTGCGGCTTGCGGCTTGCGTCGCAGGAGCGAGCGAGAGACAGCACGCAGCATGACGGTAGGTATCGTCAAGTGAAAGTCGCCAAAAGCCAATCTGAAGTACAGATCATCGACGACAAGTCACGTACCTTCGAAGGCAGAAGCTCAACGGAAGAAGGCACTACGAAGACAAAGGGAGAGACAAAGAACCCTACAGGAAAGGCCACATTCATTGCCCGGGAAAGAGTTTCGCCTTCTGTCACAGCAGTGTTCGATCATTGTTGCTTAGCATTCCGCTACGCTAATCGCCAAGAGCGGATCTGAGCCCGAGAGCCGCCATACTACGATAGGCGCCATTGCCAGCCCAGCATCGACGACGTCCCCTACTCCTCATTCATTTTTTTTTGTCCGTCGCCGTGGAGAGAAGGCACATGGAATTCGCTTTTGGAAGAAAGAGGAGGTCAATATACACACATGCCGTGGTTCAGCACCATGTACGGCGATCGACGGAGTACGGATCGAGGACTGCCTCAGAAGCAGTATGACGACAGCGTCACTCCGCGCGCCAATGCCAATGCCGTGGCCACGGACAATGCCAAATCCTCCAAGCACAACATCAACACCGCCATCCCCCTCAGCGAACATCTGGACCTCGATGAACGCCCAATATTCGTGCTCGATTTACACGCTTCAGGAGAACGTATCCTGCCTGTTTTCTGCAACAAAACGCTAGATGGTGCTGCTGCGCTCAAGAACTTCATCTGCGCGGCGAAGGGTGGCGTTGATCCCGATGCGTACGGTTTCTCGTATGCGCAATTCTGCAAATGGGCGCTTGCGAACGCTGCTGATGCGGATGGGTACGGAAATTCGGTGACTTTTAACGATATAAACTGGATTGCGAGCACACATAAAAATAGATGGCGGGTTATCACTGGCAGTATATATGGTAGAGCTCTGGAGGAATTTGCTAACCGAGGAGCAATCATTCAAGAAGCTGAAAAGCTGCCTCTTGAATCAGAAGTTGCCAAACTAAATGCCCGATTCGAGTTTCTGAAGTTCTTTAGGGGGTATGATTGGGGTGCCACTAAACTGGGACCAATTTCGACTTGGCCGGAAGAATTGAAATTTCGTTGCAAGACTCTACTCTCGGATCCAAGACCCTCGGCTTTGTACTGGGGCGATGACAAACTTACACTATACAACGAAGCATATTCCTGGGTTGCTGGATCCAAACATCCACAGAGTTTGGGACAGCCATTTTGGGAGGTTTGGCCAGAGGCTGCTGATCTCTTCAAGCCTGTATTCGCCACTGTTGAAAAGTCGGGTGAAGGCGTTTCGATGGATGATGTCTGCTTCTCCATAGATCGACATGGATTTTTGGAGGAGACTTACTTCTCATGGTCCATTACACCACGAAGAGGGAAAGATGGCGTGATTAGCTTTTACAACAATGTCTTCGATACTACAAACCCGAAACTGGCTGAACGACGAATGTCGACATTACTTCGTGTGAGCCATTGTCTTTCCACGGCAACTGAGCTCAAAGGATTCTGGAATCTGGTACTCCGAGGGTTAGAGCCGAATGAATACGAAGTCCCATTTTGTTTGGCGTACTCTGCCGACGAGGAGGTTGACGAAAATGCCTCGCAGAGTTCGGATAATTTAACCAAGGTATGTTCCTCGTAACCTTTTCCAATCACATCGCTTACATCGACAGAATTGGATAGTCGAAGGATCAATTGCAGGAGCAAACGACGAACATGTAGAAGCTGCTTGTCCTTACAAAGGAGATGTCAGGCGCTGCGTTCCAAACTTTGAGATATGTATACAGAAAAATGAACCGACAGTGCTCAGACGAATTGATCGCACATATCCAACTCACATGGTCGGTGATACACGTGGCCGTGGTTTCAAGGACCAGTGCCAGGAGTGTCTTCTCATTCCTATTAGACCAACAACGGGCGAGAACGTTATCGGATTCTTGATACTTGGTGTAAACCCTCGGCGCCCTTACGACACTGATTATAAGCTGTTCATACATCTGTTGAGTAGACAGTTGGCTACAGCTGCTGCCTCAGCCATGTTGTTCGAAGAGGAGGTCCGAAGAAGCGAAATGGCGGCCAAAAACCAAAAGGTTCTATCGGAGCAGTTGGCTATTCGCACATATGAAGCTGTCAACAGTGCAGAAAGATTTCGAAGATTATCTGAATGGGCTCCGGTTGGCATGTTCAACATTTCTATGCCTGATGGACTTGTTTTATACGCCAATGATAGCTGGTACGAAATCACTCAACATCCTCGACAGACGATGCATCCCATGTCATGGTATAACGTTATTGCTGAGGTGGATCATCAACTCATGGACATGGAATGGGCTAAACTTGCAAATGGAACCCCAGTATCTTTCGAGCTTCAGCTGAAACGGCCCTGGACTTCACCTGAAGTTGGG
Source organism: Xenosphaeropsis pyriputrescens (assembly GCA_022609375.1). Lineage (NCBI taxonomy): Eukaryota > Fungi > Ascomycota > Leotiomycetes > Phacidiales > Phacidiaceae > Xenosphaeropsis > Xenosphaeropsis pyriputrescens. The sequence goes on from JAGKQE010000025.1 coordinate 241,214, forward strand.
GTTGATGGGAAGAATATCAGTGGCACCATGTGGATCATTGCCGCGGCATATCCTGAACGGAGTGCTGATGGAACCGTTACTTCGGTGTATGGCACACTGACTGACATCTCAAAGCAGAAGTGGGCTGAGGATTTCCAGACGAGGACCGCGAGAGAGGCAATGGCTATGAAGACCCAACAGGAGAAATTTATTGATGTCACGAGTCATGAAATGCGAAACCCCTTGTCAGCAATGATACAGTGCGCTGATCTCATCACTTCAATATCCGAATTTGATGTTGAGGGTGCTGCTGAAGTCACTATCTCCAAGGATTTGATGGGCAGCATTTCGGAAGCTGCTCAAACAATTACTCTCTGCGCTCAACATCAGAAGCGTATAATTGATGATGTATTGACTTTATCTCGACTAGAATCGGATATGTTACAGATCACCCCCGTCGACACACAAATTCTTAGTGTGGTCACAAACACACTCAAAATGTTCGACGGAGAACTCCAAGAAGCAGATGTGAGGATGGGCATCAAAGTTGATGACTCATTTACCCGTCAAAAAGTTGACTGGCTCCGTCTCGACCCCTCTCGCCTCCTTCAAATCTTAATCAATCTAGCCACAAATGCCATCAAGTTCACCAAAACCGAACCCAAACGTGAGATCCTTGTAACGATCAGCGCATCAAAAGAAAAGCCGCAAACAAGCCATTGTGGAGTCCGATATCTCGACCGTGTCGAAACGCGTAAGAAGGTTTTAGAAAGCGAATTCGGTAACGGTCAAGATGTGTATCTTCAGCTCGCCGTTTCCGATACGGGTAAAGGACTATCGGAACACGAAGCTCAGAAACTCTTCCGACGCTTCAGTCAGGCGAATGCACGCACGCACGTCAAATATGGTGGCAGTGGGCTAGGCCTCTTTATCTCGCGCGAGCTGACAGAGCTTCAAGGTGGCCAGATCGGCTTCCACTCTGAGTCGGGGGTCGGCTCCACTTTCGCATTCTACGTCAGGGCCAAGCACTCAGAGCCCTCAGACGCGCTTACGGCTGCAAAGGTCTCTGACCAGCTAACCCACCGCAATGGCGCGCGAAATACAGGGCGCCGCTCAACCTCGGCGCAACTTCAAAGTGAAGCAGGCGTCCGCTTGTCCGGTGTCCATCTCGCTGGCAGTGCGTCCCGCGCATCGTATACACCATCCGATGCATCTAAGCACGTCCTTATCGTCGAAGATAACCTCGTTAACCAAAAGGTCCTCTCCAAGCAGCTGCTGCGTGTCGGTTGCACGGTACATGTGGCCAACCACGGCGTCGAGGCACTCACCTTCCTCCGCAAGACGAACTTCTGGGTCGACAATGAGATTGGTTCCGGCCATAAACTTAGCCTTGTTCTCATGGACCTGGAAATGCCCATCATGGACGGTATCACTTGTGTCAAGGAGATCAGGAACTTGCAGAGTGCGGGCAAGATTAGAGGTCATGTGCCGGTCATTGCCGTCACGGCTAATGCCCGCGACGAGCAGATCAAAACGGCTAAGGCTGCTGGAATGGTAAGTTTGGTCCTCCTGATTTGGAAGTCGTGTGCGAATGGCTTGCTAATGTATTCGTATTAGGATTCGGTCGTCACGAAGCCTTTTCGTATCCCGGAGCTTATACCGGAGATGGCGCGCCTGGTAGAGATTTTCCGCCAGGTGAATGCGGATGTTGATGGTGTGGAGAAGGTGGAGAGTAAGGCGGATGTGAAGGCGTAAAAGGAAACTTACTATGAGTTTATGTTTGCATGTATATATGGTTTCTGCTCTTTCTATTTTCTTTGGATCGAGCTGGCTTGGGAGTGGTTGGGTGGGCTTTGGATGCATTCTCAGACTTGGAGGGATCGTGGGTATGGTGTATGGTGTATGGTGCATGGAGTATGGTTTTTGTTATTGGGTAGAATTAGGGGTGTTTTTTTCGGGCCAGACACTGATGGGCTGGTTTATCTTGTATTGATGGGCTCGGTGGGAGGCTGGGTGGCCGTGCTAAAGGAGGTAGAACCATAGAATACCTAGAGGAGAATGGATGGGCAAATGGAATGACAAACGCCGACATAAATCCAGCTTTATCCCAAGTTATATAAAATTTCACTATTGACTGAACCCGATTTCTGAGTCACGATAGAATGCAATATCTTGACATCTTGATATTCGGAGCATATTCTCTATATTTACAGAATATTCCATATCCAACGTACCTAGTGTACACATTCCACTAGTTATAAAGCACTCATATACACACCGGCCCTTGATCCTCACTGACCCTCCTCCTTTCTTCTATGCTGCCCCATTCTTGCGTTCTTCTGGATCTCCACCTCCCTAAGGTATCATCACCTATCGCGATAAGCCCTTATCGGAAGCCCCCGCCACCCCGCTGCGCGTCGCTCTCATCACATCCATAGCACCCATCGATATAAAAAAGAAGTCTGCGGGCCTCATCAGTACGATTTCTTGGCCCTTTACCATCCTTTCGTACTCATAAATCTCCAACATTCCGTCACCCATTCCCATATTCCCATATATCCCATATATCTCTACTTCCTCTATATTCCATCTCCCACTCAAACATCCTCCATACCCCCATATCCCCCCATCGATTTATACATAGATTCGACATACACATATCGGACACACAAAACTGCTCTACGTACCCCGCGCCTCAGAATGTCCTACCTCTCAACCCCCGCCGCCGCCATCGTGCCCACCCTCTTCCCGCCACGCACCAGTCCCACCCCCGCGCACATCGAGGCCAATATCCACAAGGCGCTCGCCGTGCAGCGGCGCGCCGTCACGTTCGGCAAGAGGCCCTTTGCGGCTGTGCTGGTGGGGCCCGATCACGAGACGGTGCTTTTGATGCATCAGAGTGTGGATCAGGTCAATCATGCTGAGGTTCGTTGTGCCAGAGGATGGAGGTGGGGTGGGGTGGGGTTGGGGAGAGAGGATGAGACGACGAGGAAGGGAGAAATTGGGAATGTTGGCTGATTCGTGTTGGTGTAGTCGAGCTTGGCGAGGTTGGCGTATAGCCATTATTCCAAGGAGTTTTTGTGGCAGTGCACGCTTTATTCGACTTGGGAGCCGTGTGGGTGAGTTGGGTCTGATATTTGCTGTTTTTGTTTGCTTTCTTGTTTCGGAATCACCTTCTCATCAGCCTACTGCCTACTGACCTCCGCAGAATGTGCTCGGCAACTATCTATTGGGCACACATAGGCCGCATAGTTTATGCGGGTACCAATGATCAGCTCGCCGAACTTACGGGTCCTGGAAATAAGGAGAATTTCACGATGAAATGGCATACTAGAGATATCCTTGAGGGCAGCCAGAAAGATATCGAGATTATTGGGCCGGTGGAGGGATTGGATCGCCTAGTCATGGAGGAGAGCGATGAATACTGGAAGAGCACGAGATCTTGAGGTGGTAGAGGTGTTCATGAGGCATTGTGTAAAACAAGACAAAATTAAAATTTGGAAATTGAATGGTAACTCAGGTTCTTGGATATCGAGTAAGAAGTACATTAGTATGAAGTTTCGAAAGTACAATATGCCGCCAGTGATCTCTAGGTCGTTTAAGCCTTCTTATCCGGAGTTACGATGCTAGTTGGAGTTCCCTGTCCACTTCTGCCCTCAATAGTGTTTTGAGAGAGCCTCTCAAAGAGCTCCCAGTCACCAATCTGCTCATCATAGAACTGATCGTAGTCTAGACCGCGGATCTCTGCTTCCTCGCTGACACGCAAATGAAGACCAGGAATATACTTCATGATGAAGAGCAGCGCCAAGGAGACAGAGAAAGAGTACAAGGAGATAGCGGTAATTTCAGCGAACTGTTTTCCGACCTGAATGCCATTTCCATCGATGCCGCCTGCGCCCTCGGTGCCTAGACCATCAAGCATGGAGATGGCTGAAGTGGCAAAGATACCTGTGAGAAAAGAGCCCACCATACCGCCGATACCGTGCAGCTTGAAGACATCCATACCCTCATCAATACGCAACCAATCATTGACATTCTGACAGAGTGAACAGACAACAGCTGTGAGGAAACCAATAACAGCCGCAATCCACAGCGAGACGAAGCCAGCCGCCGGCGTAATGCCTACCAGACCTGCGATAGCACCCTCGCATGCACCGACCACAGAGAAGCGTCTGCCGTGCTTGAAGTAGTCTACAAGCACCCAACCGAGTACACCAGCTGACGCAGCAGTATTGGTGTTGAAGATGGCGACCATGGAGCGCATGGATGCATTGAGTGCCGAACCACCATTGAAACCGAACCAACCGACCCAGATGAGTACGGTGCCAAGGAAGACAAGAGTGGTGTTGTGGGGTTTTCCGTGGCTTGGGTCGCCTGTATGCTTCCTCTTTCCGAGCACGAAGGCATATGCTAATGCTGACCAGCCCGATGCAATGTGCACGGGTCCACCACCGGCGAAATCGAGAGATGGGAGGTTATATAGCCAACCATTTGCATTCCATGTCCAGAAGGCTACTGGGCAGTAGACTACAGTTGCCCAGAGGAAGCCGAAGACCAACGAGGGGACAATTCTTCCTCGCTCAAAAGCTCCACCAACTACAATCTGCACGGTGCAGGAGCACTGAATATGTTAGCTATTATCTGAATAGCAACGGAATGATTATACTCACGAAAAGCAACTGGTACAGGCAGAAGACAACTTCAGGGATAACGGCACTTCCAGCTGCAGGGGCAACCATAACACCCCTCAAGCCGAAATTCGACAGGTCACCAATGAAAGGACCTCCAGTTCGGGAGTACGCCAGACTATAGCCCCAGAACATCCATTGAATCGTAACAACGGAGCTGACAGCGAAGGACTGAAAGAGAAGAGAAAGAGCTGACTTGCGGCGCGCAAGACCTCCGTAGAGGAAGCCGAGACCAGGGAGAATGAGCCAAACGAGAAAAGCGCAAACGGCGAGATAGGTGTAGTGAAATTCAAGACCTGTGTATTGCGTATTTACGTCGACGAGGAGTGGGTTGCCGCCATTAGGTTCTGAGGCGTTGTAGACTGGCTGTTGGAATCAGTAGTGTTTGACTATGCATACATATATTTTCAGGGCAACTTACAACGTCAAAAGTAGTAGAACTCATCTTTCCTTCCTACTCGTCAATCCAGGATCTTTCGAGATCTTCAAAAAAGAATACCAAGTAGAAAACTTATGTACTTACCCCTTCAAAAACCCACGAACGTGGGCCTACCCCAGCATAAATACATGCAGCACGATACATACCTTGTCCTGCCATGCCTCCACTCCGACGCTCCGACCTTCAAGGCTGAGATAGCCAGCGATAGAGTGACGGATGTCATTATCAACTGCTTGGCTTATCAGTTGGAAAAGGTCTTGCATTGGTGACATGGCCGTGATTATTTGCTGTTGCATATCGGAATTTAAGAGCCGCCAAGCTGCTGGACTGGGCGTCACGATAAGCAGCCGATGACTGGTCTTGGCGGCTGGAATCTGGACCGATTTACTTAAATCGGCCGTAGCGCGAGCCAGCAGTGTGTGTCATGTGATATGGGTCACGTGTAATACAGGGGAATCTGTGGTAAGGATTTCGATTGTGGCGGAGTTGTTGAGAAGAAGCTGTGTTGATGTCGGTTTAGACTTTTTGTTCATTGGTATATCGCCTATCTTTGAGTTTATGGGTTAAGCAGAGATTGCCGACTATGTGGAGTCCCACGTGGAGTTCCACATGGAATGATAGTAGGAAGATTGGATAAGCAATAGAATTGTGCAACGATAAAGAGAACTTTCGAATCCTAGAAGGAGATTGTGATCTGGTTCTTGAGTCAGCACGTAGGGAAAAATAATATGCAAGGTCTGCGAATGTGCAACTCCGTAATCCTATATCCGTCAACAGGATAACTCAAATACAAAGGTAGCTTTCTTGCAACAAATTCGTCTCTATTACAAGATTTTGCTGGCCTGACCTGTATGGATGTACAGAAATGAGTTAGAAATGATTCAGGTTGTTGTTCTAGCAATTATCAACATGCAATTCTTAAGTGAAGGTGGAATAGCGCCATAGCAAGTGTAGGCGAGCATCCTCCTCTAGAAGTGCTTTCGATATCAAGGATTACAATTTACTAGGTGTTACTGCTCTGCATAGTTGTATGCTTATGTGACATATTTAAAGATTACTGTAAATAATGCTAATAATATGGAAACGAGGAGGTTTCAAACATTCCGAATAACTAAGCCTCCAACTAGTGATGTTCTACATTCAAAAGGACAAAAACAAAAGACCATCTTCTTTGCTCCTGTACAGTTGCATACCCAAGACTCCAGAGATTTCTTCCGCGCGATCTTCAAACACAAAAACACCTGTAATGTGACCAAACCGTCCCTACAACGCAAGTGAAGCCTTCCCTTACGCGTGACACCCCACATTACAGCACAATGCAATCCCCCAAAAAAGAAACCAGCAAAAACAGACCACCACCAGCATCAAAAGAAGCAAAAAGACATTTAAAGAAATACCTCAAAATTGCAAAAGACTCACAACCAACCCATCTGCTCTTCGTTAGTCAAAGATGGGGTGGTTGCTACAGAAAGGCCCCCAGGGCCTTTACTTCCGGACTCGAACCGATGACCTCCCTCACAACAGTGGCTTGACCTGAACCGTTGCGCCAAACGGCCGCTACCACTGTTGTTGACTGTGGATGGCTTGTTGTGGTATATGAGGAGCAGGTGAGGATGGTGCTCTTGCCTAAAGGGGATGTGCTCACATTGGAGCTGTGAGGTTCACTTGCTGGACTAGTTTGGCTCTTAACGCAGATAGTCTATATAATCTCACGTAATACTAATGTAGATCTGCAAGATTGAGTTTGTAGGGAGAGGCCGTGGGAGGGTATAGTTATATTTACCTTATTCTATATATGCCTCACTTCATTGCTCACCACTTAGTAAACGCGCGTGAATCTTCGGATATAAAGTAAGCGCGATTCAAGCCTAACTTTTCAAGAAACACAGTCAGAGCCAGTCTACAAGCTCTCTGATTCCATAACTCCAACCCCCATACTCGGCGGCAAATCCGCCTCGCCAGTCCCCCACGCACTCTCCTCCATACCAAGAGTAAGTTCCAACACCCCTCCCTCAACAAAGAACTCATGACCGATCCAGTTACGGGTATAAGCCACGCCATCCAGAGTTGCATTCTGAACGTAGATAGCCCCATAACTCGGATCGAAATTGGCATTCCTGATCGTCGCCGTCTTATTCGTTACGGGGTTCGTGAAGCTCAAAGACTCGAAATATGGCGGTGTGATGAGGTAGACACTTTGTCCGGCATTCGGGAATAGTCCCATCATCACAAAGGCCGTGAACGAGGCCATGGCGCCCGTGTCGTCATTGCCCGGTAGACCTGTCGTGGAGGCGTTGAAATCCGCGGGCACGTAGTAGTGTGCGCGCTTTGCGGAGAGACCTGGGCGGCCTGCATAGTGGTATTGGAAGACGGTTAGGAAGGAGATTTCATTGCCGATGTCTGTTAGGCCGGATTCGTGGAGGTAGTCGAGGCGAGAGATGAAGGAAGTTGGACCTCCGAGTTGGGTTATTAGTGTGGACATATCTTGTGGTACGAAACTGATGTTTTTATTAGTTGGAATAGATGGGGGATATGGGTGACGTACAATTGATATTCCCAAATACTGGATTCAAACGTCTCGGTGGGATTAGATGTCAGAGAACAAAATCCTTGGAGAGGACTACAGAGATAGGGGTCTTGAAAGCCCCAGGTTTGATTCAAGTATTTGGGCTGTAAGAAGCCTACAAAACCCGTATCTGTCCCATTGATGTACGAAGTCTGATCGGACTTGAAGAGGTTTTGCCAGTTATTTGCTCTCGACAAATAAGTTGTGTAGTTCTTTCCCAGCGCTTTCCCAAGAGTAGCAACACAAAAGTCATTATATGAGTACTCCAAAGTCCTCGAGATGCTTCGTGAGTTGGTACCAAAACCAAGATAGTCAAAATCGAGAAAAGGAATGTAGTCCAAAGCTTTCCAGCTCATCAATCCTCCGCGACCTTCGTTTGACCAATCCAAAGGCTCGTTCTCGGCATCATTCACAACGGCTTCATAAGCAAGGTTCCAGTCTATGCCACCGGTTAGATTCTTGACATACGCATCAACCAGAACTACGTCTGCGTTCGAGCCACCTTGGGTGAACCCTTTGCAAAGACTCATTCGGCAGTCAGGTAGCCAGCCAAGATGCTTGTAGGTATCAAGTAAACTTCTAACCATTTTTGATAGTGTTATGGGATCCACTATTGTGAGGAATGGAAGCTGGGATCGGAAAGCATCCCATATACTATATTCTTGGTGTTAGTTCGTCATGAAGTCAAAAGTGATGTTAGTTTTAGAAAACAAGCAATTTAGGTACGCTCTCGAAATCTATGTTTCCACATGTGAAATGTGCTTACTGCTAGCTGGCCTACTTATCCAATGAAAACGCACTTGAAATTATCTTTGAAAACAAAAGAAACAAATCGCATTACTACGACCTAAACCCTAAATAAATCGCACTCACCAGTAAAACGAATCAAAATACGGCTCGGTACTCTGCCATAGGGGATTCTCGCCGGTATAATCCTGTGGCGACATCATCGTTCGATATATGGCGCTCCAAAAGCTAGTCTGAAGACTGTCATCCGCACCACCAGGCACGACCGAAACCATACTCAACTTCTGCCTCCAAGCATCTTCCGCACTCTTCTTGACACCATCGAAATCCCATTCAGGACCCGGGATTTCGGTCTCCGCATTCTGGCAAGCCTGATCGGCGCTGATGAAACTGACACCAACTCTTGCACTGATGGTCGAGTTCGCAGAGCCATTGAATCTGACAAAACTACCCGCCTCAATGTAGTAAAGGTTGATTCCACGAGTGACAAAAAGCTCTTTGGGTTGCGTGCCAGCTCGATTGTTCACAAAAATGCCACTATCTCGAATTGAAGCCCCTGCATAATCGGCACAGAAGTGCAGCACAAAGGTCCCGTCCCCGAAACTGGGGAAGAAAGTGCCATTCCCCTTCATTCTCCCATTATCATCCACGCTCACCGTCGCATTCTGCCGACTAGCGCTGAGATCGGTCAGATCCAGCATGATCAACGGACTGAGCGGCGCCCCGGAGCCCAGCTCAGCAGGCGGGAATGAGAACCGATACAGGGCCGCATGTTCGGTGACCGTCATGTCAGCCGCAATTCCATTTGCAAGGCCCAGGGAGAAGTATCCGGGACTAGCCATCACGGACTCGTTGACATATGGCGTTGCGCGTGCCGCTATGGGGAACTGGCAGTTGTCGAGCACATCGTCCGGACAGTACTGCGGAAACAGGGGGAAGTTCCCCAGGGACGGATTGCCTCCGGTCCCAGAATCATGCATTTGGGAGAAGCCGGTCACGTTACTGCCGTCCGTCGAGAACCCTGCCGTGTTCTGGCCGTCGACGTCGGCGACGGCTTTGGCCATGCCGTATGGGAGTGTTGCGCCGGCAAATACGTTGCCGCCGTTGTCTGTGCCGATTAGTTGATCGATATAGTCAAAGACATCAAACGATGAGGAGTTTTGGAAGGTGAATGCTCCCACATGGTAGAAAAAGAGAGACAGGCTTAATTTGATAGAATTTATGGAGACCATGTTTACGTAGCTTATGAGAAGAGTAGTATCTTTCCAACAGTCATGAAGAGAAGAAAATGCAAAGGGAGACTTCGATCATATACATACCAACTTCATAGCACCTACCTCTTTGATCGACGTCTTTATCTTTAATATGTGATCTGCGGGGTTAGGATACAAAGTGACGTGACGTTGTACTGTACCTGGGTACTCTGCATAACCGAGAGAACCTTTGATTCTCATCACATCTGTCTGTGTTTATGATAGGCGATGAAGGGTACAACAGAACACAAGGTTATGAATCATAGAAGACACAAAACCCAGAATACGGTAATGAAATCGCAGTACATTGCAGAATTCATCTCCATTTATTTTGTGAGTAGCTTTGGATAATGGCTGAAAATTGGAATCGGACACGAACTGCTCGTGCTCCAGGCTACATCCTCCGCCGTCTGGATGTCATCATGCAACCAATTTGATATCTCATGACTAGAATCCAATACAGAACTTTGATTGAATCTGTCTTCACCCCTATGCATGGTGTGTTTTTGTTATCATCAGCTATGAAGCGCCGTTGAAAGTGTTCCAGTCATGGCCATAGCACCACAATGATTCAAACCTTTGCAGCAGGGAGATAAATTCGAATTCAAAAAAATGTCGATATCAGCACAAAAGCTCATCGCAAAAGTTTCCAGTAAGCTCAGTTTGAGAGCAACGAGTCTTAGATAAGCATTTTGATAGTCCGGCCTTCAGGTCATCCCTCATCGAACATTCTCCTAGAAAAGTACCTCGAGGCCAGTCACAAAAGAAAACCAGCTATGCCAGACTTAGCAAGAAATCGCACCAGATTTGATTCAGCAGAGACAATCACATCCTTCAAATCAATCGAATGAATCGGATGCGTTTTACTTTTCAGCATCTGAAATCACCCACTCCATCCACGACATGAACATTAGGAATCATCACAACCTTTTCCCATCATCAACCATAGCCATCCCAAATGCTGCCTAGGCCAAATCCTTCTCCACCATTCCCCTACAAATAGGATGGTAAAAGTCTTTGTTCTTTTCAAACGTCTCGAGCGCCAACTTCCGATCGACCTTAACAAGAGCTCTGTACAAGGGCCTGACAAACTTCATCCTGCCAACTCTACCGAGCAGTTCGGCGGTGGGTTGATAGACAGATTTGTCCTGGGCCTTGAGGCCAATCTGGAAGTAACGGGAGGAGAGCTCGACATTCTGCGTGTTGGTAAGGGAGTAGGCTGAGCCCATAGCCTGGCTCTGAGAGGGGGAGAGGGCAGGTGCAAGCTGTATCTTCTCGAGGAAGACGACGATTTGATTGGCAGTCAGCCCCTTGATATCAGAGGGGGAGGGGGCGAAATCCTAGGGATGTTAGCGGATTTTAGACCAAGGATTACAAGGTTGAAAGATAAGGAGAGATACGTACCTTAGATTCCCACTTCTTAGCGAGTGAATAGCATACATCTACCATGCTGGTGTCAAAATCAGGCTTAGGCGGCATGCCAGGTTTATAGAACCACGTGTCCCATTCGACCTTTTCAAGTGCCTTCTTCGCCTCGGCATCTTTCTCGAAGAAATCTAGCAACGTCTTCTTGAACTCGAAGGAGTCAACGGATTTCTTCTGCCACGTTGTGAAGTAATGCGGGATGAATTGATCCCATTTCTTGATGCCCACTAGTTTTTCAAGGTAGTATAGAAAGTGGAAGCCCTTCTCGTAAGGAATGGATGAAAAGGCGTCATCGGGGTCTTTGCCCTTGAGATCAATGACCAGTTTGGTGAATTCGTGATCATGGCCAAATTGATCAACGGAATCTGCCAACGCCTTCCAGCCGATGATGGCTGAGAAATCTCGGTGTGCATCACCATGTACTGCCATTTGGATGCGTCTTTCTGTGTAGGTAGTCCAGCCCTCGTTCAACCAGCTATCTCAAGTTAGTACTCAAAAACTGAAGCTCATGCAAAAAGAACATGGTGACTTACAAATGCTCCCAACTTGCGTTGCTGACGAGATTTCCGCTCCAGCTGTGAGCCAGTTCGTGAGCAATAACATCCACATTTTCTCTATCGCCCGAGATAATCGTTGGAGTAGCGAAGGTGAAGATAGGATTTTCCATGCCTCCATAAGGAAAGCTGCTGGGGAGACTCAAGACATTGTATTGAGTCCAGGCATAAGGGAAGATCAAGTTCTCGGCAACCTGGATGAACTTCTCCGTATCTTCTTCCAACTCCCACTTTGCAGCCATGAGTTCCTCTGGGCCAGTAGCTACCACACTACGAGGCCCAATAGATGCCGTAGCAATATCTCCCGAAGCTATGGCAAACAGATATGAAGGTATGGGAATCTCCTGATGGAAATTATACTGCAGAGTTCCCGTCTCGCCGTCCTTGCCAGCCTGAAAGTTCTTCGCGCCGGTTGGGAGACCCGATGCAATGACAGGGAGGGGTGAGCGAATCTTGAAATCGTAGGTGCTCTTGACATCCGGAGTATCCTGACAGGGGAAGACAGAGCGGTTGTGGATGGCTTGGCACTGGGAGAACATGTATGGAAACTTCTTGTTGGAAGTCTGAGCCGGCGTCATCCACTGCAACGCCGTGCATTTCTCGGTGGTGGAGAGATCAATGGCCAGAGAAGTGATGCTTCCCTTTGAAGCCCCTCCTGGAATCTTGATAATCAAAGGGCTGCCATATGGCTCGGAACGATCCTTGAGGGCCCATCTGGTACTCTTCTCGCCGTTGACCTTGATACTCTGGATATCTAAGAAGCTGGTATCAAGGATGATTTCCTCGGAAGTGCCAGAGACAGATTCAAGCTCAAGAGTGACAGTCCCGCTGAGTTTCTGGGCTTTGAAATCAATTGCAAGATCTGCAATGGTATGCTTCGTCCTGTAGTCGTTGTAGTTCGACAACGTATTGGGATCACGTGGTGTGCTTGTGGACGCCATTGTTCGAATGAGCATCCTTGACTGCGAGGCAGGCCAGATATGACTTGTAACGGGACGCAGTAATTTTGCTGCTGTGAAGATTCTGAACATAAAGAAAATCACTGAGAGCAATTCGAAGTAATATTGTGCTGTGGCCGTACTGGCTCGTGGTTGTACCTTACTTGCTTTGAGTTGCCTAATGCATGCTAGTACTCGGGCCATTCCGATTTCTGTGCCCGAGGCAAACCGAGTCGCTCATCAGCACGTGACTGAGATGATATCTATCACGTGAATGCTCCGTCATGCCGACTTTCTTCAAACATTGTTATCTCTTCAGCTATCACAGCAGTAAATTGATCACATAGATGAGAAGTCGATGAGAAGCACTCTGATACACACTAGGGGGTTCTGCGGAGAACTGATTGATTGCCGTGTAGACACGATCATGCAAGCTTTGGCTCAGGTATCCACGGTCAAGTATCCACGAGTTTGAAGGTGAAGATTTAACAATAGAGTCATAACATAGCAAGGAGTAAGTAGTATGACGGATAATTGATAGTACTATCCATACGTACGAAGGCCTCAGAGATCATGTGCCCTCACGAAGCCAAACCAACGACCCCTCTTGCCACTCCCTATCCCCACTTTCCCTGAATTCAGCCCAGTCCATATTATCCAACATCCACAGTCCGTGACACAAATGCCTTGGAGACAAAAAAGGCCCTCTCAAAGTCTGAGCAGATGTTTGATCTACTGATTTAAACGAAGTCCTCAGTCTCTCGGTAACTCCCCAAACAACCCCACGGAAGAAGCCATCCGTACCTAATACTTGAAGACAGTGCTTGTATGTACTCGATAGGGCGAACCCAGAGGAGCACCCCTCCGCTCGCCGTCATCTGTTCATCTATCCGACACAAATGCACTTTTCCGACTCTACTCCGCAGTTCCTCTGCGTGCTGGCTTGCAGGTGGCCGGCGAAGGCGCTGGGAGCAATATACGTGACACCGAAGGGACTTCCACATCAGTGGATGGACCGGGAGAGAACCAGAGGTCGTTATTCTGATTGTGCGGGTGATGATGAGGATGAGGATGAAGATGAGGTTTGTAGAGGAGCCAGATGAGGATGCATTTGGCAGCTGTCATGGGAGTAGTTTTTCACGGGAGATATACCTAAGGATGTGAGGTTCACAAGAGGGGATTGGGATTGCAAGGAGGTTGATAGATGGCAAGGTCAAGGGTCAAGAGACCTTGGTGCAGCTACATGCAGCTACCTGTATGTACTTGTACAGCAACTGTGCGAGTGTTTCGCGACAGCTGGGAACTGGGTGAGACCTCAATTTACGACGGCGATGCACGCACGGTGAGAATCCGCTTCAGAAAAGCTTGGATTGTTGATTTTGGCTGAGGAATTGGGGAAACGATGGACGGGCACGGTACCTTGACCTGCTCTTGCATCGAAAAGGGGGTGATCTCTTTAATGAAGAGAGAGGTTGAAGGTGGTTAAGATACTTAGTTTGCTGGTTGGTTGTACTTAAAAAGTAAGCATATGCACCACTTTCTCTTGGTTGTGGGTTGATGTTGAGCATGTAATTGTATGTAAACTCGGACCTTTCTTCTGCAATACTGTGTATCTCATCTTGACTAGGTGAAGAATCATCTATCTCGACCTGTATGTGTTATGTATGTACATATGTCTACCTACATATAGGTGCATATCTGAAGTATTTCAATGTACCCCTCAACAGCAACGATCAGCAACTCAGATCGCCTTCACAGCTGCGAAACCGAACAGTGCAGCCAAATGCTAGACCCAAGTATCATCTCATCTCATCTCCACGGCCATGGAAATTTCCGAGTCCCAAGTCCGCATCAGAAACATTCTCGTTACCTATGCTTCTGATACCAGGAGAGCCGTTATCATAAGTGTTGAGTTATTACTATATTGTTATAGAGAAAGCGATGGGATCCGCATCCCTCGCTCCAGGTCGTTTACACATATGTACAAGTATGTGCATACAGTACATACTACATGTACGACAGGTTCACGAAGGAACTTCGACGTCACAACTGCAACTTACTAGCGGTGAGAGCTTCCAGGACAGGCTCTGGAGATGGAACCCCCAGGGTTCTTGCGATCAGATATTCTCCTTGCCTCGTGGTGTGCGGAGTGTGATAGTCAATCAGTGTCGGGATCGACAGAGCAGACCTCTCACCTCTTGGAACTCTCATCGGGACAATTCTTTCGTCCAATGATGCCGTGTCCTCAGAGTTCGGCCGGTCTTCGATTCATGCTTCTCTCATGCACACAATGCGTTCCTGCAGAAGGGGATGATACTCCCTCTCCCCTCTCCCCTCGCACGCACGCTTGAGCGGAACATTGTCTGCTCCTGGAACGAGCATGTCTGGAGGCTGGGCGAGGTTGGTTGGCATCTTTGGGTGAGCGATGAGATGGGATGGGATGGGATGGGATGGGATC
Organism: Xenosphaeropsis pyriputrescens; assembly: GCA_022609375.1. Lineage (NCBI taxonomy): Eukaryota > Fungi > Ascomycota > Leotiomycetes > Phacidiales > Phacidiaceae > Xenosphaeropsis > Xenosphaeropsis pyriputrescens. The sequence goes on from JAGKQE010000025.1 coordinate 256,261, forward strand.
CTCGAGCTGTAATCATGTATGTCCCGGCCCGAAACGTGCTGTTGATCGTGAGGTTAGGCCGTTTCAATTGTGCTTTGCTATCCTGGAGAGGAGTATATGTGTGATAGGCATGGTTCTTAAGCTTGTGGATGCTACATAATACTGCTAATTCCTGGTCGTCTCTGTACTCGAGTATCACGGCTCCATACAGCTAGTGAAGAGACATTGTGCGAGTCGTTTCCCCAGATTGTAAGGTCGCACGAGTCCTAAACTGAGTGTACATCTATTCCCTCGTATGTGCGAAGATCATGGATAGGACAAGTGATTGTAGGTGTGCAAGCCAGGTGGATAGGAGAGTTGGATGCCACGATGTGACAGTATGCACATACACCAATACATAGGTTGATGAATGAAAGAAGGCATGGTACATGTATATCATGAAAGGAGCATATCAATGACCCTTTCGAGTACAGATGATTTTTAATTACATATTAAAATCTATGTGCACACGATGCTCCACCTTTCTCAGTGCAGTCAGCTGTACTTGATAGTCATTGGAGACTGTTCGAGAGCGATGATGAGGAGGAGGATCAAGCAACTGATTGATAAGCTACCTACCTAGGTATGCCATGTGACAGCTAGCCAGGTACTGTAGTTGTTTAAGCTTTGTTTGAGACTTCAAGCACATGGAACCGGCTTGAAGAGCGTCTTGGCATGAAGCTTTGTACCTGATGGAATCTGCGGAGGCTTGGATGCAATGCAATGCAGTGGAGCAGATGAGTGTATCTGTGCGATCTGTGTATCTGTGTATGTCACAGTACATGTATTCATTCATATATTCGCCGCAACGTCATTTCTATTCTAGAAGGTGACTTGCAGTCAACATTCTGTTGTTTGGTATAAGTCGTTGAAGCCTTGAGTTGGAGATAAAGTGTGAGTTGTGGATTGGAAGGTTGCCTACCTAGGTATGCTTCTTGAATGAGGCATGAAAGAGGTATCGTGATAGATATTCTGCCATCGACGGGTAACAAGCACATAATAATATGAAACACAACGTCCACAGCAAGCCCATGCATTTTCCACCTGCAGTTTCGATTCTTGCCAGTACCAGTACTATACCAGTCATTCCCAGTCAAAGTCACCAATAACATAATCATCTCTCCTTTAACTCAACTGCAATATGCAGCACCATAACGACTCGGTACGTACGAAAATATAGACATCATCAGGAACTGCCAAACAAGCATGACAAGGTTCTATAGTGCCGTACCCTATACCGGGGAGCTGAGGAGACTTCACAGTTCAGAACCCAATGCAAAGATACGAGAGACAATTGAAGCTCCTGGAGAATACATCCTTATTCTATCGCCATTGGTGCATTTGTGGCGCAGTATGGAGAGAGAGTCGGACAAGCTTCAACTAATATGGAGACAAGCAATACCGCATCGAATCGTCAATAACAAGCTTCTCTCTTTCTCGGCTGTGAACTAAGCAAAAGGCCTCACATAATACGACGTTACGTCTTTACAAGTCAACCTATTACAACACCAAACACACTGCAGAGTACCTCGAGTTACACGACCTTTTGAAGAATTGTACATATACTACATCCAAAACCTTCAACCGGGTTTGCCTCGATTCTAAACCAGAGTCCCGCTTAAAAATCAGAAAAAAGAGCCCATTCACGTTTGGCGAACGTTTCTATTGACGAGCGGTGATCATAACAAAGTCGACCTCACATATTCCTTACACCCAAGGAAGTGACCGTCCCTCCATCGCCGTACAGAGAGGCGGAATGAAGATGGAGGAATCGAAGAACCAAAGGGCCGAGCGTCATCCAGCATTAATCTCAAGGGTCCGAGACCTTTGACACCATGACCGTTTGAGTGTGCAAGTTGCTGCGAACGCACAGATAGTCACAGACACTACACCTCATCGAAGTCCTCATGCCGAACGGGTCTTTGCCCATTCACCTTCGCGGAAGACGAGCTGGAGTGCTGCAGAATGCACCAGGTAAGTGATAGTGCATCGGCAGTATGCACTTTTGGCACTGGCCTTTTCCTGCAACGGAAGTCTCTGAATGATGATCTTGGTTGATTATGATCATGATCGCTGGCTACAGAGCAGATGGAGATAAGAGAAAGACTCCTAAATTAAAGATTGAAGCATTGGGGGATAACAATTTGGCGAACAGACATATCGTATCCTGGATACTCTTTCAACATCGACTGCACCTTTTACATCACGGATTTTGCTCATAATGTTGCTTTTCAACAGGCCTTTATGGGAAAGAAATTACAAAAAATGGCATGGAAAGTTTTGATTCACCTTGGTACCAACCACAGAATATTCGAATTGCTCAGGATTCTGGTGTATGGTAAGATACGAGATACGAAGTGTGTTCCTACAAGAGACAACTCGTCAAACAATTCCCCAGTATTATTCCCGTCTTTGTCTGTCAACAAAGCCTTTATCACTTCCTGACATAACGCTTCACTAGTCACCGGCTGACGAGACTGTCTTCCGCTGAGAAGCTTGACCAAATGGAATCAGATAGCACAGAATCCATACATGGGGATGATAGAGGACCCCTGCACTTTACAATTCTGGCTTGCCACGAGCTCAGATTGATGTCTGTGCAGCACGAAGCAAACCAATAGTCGACATCTCATATGTTCTAGTTGTTCATGACGCCCGAGTCCTCAACTATCAGCTCTTCGTCCGTGGGGCAGTCCTTGACAACTGCTACAGTACCACCAGAATATCCAAGGGCTTTGACAAGGCTATGACAGGGCTATGACAGGATCTTGGTGATCTCGGCACTGTGCCTGTCATGGACGTTTCATCTCTTGCTCCAGACTGTGCCTGTTCGCCAAAAAAGCCATAGCACAGGCTTTCCATGCCGATCCAGACATTCATGTGTAACTTTCTGCTGTAAAGTTACTGTGCCTGAATGCTATCCTCTCAAGACGTCCCAAACGCCACAGTCCGCATGATCTTGCCCAATTCTGTGCAAGAGTTAGTCCTGCTGAACCTTTAGCAGTTGATCTTGGACCCATGTTATTTGCGGGAGGTATCAGGTCTACCCTTGCTGCAGACTACTCTTATTAAGTCTCACTTTATCTCTATTAATGTTCTAAGATCGTCTGTGGGTGTATTCATAGATCATATCTACCTTCTATCTGGAAGTCTTATATGCAGTCTCCATTGCTCGATAGTTTTCAGATCTCACTTGAGTTCAAGAAGTACACAAGAGGTTCTCGGATAGATCCGGTGTACTTTTCTTTTTTATTGATTGTTTCTCAGGGACGTTGCTGGACGACAAAATGGCACATATTGCAAACTGCATGATACATGATAGGGCTACTTTTGGCCTCAACAACATGATAGCACGGGAGCTATCTCCATCACCACATCCTCAGAATGAGACTGTAAGACACCACACGGCTCGAAAAGGGGAATGCAGGCTAATTGAACCTAAGCCAACATCAACATCAACAATTCGACCGAACGAGAAGGAGAAGGAGAAGCATGTTTGGCGTCTGCTTCAGCCGTCTGAAGGACGTCGATACCAGCTCTTCCCAGCAAAAGACAAGCTTTCAATATCGGCGGGATGCAAGAGCCCAGATCCGGAGCAAGCACTTGCTTTGGCACTAGAGGGACAGCAAGAACAAGCGGTCTCAAGACAAAAATCACGGGATAATGTACGGAGGAGAAAAGCCAGCGTACCAGAACTCGGAACTATGACTACTGTTCAGGAAACTACCATGGATTCACGTAAGAACCAACCAGAGCATCCACATTCCAACAAGTACTCATGCCTCTTAGCTACGATTCCAGGTCGACCAGCTCTTCACGAGAGATCAATCAGTGCCCCTGGCTCTCAGTGGAAATCACACATGTTCGGCGAAGCTATTCTATTATGTGTCAATGGTCCAAGTCTAGACGAACGTGCAGAATTCAAAACTCCAGAAACACCATGGCCAGAGAGTGACAGGTCCTTGGCAAAGACTCCAGATTTAAGCCAGCCTAGTCTTCCTCTCTCACCCAAGAGCCTAGCCCCTCTGGTGATCCCTAAGATTAATGCCCCGCCACCACAAAGAGTCGTCGTGAACAAGCTCTCATCCAAAAAGCTCCGAAACATGGAGGAGGGAGCCCCAGAGGTGCCACCGAAATCAGCACGTATGCTCGACGGACGTGCTTCCCCTCAGCAACGCAGCCTCTCATCTGCCAACAACTCAAACAACGCTACGCCAAATAGCGCACTTGAAGGTCGCAACTCGCCCAAGCCATGGTGCAACTCCAACTCCAACAGCCCCAAGAGAGATCGTCAGGCATCAGATGCTACGGTATCCCGCTCTCATAAACCAGGACATCGCAGAGGCGAGTCCGATACTTCTTCTGTCATGGACCGTGGCCGACCCAAACGACGAACAGATGGCCAGATCATCAAGGCACAGACCAGCAAACGGGACGTCTCAGCAGAGCAAAAGGCATTCGCCACGCTGCCCTCGGGCTTGCAGGCCACCGGCGCAGTTCAAGAATATGCAGGCCATGAAATCGAGAGCCTACGCAAGCAGGCCATTGGGCAAGCGGCGAAATTCGAAGTCCTGGGTATGAAAGATGTCGATTCTCTTTCAAGAGTAAGCTTCCCCACCCCCCCTCATCCTTCACGGACCAGGTACAGGAGCTAACATATGGTAGGAGCTTCGCGCATTAGACGAACGCTGTGATTATCTGCGCAAGACGCACAAGTCACTGCGGTCAGGCCGGCGCAACCTGCACGAACGCATCTGCACGTACCTGCGATCGCCACGGGTTGCGCGCTTCTCACACGAAGCCCTCCTCAAGCAGGAAGAGGCATTGGCCGAACTGGACTGCAGCATTGACGGCTGGGTGAACAAGCTCGAACAGGCGGAGAACCGACGCATGCGAGTGCGCCAGAAACTGCTCGAGCACGTCGCCGCCGCCCTGACCCTGTCCCCCGACGCAAAAAGGATCCTCCCCCCCACCCAGGATCCCAACAATCATCACACGAATGGCATGGCCAACGCCAACGTCAGTATCGGCCATGCCGGCACCCATACACCCCCCAGGTCCCCCACAAAATCGCAATCCCCACAGCGTCTTGCCGAGACTGTCCCCGCGCCTACCCCGGACATGGAGGAGCAGTTCGCGCGCAGAGACGTCGAGAGCATTCGCATCTACGCTGACTCGGACGTCTACGCGTTGCTTGCGGACGTCGAGGACGAGATCAACCGCATGGGCGAGGGTATCGACCGTACGCCTGTGTCTGCAACCCTCGACTCGGCCATCTGCCTCACTGAGCCGGTGGTCTTTCCCAACGTTGCCGAGCAGAAGGGTGATGGCGCGCTGCGAAAGGCCAGTGTTGAGGACGTTCAGAAGGCGGTTGAGGAGCAGGAGTTTACGCTCAGCTCGTTGTGCTTCCAGCCGCCTGAGAGGACGACGACCATGTGAGGAGGGACTACCTATGCTCGTTGGTGTTTCGTTGTATTGGACATTATGTATTATGACTTATGACTTTCTTTACTGTCTGTTTTACTCTCATTCTAAACCGGCGCTGGTCTCGCGTATGATACTCCCTCTGCTTGTTATTTCTTTCCCATCCATCCGTCTGTCTTTATCATCCCTCATCATCACAAGAAGCCTGTCACTCATTCATTCATTCAATCCTTCCCCCCCTCACGCATCTCCTTTGTCACCTCACACCCCACCCGCAAACCGCAGGCTTCAGCCTCGCATTACCTTGGTATCAATAGCACACCCACCTACTTAGCTACACCAAACCCAATATCAAAATTTACATCAACCTCAACCAGATTATCTTGCAAACAGTGAAATCCATGTCCTCGACCATCCCTCCCCTCGCCCTTGACGCCTGCCTCACCGGCCCTTTTCTCAGCCTCTACTGCGTACACCCCTCTCCAGCCCTCCTCGCCATCCCAATCCATCCGGAACCCATGCCCGCCTGGCGGAAGACAGAAGACTTCAGACGGAAAGCGGGAAGCGGGAAGTGAGATGGGTTAAGGGCTGCTGTACTTCCGATGAGGCACCAGATATGTAGTATCACGTATGTGGTGTGAAATGTGAAGTAGGTATGAGTCAATGGAATAGAAAGGGAAGGCAAGGCGTGAGAAAGCGTCGTGAGCCAGACATCTCCGCGTTTTGTCCGCTGGGACGGGGGAGTAGCGTAAATGAGACGGTAGAGGGGGATAGGGCAGAGTAGGGTAGGGTTTGATATTCGATGTTCTTACTTTCTTCCTCTCCTCTCTCCTCGTACATATCTTCCACACCCAATCCTCCATACTACGTAGTACCTAGACTGCCCTACTACATAGTCAGCCATAGATAGACGCATAGAAACCCCTCTCGTGCCGTACCTGAGAGAAAGTCCATACTGTAGGTAGTCCGCGCTGCTGGACCATGGTACGGGATATGGTAACACGCAGCCATGGTGTTCTGCGGATCTCAATACGGTATGGCCGAGGCGGCTGGGGGCTGCGTTCTACGTAAGTCCCGGTGCCTATGAATACACAGCCGTTCGTGAAATAGGATGTTTGTCTGAGGATCTTTGGATATGGGCTTCCGTGGTCGGTCTTCGGCACGCGAGAGCGGGATGAGGATTCCAGGAAGGAGGATTTCTGGAGATGGATATGTTACTACGTATCCTACTACGTATTCTACTACGTAGTACGTAGGGACTCGAGGCTTGGCTGAGGTATGGGGTGGATTGACTGGATTGACTGGATCGAAGTGGGTTGAACTGGGTTGAACTGGGTTGGATTTGGTTGAATCTGGTTCATCATGTGTGTTTCGCCTACTGCCGTCTACTGCCATCTACTGCAAGCCCAGACGCCTAGAAGCAGAATGAGGCTTTTGATGTTCTAGCAAGGTACTCCCGCGTGCTGTGTAGGGCATGCGCCGGCTTTGGCTAGGTGGGATGGGTATCGTACGGCTCATGGAACACTTGACTGCTCACCTGGTGATCCACTTCCTTTTCCTCGTTCCTTCGCAGGGCAGAATACACTTCACTCACTTTCTCATACTGCATATGAATATGGGTGTTTATACTTTAACCGTTCTACTTTCATTGCTTAGACACGGCGCGTATCCATATGCGGACTCTAGACTTTTACTCATATGTTATTCATATGCGTAAGGAGGTACTTAGACGCCATTTTCTATCTTATTCTTTCTCATCCATAGGTAGCTATTGATTGATACTTATTAGCTCATGCACCATCGACTCGCCAGCACACTAAATCCCACCCTTTTCTCCGGAGCACGTGGCTACGTATGGCTCTTCGAACACCTATCATGTGGCGTGATGGATCTCTGTTCCTAGAGCATCTGTTGGGTGCGTCTTTCCTTCGAGAGCAGCTTGATGCAGTGGGATTCGGAAAGTTTCCGTACGGCACATAAACTAGTTACACCAAAACTTGCCCTTTTATCCAAGGGACATCTCTAAAATCATTTATCATAAAGAAAGTAAAGATTCATGACTATGTATTTAAACTGCTTAACTAGAGGTATCTTTTATGTGCATACTTTGTAACTTCAAAGTCTGCTTTGATTGAGATATACCATATATTACTATTTTTCGAAAAGTGCTAAACCTACTGCAAACTAACGAAAGATTTCCTACTTTATGTTTACTAGAAAATATCTCTATGTTGTAAGATAGTTGAAGATATAAGATGCATATATAAAGGATGGCTTTATTAACTGGTTTGATCATCTAGTTATAGGATCCTACTTTACAATAAAATACAGATTTTAATCATAAAAGAGTGGGTTTTGCTGTATTTTAGGGGCCGTACAAAAATTTTCCCAAGGGTACTGTATTGATGTCAATGTACTCTACTGAGATGTGGCTTACAGCTGCCGGGGAAGAGCCGCTTTGAGGATGGTGAATACAAATACTCCGATATATAGGTAAGTAGTAGATATTCATAGATGTGAGATTTGGACATGGAGACATGTATTCTATTCTGTATATGAATATTACTGTACAAAGCACCTATGTAGTAATATATGTATGCATGCATGTACCAAGTGTCAAGTGAGAAATGTAATCTTGTAGCAGTGAACGACAAATTGCGGGGTATCGACCGCATTGACTGCACTGAGCACGTTCACAAACTCAAAAGAAAGCCCTGATGCCCCTCTTACTGTTACCGTCACTCTCATCAATCCCCTTCGCTCGCTTTAGTGCAGGAGAATAAGAACATGAATACCTACGTAGTCAGGATAGAGAATCATATTCTCATCCAAGCCTCAAGCCTCAAGCCTCACGACATATCCATACAAGACTCCGTACTGCACATTCCATGGTACTATAGAATACCCCATCAACCCTAACTCAACTGAATCCCTCAAGTGCCCCTGGCCCTCGCCATCACAAAAGCCAGAAAGCCAGCGTGCGCCAACCAATAGCTTGCCAGCGATTAACGACAACAAGTCCCATCTCGCCTGAATCGCGGAGAGCAGCGGAGAGCACAGCCTGGTGGTCGAGCCCGAGGTCCAAAGTCCAATCCTATCCCCCGTTATTGCCAGCAAGCCATGTCCACAAGTCAGTCCATGTGCTACTCATGCCAGGGGCACAGTAGTGGTGCAGAATACCACTTGCTTACTAAGTGCGAGGATGTGCATGGATGGTTGAGTGCGAGGGCGAGGGCTTGCACTTGGATGAACAGACTCTCGCTCTCGCATTGTGACTGTGACTGTGATTGTCGCTGGCGCTTGACCTGCACTGTGTGGGGGAGTTGGACTTGGACTTGGACTCACACTCTTTCACACTCAGACTCAGACTCGGACTCGGCATGTCGGTCGCGCGGCACTATGACGGCTTTCCACATGGCGGCCTTGCAACAAGTACACATACACTTCCACCGATCACGGTAAGGCGTGCGTCATGCTGGCGAGGTGAGGAAGAGGGGCCGGCGCTGGCCTTGGGGTAATGGGTAGTCAGGAGGCTTTCGCATTGACACGGCATAGGGACACAGGGTCTTGACTGTTGGAGAATTGATTTGGTTTGATTGAGTAGAATAGCTCTGATTGACCAGAGGGATGAGTTACTGGGCAGCAAGTGGCTGGCTTTCTCTCTCTTTTTTTGCTGTGTGTTTGTAGTTGAGGGATTGAGATTTAATGGCTGGAGATTTGACGGTTGGAGATTTTAGATGGGTTGCTGGGGTTGTTGAAAGGATTGCCTGGTCGGAGAAATGTACTTTGCTCGTACCTGTGCCAGACACTTCGCTCCGATGTGGGAATCGTGGTGATATGCAGAGTGAAAATTTGAGTCTTCCCTGTGTTGCTACTCATGATATCGAATCCAGTGTTGTATTCTATTTATTCTATTATACATAGAATGCCAATGCCAATGCCAATGCCCAGGGCTATTCGGTCTGGTGTTTTTGTTTATCTTCATATTCCAGACCTGAAGTATCGGCTATGATTCGGGGTAAGCCCACTGCCAATGCTTTGACTCTTGAATGACTTGAGCGCAGCCACACTTGGTCTCCATGCCATACCTTGGTCCATTCCACATCTGTGCTGGGCATGAGACATATTGAGAGCATATCGACCTTCTTCGATGATGATGTGTCCGGCATCTCATCCCGCGCTCGGGTATTGTTTGTTGTTGTGACTGTTTTTTCTCCTTCTTTTCTTGATACCATTGGTAGGACATTCATGTTGATATTCTGCCAAACCCGGGAAGTATTAGTCGGTGACTGTCGGTTGGGATGCACAAGGGAGAGGGTGTTCAGGGTGAAGGTGATCTACACCCTCCATGTCATGTCCCTACCTACCTACAAGTACTTAACAAGCCGTGTAAGATCGCCAACAGCATTTTTCGTGGCAAACTTTATTCTGTGATTGATCGAGATGAAATGAAAGGAAATAGCCGACAACAAGCAATACTCATATACGTTCTGTGTGACTGTGCCGAATCATGAACATGGAGACCCTGTGTGGAACAGAATTAGCCGCTCAATTCTCTATGTCATTACGGAACAGTGCTTTCCTGTTGCTTTCCTTCTGGTAGCAGATGAGTACTAGGCGTAGGTTATACACGTCCTTAGAATTCCATACCAAGCAACCAAGAGCACACATTCTGTGTGATTATCACCACCTCTTGAGTTCTGGCTTCCAGATATTGATTCTTCACTCTTCACTCTCCCTCTCTCCAGTTTATCATCTTGATGAGTTGTCTGTCCATCTGTCAGTGGTGCACGCGCACCCTAGACGCCCAACCAATCCGAGTTGCCGGGTCGGCATGCTGCTCGGCACACTCTAGCACGGGGCCATTCGTGCAAGACTCTGGAAGCGTTTCTGGGGAAATAGCAAGTTACTATGTACTAGGAGTGTATCAGATGTGTAAGTTGTGTGTGTACTTGTACACATGAAGGTCGAAGTGCCTGCCTCTGCCCACAACTGGTCTTGGTATGAGATAGAGTGATAGAGTAATGTACATGACGGCCTGTGAAGTGCCACAGCCCGTTTGGGGAATGGACAGAGGGGTGAAGGTTGACGTTAAGGATACTTAATCGTTGCTTAGGCGTGCAAGTCTCCAGGTGTCCGATTCGGAGTTGGGTGGTCTGGTCCGGGGAGTGCTCCGTAGATTCACAGAGCAGAGCAGAATGGAAATTGAATGCGCTTGAGTGAAAAGAGTATTCCTTTGGAATGCAACCATCGATCGAAAAGAGGTGTTGCGAATGCACTCACAAAAGACCGTCTAGTCTGGAGATTGGTGTTTCTTGCGTTACTTATTCCCCGCGAACAGCCCGATCCCTTTGTTTCTGATGTCTTCTCAGTCTGTTCCCAAGTTTCTATACTGTACTACTCATGTAGAATATCAAGTGCCTTTCCCCGTGAGCTCCACCTGCTTACAGAGGATTTCTTTCGTATTCCTCATCTCAAATGCTCTTTTTTGATCAGTCAAATACTTCATAGGGTCTAGATTGATTTGATATTTACCTTGTGACATGTAATAGCGCATGTGTGAGAAGTCGTCATTACTGGGGAGGAGGAATTCGGGAAGCAGTGGTGTCAGTGCTTGAGAAGCCAAGGTAGAGGAAACAAGTCAAGTCAAGTCGAGTCGAGGAGAAGTGTAATTAATGATGCGCTACTGAGTACTTTACTTTGTAGTAACTACCCAAGTTCATGGTGACATTGCCAGGCGTGCCACGGGTAGAGTGAAATCTGCCAGTTTGTCAGAATGTCAGTCGGTGTTCATCCAAAGTTGAGTTGAAGTGAATACTTATGTGTGCACAAGATATAAATACGGGGTATTCATTTACACAATAATATATTATAATATGTTCTCAGTATGGCATTCATAAAAGAATTTGATTGCCGAATTATCCATGCATCCAACGTGATGATGAATGTGATGTAATCAGTCGAGTCTGCATCGGACATAATAGCCAACAAGCGTTTTTCTCATTCTCATTGAATATTCTGAGTATTCATAAGATAATCACCTCGCAGGATCATGTCTGTGATGATTATTAGAACATTATGTACAGTATTCACCTATTATTGCAGTACTCACCTAGCACACGATAGGCTCAGCCTTTCTCTCTCCCCTTCTCATTATCATTCTCGCTCTCAGTCTCAGTCTCAGTCTCTAAGTCTCTCACTCTCACTCTCACTCTCACCCTCACCCTCACCGCGTTCTCCGGGCCGAGAGCGACTAAGTGAATTCTTGTTCGTACCTAACGACTAACGACTGACCATTCACGCCTCTTTCGTGCGAAAATGGGTTGCACCAGCCAGTGGAATATCAAGCCAGCGAAAAGCCCTCTCAGATCTCAGAGCCACCTCAGAGCCACCGCAGAGTCAAGTGAAGATGAAAATCGTTCGCAGATCTTGTCAGCTTCTTGACAATCTCGGGCATGGTGAGCCTTGACAAGCAAGTGATGATTGACTGCGGATTGGACAGGACTGTCCTGGATATCACGTCCTGACTTATGGAGCACCATACTCCGTATTCATATCCATACATACCTTACCATACCATACCTCCAAGTCCCCGATTACCCACTAAACTAAACAACCTTTCCCTCTGTCAATCCTAATCCTGTTTTTATAATATCAAATACTTACTTATCGTCGCCCTCCTCCACCCAAGAGAAGAAGAAAAAAAGAAAAGAGAATCAGTCTGCCTTACTTGTTGTTCATCTTGTCCCATCGTTTCGGAGTTTTGTTTTGTGCATCTTCTCCACACATCTACATCACCATCATCGCTCTCAACTTCACTTCGACCTCCTTTGACACTTCGACACAGCATATTATCATGCATGGCGGGTGGCGGCTTCAGTAACAATGTACTAGCACTTGCGGCCCCCAATCCTCAATGTCCGCAAACGGTGCCCTCACGCCTGGTGATTTTGCAAATCGCGGACCAGCTGTATTGGCTGTGACGACGGCGACATTCGCTGTTGCTACAGTCTTTTTCATTGCGAGGCTGATCTCGAGAGTTTGCATTGTGAGGAAGGTTGATTGGGATGACTGGTTCATGGTACTGGCTTGGGTAGGTAAATGACTGGATGATGGGTAGGGGGCAAGAAGATGACGCGCATATCCTGTGTCGCCAATCTTCAATCCTCAATCACCAATACCACCATCATTTCCATGCACAACTTGTGCATGTGTTGTGTTGCGCGCAAGAATCGTTCAGCTAACTCCATCATCACAACAGCTCATTGCCTTCGGTCTGTCTTTCTCGGTCGATTACGGTACCACCAAGGGGTTGGGAAGAAAGGATGTAAACATCAAGGACGAATGGAAGCCAGCCCTCCGACAATCCGAATATGCCTTTACCGTACTTTATAATCCCGCCTTGATGGCAGCGAAGACGTCGATACTCATCTTCTATCTACGACTATCCCGAAACACTGTCAGACTTTTGCGACTCGCCTCCTTTGTAACCCTCGGTATAGTCGTCGTCGCCGGAGTCGTTCTGACATTTCTCAATATTTTCCAATGTCGACCTGTGACCGCCGCCTTTCATGTCAACCAAGATGGAGCGCAGTGCATCGGAATCGTTACCTTGTATCTCGCATCTGCGCCCGTCAACATCATCACTGATCTAACCATCCTTCTTCTCCCGATACCGGTCCTCACGTCCATGACCTTACCGTCGAAGCAAAAGACAATCCTCGTCTTTACATTCTCCCTGGGTGTATTTATCATTGCGGTGGATGTGGTCCGAATATACTATCTCCAGAAGGCGGCATTGGACCAGGCCACAGGAGTGATCGATGGTTCAGGGAACGTAAGCACACGATTCAACTACACCTACAACTCATCGCTCTCCTTCATGTGGTCTTGTGTCGAGGTCAATACCGGAATTATTTGCGCCTGCATCCCCACACTCAAGCCATTGATCAGTCGTATCCTACCAAGTCTGATCGATCATCTTCCCGGCAGCAACGGCAAACCTCCTACATTTCCCTCTCAAATTGGCAATGAGAACCTCGCAAGGTCGACTTCGCTCCCTGTTCAACGGACTTATTCAGGACGACAGGCACCCTTGCCTTACCATGAAGAGAATGGGGACCCCGAGACCGAGATGGAAATGATGGATTTCTTGACAACCCCGGATATGCGCCGTAATGCTATAGTCGACTTGAATTCGCCTACGAACGCGAACGGTGCAAGACTCGAGTTGATGCGAAGCGAGACGACCATCAATACAGTATACTTCGGATTTGTTAGCATGAAGCGACCAAAGAGCATGATGAATACGAGGGACGTTGAGTCTTTCAAATACTGCATACTGGTCACTATTCTGTTCTTCTTGTGGGGATTTTCATACGGTCTACTCAACACCTTGAACGACGAGATTGGTATGATTTACCACAACACAAACAGTCAGACTCTCGGCCTACAAGCGGCATACTTTGGAGCTTATGCTGTTGGACCATTAACAATTGGTCAATGGGTACTTCGAAACGGTGGATTCAAGGCGACTTTCATCACGGGCCTCTGCATATATGGCATTGGCACACTCTCCTTCTGGCCAAGTGCGGTCCTTGCTTCTTTTGCCGGATTTGTGATCTCAAATTTTATTACTGGTCTTGGCCTCTCGGTCCTCGAGACAGCAGCCAATCCCTTTCTTGCTCTTTGTGGTCCAATGAAGCACTCGGAATACCGACTTCTAATGGCTCAGGGGATCCAAGCAGTTGGCAGCGTCTTGAGTCCTCTTATTGCTCAAAGAGGGCTTTTCCGAAAGGTTCAACACGAGTCTAGTCTTATCGATGTACAATGGACTTATCTGGGCATCGCATTCTTCTCTGTGGCCTTGGCACTATTCTTCTATTACATGCCGCTCCCAGAAGCCCTCGACGATGAGCTCCAAGAGCAAAGCGACAAACATATGATGGACCAATTTTCCGAAAACTTCACAAAGCCAAAGAAGCACTTCGGCGTCTTCCCCATTGTATATACTACACTTGCCTTGGGAGTTGCAGCACAATGGTTTTATGTGGCCGCTCAGGAATCCGTAAGCGTATGGTTCAACGCACTATTGGCTTTCTTTATTGAATCACCAACAGCCGAGACGCCAGCTTTCTCTACGGACCATTACTTACTCCTAGGGCACGCTACATTTGCCATTGGCCGCTTTGTCTTTGCCTTCCTGTGTCTCTATATCCGTCCAAGAATCCTGCTCTTATTTGCTATGACGGGTTCTATCCTCTTCACCGTCCTCACCTTTGCCGTCTCCGATGATGCTTCCAACACTATCGCCGGCTCTATCCTCACCCTCTTCTTCTTCGAAGGCCCCATATGGCCTCTGATATTTGCCATCACACTGCGCAATCTCGGCAAGCACACAAAAATTGGTGCAGCATGTCTCACCTTTGGCGCAAGCGGTGGCTCTGCCTTCCCCTTCGTCATGTACGCCATCCAGCACGGCGACGATAGACGCATTCAGTTCTCCTTCTGCGTCGTTATCGCCCTCCTTTGTGTCGCTATCCTCTATCCTATCTACCTCAACTTCTTTGCTACCACTCGCGCCCTCTACGATCCCGAACATGATGGCCGTAGAGGCTCTCTTGGCTCCTCCATGAACATCAATGTTACTATCCGCCCTCCCCGCACTCGTACTCCCTCTTCCACCCCGTCTGGTTCCGCGGCCTCAAGTCCAATCCGAAAGCTCAGTCATGGCTTCATTGTGCTCTTCGAAAAAATCAAGGATGGCGCTAGTCGGAGGAGTTCGTGTGAGGGCTCCATGGAAGCTTGCGTCGAACATAGGGAACAGAGAAAGAGCAGTGTAAATACGTGACACATTTTCTGACTTCCACATCTCTCCCTTTTCCTGAATCTCATTTAGCGGCATTGGGTTGGCGTTTCAAATCTTTTGATATCTCTTTCCTGCATACCTTTCTCTTTAATTGCATCTCTTGTATATGAGCAGTCTTTTCTTTTGTCATGGGTTTTGGGTGGTGTCGGATATATCCAGATGGGTCAGGGGTTTGGATGGGAAACGCTCTATATCATGCATAAATGGGTTTGGATTTGATGGGTTGTTGATGCTGATTGATCCATGGTATAATTTTATCCCGTACTGTATATACGTTAAAAGATAATTCAAATATATATCATACATAAGCTGTGCGTTTATCTATCATGAACACGATTTCTGCGTGTTTCCTGAGAACTCGGTGATGCACGTAAGATTAGTGACTCTTGACATGGGTATTGAGCACTGCGTTAATCTAGATATGTATTTGAGTAATCACCGTTGAACAATGTGAAAGGTATGAAGGCGATGGATCGTTGAGGGGTTTGGGAGAAGCGATAAGGGATAAGGGGCAAGTATTGAGGATGAAAGATCCAAGACTTCCAATATTGGAATTTCCAAGAAAAGAACTTTGAATCAAACAAGAAGGAAATCACATCTTGCTGGAGCGGGATTACACCATGGTATGAGCATTGTACATCCAGTATTTCCAGTAATGTTATTCTTTCCAGGCACATGCGGCTCTCAACAGCATCGTCATCTCAGCAAAGGAGCTATTGCCAGCTCTCATACCGCATCATACTCGGTAAGACCACACCCTTCGCACGAGATCGTTACTGAAATCCAGCTTTCGACACCGTTTGCTCATGCCATGGGCAAAGAGGTCCCGAGTTAAGCCCGGCTCGGATCCTGCATGGGTAACTTGTCGTGGGCGTTTGTGCATCGAATCTCAAGTGACGAGCAATTTCAACCTCTCGGAAATACAAGGCGAACCCCCTCCCACGACGAACATGTCGGCTAGGCAGATGGAGCAGGATGGGGTTCGATGCCGTATGATTTGCCTGGGGTAGACCTGTACCGCCGATCTTGTTCACTATCGCACTTGCTGCTGCCATTCCACGGCCCGCGATTGCGCTGCTGAATCTTTGGGGGTTGTCAATTGCTGTGCTCGATAGCGAGTGGGATGTTCGCGGGTTATGGAGCATGGACTGTGAGCCAAAGGATGATGAGGATGCGGGTGTCGTTGTATAGCTTGGGGTGTCTGCCCTGATGATGATTAGGCGGATTGCTCTGGGTGGCATTGGAAGTATGGTGATTGAAGGGGGCAATGGGGTAGGTATTGGGTATATCTGTGAGGACTTTATCCCTTGCTCTTGGTGGCTTGTTGCCTCTTTGCATCTGTTTACTCGTTACTTGTATGTGTTTTTGCACCGTCTATTTGTAGCTACATGAATCAAAGGTAGGAGGTGCCATCTCTGTGCAATATCGTAATGCACTATAACTTATGTATCAGCCAGAAGACTGTAATCACCAGATGAATATGCCAATTAAAGGGATTGTAATACCAACTATAAGTCTCAAGTGCAGATAGAACCTAGGCATTGTATTTCTTTCTTTTGCTGATATTTGTCCTCGAAACTCGAGGTGCGATATCCAATAAAGCTCTAGTAGAGAAATTATATATCCGTGCTTAATCCTAACCTCACAAAAATTTCCTCGACCCGACCAACGACCCCTCAAGAATATCTATAGTTCTTCTGCCCGTGGAGCTATACCCCTCAAAATATCTATCCCCATACTCACACAAAAAGTTATCATACATCGTGTCCGGCTTCCTAACATACAACCCACACAACGTCTCCCTGACCCCCTTTTCAAATTCGTTCCGCGGCAACCCCCCACAGATCTCCCTAAACTCTTTCTCACTCACCAATCCACCCGGTGGCAGAAGAGGGCCCGCGAAATCCGTCATGATGCCGAGACACGTCGCTGCAACGATGGGTCGGCCGTGGATGGCGACGGAATCCATGGTGTGGAAGGCAATGGAGTCCCAAACCTCCTGCTTTTTGTCCCGTGACCAGCTCGGCGTGTGTTTGGTCAGGAAACCAACAGCGATGTCGGCACTGTCGACCTCAAAACGTTTGTCTGTGGAGATGACGGCCGTGTCCAGTGACCAGCCCATGTCATGAAGAAGAGTGGCCATTATAAGGGCTTCAGGGTCGACGGAAGAAAGGTGTGAGATTCATGGGCGAATGATAAGACTAAATAAAGTGCTGCGGATGACATGGTAGGTCATGTCTGTTGTTAGATGTTGCTGGAGGAAGGAGAAGGCGGCAAGGGTGAGAGCTGTTCGGGGGATGGTTACCCCAACTATGCGGCGGTCAAGGAAGTGAGTAAGGTCTTGGGGCATTTTGCAAACATAGTGAATGCTGGAATATAGAAAATTGAAAAGGAGATGCAAGAGAATGATTGCCCACAATCGATGCTTGGTGTTATTATGTGGATTTTTACTTATATATATACTCTTGCTTCACAGAACTCGTACTTAGAGACAACTCCACTGTTTTGCACTTTCGTGATGTCTGGAAGTAGAGAATATGGTGTTGAGGGTGTAGTAAATGTGGAGACAGCGTCAGTGCCTTACAGCATCCTTATACGAGCTGTAAGATTCCCGTTATTCAAGCCACCGAAAAGGCAATTACGAGATAAGCATTCGGAGGGAAATGCATACACAAGGCTGATAGACTTCTGGCTTTCTTCTGGTGACGGTGCTGTGACACCAAACGGGCCAGGTTGGGGTTTCTGTGGTCTTGTAAGCGATGGACTGAGAATTGCTATGACAGAGTGTAGAAAACGTGCAGTCTCCTGTGCAGATGGCAGCTGTGCGTCTTGCCTCGTGCACACTTTGACAGGGCTGTAGCAAGTAAGCCAACCAGGAATGCAGATTGTGTGAGCATGGGAGTCTCTGGCATCAGATTAAGAGGAGGTTGCGAGATTTCGGAATTTCGTTGGAAGACGTCTCAAGAGAGCAGCCCCGACATATACGCATTGAATTCGTGAGAGGCGTGGCATATCAATATATGTATGCGGTCTGTGTTTTCTTAGAAGGCATAATATAATCTATTTGGTCTCGTGTGGCTCGAAGGGCTGGCTTATGCTTACATCTGGATATATTTGTATCATGCTGTGCGTGTGCTCTTCTGCTGATGAGGGGTTTCCTAGATTTGCAGGTACTCTTGGCCATGCACTTTTGTAACCGTGGATGTGGGAATTGCTCTCTCGAACCGCTTTGGACTTGGAGACGGAAGACCTTGGGCCTCTTCCTCGAGGGGCCTTGCGATCGCGGCGTAGGTGTCAATGTTAACGTTACGCCTTGTCGTGATCTGAGATTGAAAGAAGGGTTTTCGCGTGCGGCGGCTGGGATCTGGTCATAAGATCTACGAGCTATGTATAAGGGATCAGTGATGGATGAACATTTGAGTTTTCCGGGTAAGCTGTGGTGTTGTGTCACAGTGATAGAGCGCGCATGAGTTGCAGTGAGATGTAGCGAGATGCAGCGGTAAAATGCCTGCAGGCATCATCATCACCAGCATCTGTAGAACTCCGTGCTTCGTTGATAGTGGTCGGTTCTGTCGTACTCCGTACGGAGTTGACTCGTATTGGTCGTATTGGTAGAAAGATCCCAGGTGAAGGCGGTTGAAGACAGGTACACGTAAAGCTTATCGTTTGGTTAATTTGGTGGTTGGTTGCGGAATATGATTCCAAGGCCAAGTGCATGAAAGACCTTGTTGTCTTTTCTCAAATCTACCTCTTTAAGAGGAGGAGGAGGAGGAGGAGGAGGAGGATGATGATGATGATCATTAATTGACTGGTTTGGTCTGCCAGTGAGAGAGTAATAATGAGTGTGTGATATATGCAATTTGACTCATGGAGTAGGGAGTACAGTGCAGGTATATTCAACATGCGACTGACCTTTCATCTGAACCTGGTTAAGAGTTCAGTTCAGTTCAGTTCAGTTCAGTTCGATTCGACACTCTCTGCGTCTGAGAATATGCGGAGGATGAGAGCAATAGCAGTGACCTGCGTATATCCTGACACCAAGCCATCATGGCGATAACGACGAGACTAGGAATGAATGCAGATGCTCTTGGGTAACTCGCCTTCGAGAACGACTGAGAAGAATGCCAAGTCGCGAATCGGTCGAGGATGATGGGTAATTGCTCCGCTGCCCTGATCTCTCAATGAATATAAAGTACCGAAATTCATACCTGCGTAGAATTGCATTGACTGGGTGCTTAGTCGTTACTCACCTAGAAGTGTAGAAAGATAAGCAAAGCACTACTCTGTAGATCTCATGTACGCCTTTCGCTCTTCTCTTGGCCTCATGACTCGTGTCTTTGTCCTACAACGAGCCATCTTGCAGAACTCTTGTCACTTATGAATGATTGTTGATGGATGGATCTGTATCATAGCAGAGGCAGTCCGTGAAGAATGATCATGCCTGATGTCGTTGTTGTCCTCTCGTTATTGCCGTTGCCGTTGCCGTTGCCGTTGCCGTTGCCATTGCCATTGCCATTGCCGTTGTTATCGTTGTCGTGACATTGTCATTGTTCGGTTGTTCATTTGCTCTCCGCTCCAAGGCAAGATTGCTTGATAAGTTTATGCGCTGGGCAGAGTAATACATACGTACCGTGCAGGCAGTGCGCAAATAAGCACGGATCTAGACAGGATATAGATGAAGGAATTAATGAAAGAATGAAAGAATAATGAATAATGGAATAATGGAAAATGGAAAATATAGATACAACGGATACTGTGATGTGAAGAATGATGATAATAATAATAATAATAATAGTCATATTAATATAACTCGAAACTGGGAAATCAAATTCAATTCAATCCAATTCGACGTACTACCTGCCTACATACGTACTCACTCTCGGTCGCGTCCTATTATTACCTACTGCGTGTTCGTGATCCCACGATGCCTCATACCTCGCGCCTCACGCCTCACGCCTCACACCTCATCACTCACTCTAACCTAGCTATTCAATTTATCAATTTATGTTCGGTGATTACTATCGGACTATCGGGCGAAGGACGAGTACCTCAAGTACCGACATTTTCTTTCTACCTTTACGCAACTTCACACAGCATCCCTCACTCTGATCCCCGAATAGATTCAGTCAGACCCAGCCAGACCCGGAGCCAGACCAAGACCCATACCCAGATTCATGTTCATAATCACAATAATATCGACGGACAACTGTTATTCGCTATTTTCGGGACTCATCTCGGTGAGATCAAGACAGGATACATGTGCTTCTGCTTCTGCTTCTGCCTCTGCCTCTGCTCCTCCTCTCTTCCTTTCTTCCTCTGTGCAATGCAATCGGCGTGCGTGTGTCGTGTCAGCATGTAACCACCACAGCGGCAGCGGCAGCCACAGCGATCAGCAAAAGATTACCTTAGGGTACTGATTATGCTTCTTCAGCCCGAACCCCGCAAAAACGATGGAGTTGAGGAATGGCCACGGTTTCAGCCAGGCGAGATGAGCACAGCACCGAACCACTGTGAGTCAGATGAATCAGCGAGATGGATAGTGGTCCACGTACATAGATACTGTACAGTCCATACAGTCCCTTCAGTTCACTACCGGTGTCAGTCAGTTTGTGCAATTGCTTTGACAGAGGGAACACGGGTACATAATACAATCCCTTACCTACGATACAGACAAAACAAGACAAGACGAGTCAAGTCGAGTCAAGTCGAGTCAAGTCAAAGTCAAAGTAGCATCATCAACGACATCAAAGACATCCCAGAGCCTTTCCATGCTCGAGTCTCGCAAGGCCTAGGATCCGATACATCACAAGCTTCAAAGGCATCTGATCCCCTCGATCGAGATGTCCCCTCTTATTGATTGGCTTGGGAGAATGCCTTGTCCCCAACAAAGACTGGCAGATAACTCAGGTATTAAAGAAGATTCGGGGCAATCCAGGGCAATCAGGACAATGCTCCGTAACAAGCACTCCGATAGACAAGAATCCTAACAACAATGGCATGGACCATCACTCCGTTTTCCAGGGTCCCACGAGAGAGAGGGAGAGAAAAAAAGAAGCGATTTACGGCACGCTCACGTTCACACTCACGCTGGCGCTCGGGAAGTGAAGGGATTGGGATTGGGTGGTCGTGGCCACGGTCGTTCGTTGTATGTACATGTACTCAGTCCCTGAAATCGAGTGTGTCGAAGTGAGACGGTTGGTTGGTGATATTCAGGCCAAAGTACCAGTACGTACTAATACGTACAGTACATCGGCTCACGGACTCTACGCAGTCTCGGATAGAGGCCATGGAAGCTTTCTTCGATCCTTCTTCTGTTCGCGGTGGAGACGAACGAACCACTCGCACATAACCCGACTTTCTCCCACCTTGGTGTCCCAGCTTGTCAACCTAGCATACCAATCTCCAATCTACTTGTACAGTAGCACGCCAACCCAGCCGCTCAACCCAGCTCTCCCGTCTTCACTTGTACTTGTACAAGTACAGTACCATCTCTTGGTCGTTATCTCCCCAGTACTTACTTATCTGAATACACGGAGTAGTGAGTACAACTTCACCATTTCTGCACTCGATGATAGGTCCTGTTAATCTAAATTAGATTGCATGTGTGCTCCTCTTCTGTCGAAATCGTATGGTCCACGCACCATCACAAGAAGCAGACGGCGAAGGGCTGGAGAGGCGAAGAGGCGAGAAAAAAGCAGCATGCATACCTAGGTATTAGGTGCTCTCATTGTTCAAAGGCAGAAAGGGTCGGCCATATCCATACGAAGTCCCTTGAATGTGTATATACGTGCTAGCAAGCGGGTGTAGCAACTCTATTGTCAAGGTCGGTCAAGCAGAGTTGAGAATCAATCTGCCAGACACCGGACACCGGACACCAGACACCAGACCACCAGACAGGTAGACTACCGTACGTGTTAAGCACTGACTACCCAACCTTGATACCCGTCAGGTTGCCAGGTGCAGGTGCAGGCAGCGCCAATTGTGATGCCAATTGATCCTTTCGAACCCATCGTGGCGTGGGAGAAAAGGCGACTGTGCCTGTGCCTGTCATTCTCCACAAGCCGTCCCCGCTTTGACTTGTCCGCCAGCACGACCAGGATCAAGAGCATCCTAGAACAACTCAGCCAGAAGAGCCGAAAAGGACCTCGACATGGTGACTTGAACCGCACATTTCAAGGGAGGTCCCTCTCTTGTCAACACGTTACCTTCCGAGGTCCCCAGTACTGATGGTAGTCTGGTGGCCATCGCAAAAAAGCCTCTTTATATTGATCATGTCCATACCCACATACATACGACCAACTTGCCGCGCATTCCAGCGTAGGGAGCTTGACGATGTCTTTCAGACGATATATGCTGCTTACTAGAATATCAACATGTATGTACATATGTATGTACTATACGTACTCATTGGCGTGTCTGGTCATGCCTTACAGCAGAATCATAGGGCCATACAGCCATGATATTCACCGCCCATGTAGCTTGTCTCGTGCGTCAGTGCAACACAGCATATTCTAGAAGCATTTGGCTCATCAGGATTCATATTTGAGGGAGTTGTATATTCTAGGATGTCTATTCTGTGCAGCAGAGTGCTGCGTAGGCTTCTCTCCTTCTCCCTATCATAACCTTCCACCAGCATAACATGCTCGCTTTTCAGCCACAAGGAGGCTTTTATACCATTCATATCATCATGCATTCATTCAGTCAGTCAGTCAGCTATTCACCCCATACATATCACTTGCCCACCATACCCCATCCCACCGGAGTCTTTTGGCCCTTCGACTGCCTCGCCTGCCTCGCCTTTTGCTTTCAGACGTGGCGGGTACGACACTAGGAACTGTACGCTCACAACCGTGTGGATAACGCTCCATCAATCCGTCGACTTAGAGTGTGCCTGACCCATACGAATCCCATGCTTAGATCTGCCCTGGACCTTTTATCATTTCCATGGGTATTTAAACATGAGGCCCTTTAGCAAATGAGGATGAACCTCTGCAGCAGAGGATAACCAAAGCAGGCATCATTCCGAATTTCCCACTCATCATCGTCATGTTCTGCCCCTTCCGCTCCGCCTAGACGGAGGAGCTTAAATGGCTGAAGTTCGTGCTGAGAGTGAATCGAGGGGTATCGAGGCTCTCACCTTGCATCTACAACTACTCCTCCTTCTCTGTGCTTCTGCAATCTCGTAAAAATCTCCAACAGAATCATCGCTTTTTCTTATATCCACTGTCTTTTCCAGTGCTACATAGACCATTGTTACCCTAAAGCTCATCTTCATTCCTCTATTGCTATTGATACTCAAGGCCGCAAGCATTTTTCTCTCGGGTCCAATCCTTTGCACATAAGCTCGGTGCGAGGCGGTCCGCTGTAATTGCTCGGAGTAAAGATTACGGTTGTTCTCGACCAAAGCGACCTCAATAACTCAACGCCGATATATCGAAAGGGGAACAAAGGAAGAAAATCACGGATAGATGACCCAATACGTCCCTCTACTCGAGATGTGAGCATTTTTTGGTCACCAACATGTCCGCATCAAATAAGATCTCAAGGCCACAGGTTGGTATTGACCGACTGCCGGCACGCCGAATGAGCAACGAGCCGAGAGAGAGCATGAACTGTAAGTCCTGTCGAAAACGTAAGGTAAGACTCTTCAAAGTACCACGGAAGCTGTAGACCCTCAACAGCAGATACTAATATGTTCCTCAGATCAAATGCAATCGATTGCGACCGACTTGCGAAGCTTGTCAGGTGTTTCAGTGTGCTTGTATCTATGGTGAGTACTGCGAGAGGGGTTGGGTCGCGTACAGCGTTAACGCATTCAGATGCCATCCCGAAGAAGCGAGGCCCGAAAACAGATGTTCTGGAGGCTTTGTTGAAGAGAGTCGATGGATTGGAAAAACGCTTGAGAGATGAGAAGAAATCAACTTCTCCAGTTACCGAAGAACATAGTCCAATTGTCCCTGACGACGCTGATGATAAAGATATCAAACCTCAAGATGTCCCGGCAGACACCAGCGCAATTGATGAATCCGCCATTTATACACCTAGCCCCCGAAGGTACTTCAATATTGATCTTTCTGGGGACTTTAACTGATGTGTTATAGCGAGCCTTCGCCTGTGGTATCCCCTGATGTCCTGTTGGATACTTTTTTCACCCGAATCCACGGGAAACCGTTCTGCGTACTTGATGAAACCTCTACCCGTCAACGACTGCAGCTAAATCAGATTCCAAACTTCCTTCTATACGCAATATTTGCCATCAGTGCCAGGTGTGTACTGCTATATTAGACTCGATGGAAGCCAGCTGACAAGCCAAGATGCACTCCTCACCCGAATGGCTACCATGGAGCTGTAGGACTGAGCGAAGACTACGCAAGACGATCCCGAGCAGAGGTTGATGTAGACGACCCGACCATCGATGGCATTCAGACCTTATTACTTCTCAGTCTAGCCGTGACTGCCTCGGGCAATGGCAAGAAGTCATATATGCTACTTAGTAAGAAGATCATAACCATCTACTGAGCAATCACTAAGAATTTCCAGCAAGTGCAATATCAATGGCAATGGCCCTTGAATTACACCGCGAGTTCGACATGAAGATACGAGCCACGCCCGTCGAACGTGAAATGCGCCGCCGCCTCTTCTGGACGTGCTATCTTATGGATCGATTTTCGAGTAGCGGATCAAAGCGCCCATCCCTCATATCCGACAAATCTATCATTCTCCGCCTCCCCTCATGGTCGCCTGCGCCCAACTCCCTCGCCATCGAAGGCGAGTTCTTTCAACAACAATATCACTCCGGCGCCGGAAAGCGGAATCAAGGCAGTAGCGGCATGCTTATTGATATCGCGCGTATCTTGGGCATCACAAACCGCTACCTTGCAGCTGGTGGCGTAAAAGGCGACTCGCATTTCCCCTGGCACGCGCTCTCGAACCTTTCAAAGATCCGGCAAGATCTAGACATCTGGGCATCCGGGACGACGGATGCCTTCACGAATATCGAAAGCCTATTTGGACAGGCCGATAGCACGACACTCGTCTTGAGCAAGCTCATATACCACCTTATCCATTGTCTTATTTACCGTCCTTTCCTCCCTATCGATCTCACCGAGCTCGCTGGTACCGGTCAGCACCAATCCTGGCAGATTGAAGCTACAAATCTGTGTTTCCTGCATGCCAACGCTATCACGGAGCTTGTGGAGCTTGGCAAGCAATCCGTGTCCATCGAATGGCCCGCTTTCGTGGGTTATTGCATCTGCACAGCTGGTACGGTGCATGTGCACGGCGCACATTACAAAGGAGGGCATGAGGGCGAAGTCTTCCTGAGCTCGACAGATCTGCTTAGCCGCGAAATGCAGCAGCTGTCGGAGCTGCGCTATAACTGGGCATCAGTCCAGCACCAGCGCGAAACACTGCAAGCGCTGTATGCTTGCCATACAGAACTTGCAAAGGGTGGCATGGGCAGAGGACGATATAGTCCCGTCTTCCACCTGGAGGACTTCTTCGATCGATACGCTACACTCGGCCAGCGATTCGACGGCGCACACGTCAGCTTTGCGGAGATAAACGTCGAGCTGAGCCAGGAGGGCTGGAAAGGCCACGGTCTGTACGCGCCGCAGTCCTCCAACGCCACAAACCCTACCACCACTACCGCATCGAAACGAAAAGCATCCAGCTCATCCGCCCGCCGTAAAGACGAGAACAACATGAACGGCGCCACTGCTTCATCCACGCAGCACGACCACACGCTGAAGTCCTTCCCGCCGCGGAATAACCCCCTTCTCCACCAACTGCCCGTCCAGCAACAACAGTCCCAACCCTACATGAACCAGACTTCTGCCCCGGCGTCCTCCCAGCAGGGCCCTTTCTCCCCCGCATACAACTTCACCCCCGACTACGATAACCTCTTCATGATGCCGCCCGGCGGATTTAGTATGGAGCAGCATTCTATGGAGCAGCATCCCATGACGCCCGGTGCGCGCAGCGCGAATGGGAGTGCGACGAGTCAGGGGGCGCAGGAGGAGAAAGATCCGTTTTTGAGTCTGCTGGAGCAGATTGCGGAGAATGAGGGGGGGAGAGGGGGCGCGAGCGAGCTAGATTATTATTTGAGTGGGCGGGGGGCGTAGGGGGATGATGGGCACTCTGGACGGGTTATTAGTGGGGACGTCACGAAACGGCCCTTTTTCGAAGCTTGAGGGGACGGATGGGTTTGGGGGATGGATGGATGGGATGGCGGGTTGGGTTGGCGGGGCTGCTTTCAGCGTGGAGTTTGGGATTGATTGTATTGATATTGCGACGTGCTGACTGGGACTTGGCGGCATAGTATTATCTAGCGTGTTAGCGTGCGAGTGAATGATGGCTAAAAATGTCCTGAGGGTTCTTGAGTATGATGGATCAGAGGGATTTTCGGGATACCTGTAGTGTGGTTATTCCTTGTGGTAGAAGCCTCAAAAATATTTCCATTCATGTTGATTTACATACATGATGAATGCACAAAATGACACTTGCTACTACCTCCAAGAAACTTGAGAAAGACTTGAAAGTGCATATAGATAGTAAACTATGTTTAGCTCTTCTACACGAGAAAGAATCATGAGGTTTAAAATCTTGATTTTAGATGTTCTATCCTCATACAATCATGCCAACACTTTCCAAGATATAACAGAATATTCATATCCGCCCATCAACTACCTCGGCGCATACTCAAGCACAACACTCGCCGGTTCCTTATAGATCCCAATGGGCACATAATCAAGGTCATACCCAAACGCCCTCGGCCCACCAATCTCCAATCCCCTGGGCGTGTCCGTCCAGCGCGGACTAGCCGTGATGCCCAACACGGTGACCATAACACCATATCTGAACTCAGGCACACCGAGCGCCTTCCCAGACTGTGTATCTAGCACAGAAATCAGATCAGGCACCATGGCGATGAACTTCTCCTCGCCCGAGTCCGCGACATGCTTGGCATAGATGTTCTCGTTCTTGAACGGTATCCTGAGCACGCCACCAGTGGCGACCGCCCTCGCCCCACCCACGCTCTCGACCTCCTCATCGGCAATCTGCTGGATCGTGATCTCGCCGTACGAGTGCCCCTTGAACAGCCTGCGCTCCACTGCCACAATCTTCCCGCGGAACAGGATTTTCGCCGTCGCGGGACCCCCTATCTCATCGACGATCTGCTCGGCCACACTGCTGATGGTGTTGTGGGCTCTGGCTCGCGCCAGGCACCGCCCGATCCGCCACGCCAGCGACATCGTGTTCAGCACAGAGTATTTCACGATTTTGTCCTTGGACGTCGGCTTGGCCGCCTTGCCCACGCGGCTGCCCATCTCGGAGCACGCGGCCCGCAGGGCCCGGTCCACGATCTCGTCGTTGGTCGTCTTGCTCATGACGATGCTCTTCCCGTCGCCGGATGCGATAGCGCACGGCACGAGTTCCGTGCCGGGGAGGTACACGCACAGCGTGATCTGCCAGTACGTGGGGTACGCCCTGCCCATCCAGTCGGCGTCGACGGTCGGCCGGCTGAAGTGCTTTGACGACCCGGCAAGCAGCGGCTGCAGCCCGTTCGCGCCGCCTATCTCCAGCCCCATCACGGCGTCGAAACTGCTGTGGTGTAGGTACTCCATGAGGTCGTTCATGGCGTCGATGGTCTCGTTCGCTGAGAGGCGCTCTACTGACACGGCTGGGGATCCCATGTGCCCGCCCCAGTACACTACGTCGTCCGTCCTCAGTGCAGATGCGTCGATGATCCGCATCGTATGCCCAGCCCGGATCTGGTCCCGTAACTTCAGCGCCTCTGCCGTTGGGCTTCCACCGCCCGCGCATCCAAGCACGTAGCAGCCGTCTGCGAGCCACTCGACGTCCGTCTCCGAAACAACCCACTCCGGGACGCCGGCTTCGTTGCGCACTACAGTTGGGACGTATGCATCGATATCAAACCGCACAGTCTCCTTGACGATTTTTGCCTCCTTGGCGACTTCATCAACGAGGTCCTCTTCCTCCTCTTCAGATTCCGCCATGTACTCGTCGGTAGGCAAGCCCTCGGATCCAAGCTCACCCACGGCGCGCGCAATCACGCGCACTTGATTGGCGACGTATTGCAGCGGGATGCTCTCGACCTCCGCAAGCTGCACCGTTTCTCTCCGGGCGCCAGCGGCGACAGCGCGCTCGACAGCCAGGCTCTTCGCTTTCTCGACGACATCGGAGACACTTTGTTCAGATGTGTTCTGGATCATGTCGACTGTGCCGCCGATCTTGGATATTGCTGCGCCGACGGCATTAGCGACGCCGTGGAAGGGCGGCACAATGATCTTGCTGCAGCCCTCGAGCTCGATCGGCGCCAGGATCGAGCCGCCGCCTACGAGCAGTACCGGGAGAGCATCGGGGGAGGTCTTGAGGCGGTCGATGACGGATTCCATCAGGGTCTTCATGCGTGCTTGAGCTTGCTGCACGGTTGAGGGTGTCACGTCTGAGACGAGGGATGAATCACCGATGGAGGCGCCTGCTGCTACGGCGATGTCTGTTGCAGTGAGGATGGGGCCACCGAAAACGCGGGTTTTTGTATCGAGGTAGTGGCCTACTGAGTCGGGACCTACGCTTACGGATTTGTCGTCTTGGATACGGATGATAGAGCCGCCTCCTAGACCTATGGATTCTACTTGAGGCATGGAGAAATTTATCTTGACACCTGGAATGTGTGAGCTTCTGTAGTCAGATCTTGTAGAATTGACATACCTGCAACGGTAACGTAGGCAGATGCTTGTCTTGGAAATCCAGAAGGAAGAAGCATGCCGACGTCGGATGTCGTTCCCCCTATGTCAATGACAATAGTAGACGTCTTTTTTTCTAGATCCTCATCCTGTAGACCAAGATGAGCAGCTCCACGCATGGAATTTGTCGGTCCACTTGAGAATGTGCGGATGGGTAGTCTGGCGGCTTCACGTGCACTCAAAACTGTACCATCGTTTTGGGTCAAAAACAATGTAGTGTTGCTGAGGTTCAGTCTCTTCATCGCTGCTCGGAATCCTCGAATGGTCCGGCGAGCGAACTTGAGGATCTAGTTTCTGGTTAATATGTGGTCGTTACAGTGGCTTTTAAGCTCGCAATAAAAAAGCAGCTATAATATCAAATTCTAAGGGCATTCATCACCATCGAAAATGGTAGTTCGCATATGATTCAAACAATACAATACCGTTAGACTGTATATGAGCTTCTCTGATGACCCGAGAAAATAACTCACCGAAGCATTGAGAATACTTGCGTTCTCACGTTCCAAAAATCCAATATTGGAGACCTCATGCGAACAAACCACATCGACACCTGGCAATTCTCTCAGAATGATCCTTCTCACATGATCCTCCTGATGAAAAGACTCATCAATAGGAGAAAAGACACCTGAAATGACAATCGAGTCAATTCCTCTCTTCTTGATCTCTGCACACTCCCCCACAACCTGCTCCTCAACAATCGCCGCCTCCTGACTCCCATCGATATGCAGTCCACCATCCAACCATGCATAGTACCCATTCATTATAACCTTCAACTCCTCGGGGAAGTCAGAAAATGGCGGAATCTGCTTCGTGAAAGATTTGGAGAGGCGTAAAATGGCGACTTTGGACAGGCGCCGCGCATCGTGCTCGACGATCGCGTTGATGAAATGGGTTGTGCCAATCGTTAGGCATTGGATTTGATCGGCTGTCACATTGGATTCTTCAATCACGCTGCGTACTGCAGTTTCGATTCCATCGGTCACGTTGGGACTCGTGGTGGGTGTTTTCTTGAAGGCGATGACGCCCTTGCTGGCGCTCTTCACGCTGAGTGTGTCGAGGACTACGGCGTCTGTGTTCTATAGAGAATGAGTGCCGGTTTTGTTTAGGGACGAGTATTGGAAACTTACTGTGCCTCCAACATCAACGCCGATTCTCATCGACTTTTTAGGAGTAATAGTCATGTTTGGCAAGCTGGTGGGTTGGCAATTGGCCGAAGATAAAACGAGTCTCGTAGAGTATAAACTAGATTAAAATCTATGACCGCCTTTGAGAACGATACTATTAGTTTCAAAATGCCTTTTTCTCTAACATCCACAATTTCAATATGGCGTTATTTTCTGTGTCCCACTCTGTGAATAACACTTATCCTTATCGTTCAGACAGTGAGTTCATGGTCGGGTAGGTAATGCGCCGCGCTCCTCCATCTCGTCCTGCAATGCATGCCAGGATAGAGTGTTGATCAGCAAGTTCCATTTGCTCAGAACCTGGGTAGGAGGCCATGTGCCATGGCATTGAAGTCGATTGCAACTGCTCACTGTAATTAACAACTACCGAAGGCATAGATTAGCGATGCTTCGTGATTCGATATCGGGATTGCTCGACGACAAATACGTTCGTATTAGAACCATCAAAAGAATGATACAGTATTAGACCAAGCACGCCCAATTTCAAATAAGCTGAGATAGAATTTTGCTTCAAGATTTGCCAAGTGTTGGTGCTCAACGCCTCAAGATGGAGGTGGGTATTGTTACCCGTTGGTTGATGAATCCTCAAAGCATTGACAATCGCCTCAATCTAAGGGCTAATGGTTAACTTGACAACTTTGAATTGAGGACTCCGACTATTGGGGAACGAGATGGAGCAATGTTCTTGAAACTATTCAAATCGAGGTCTGTTTGCATGTGCATATGCGTATGAATATGAATATATTCAAAGATCTGCATAGATGCATAGATACCTGTAACCCAGACAATGGATCTACTACGGCCAAACCCCAACTCCAATTAACTCAAGCTTCGGAGTACCTTTACAACATACTTTCCCTCTTATCAGCCTTGCCCCGCGCTCCACCCTCAATTCAAGACGTCAAGACAGACCCCGGAAATGCAAGAATCGGCAGTCATGGCAAATAATATCCAAACTCAGATTCAGCCGTGCTGTTATCTCCCAAAATGAGACGTTACGATCTGTATCATCTTATCTACAACCTTGACTTGACGTCTAGTTATAGTTGTATAACTCTTGGACATACCTCACGAGCCAACATCTCAAGATGCATCGTTGAGTGCAATCTCATTAAAACGTCATCTTCTGCTTCTCTGTGCAATTTGTCAAAAGATGGGTTTTGCTAGAATTTCTGAATTGCTTACTGTCCCTACGCACAAAAATGGTGCTTCCACACCATGGATCAATGACGATATTCGTCCATTGCCTCCTTCCCGACGGAAGTGGGACAAGTATGCCTTCATCAGTTTCTGGGCCATCAATCGTAAGCCAAGAATCCAAAATCTATTCTGGATGAACCTGAACTGACTTGGATAGAAATATGCTTGAGTAACTGGCAAGTCGGATCGTCACTTGTAGCAGTTGGCTTATCTGTTTGGCAAACAATGGTTGCTACCATTATAGCCAAATGTATCATCAGCTGTATAGCTATTCTTAACGGGTATGTGGGAGCTGAATACCACATCGGATTTCCGGTTTTCAGTCGGGCCATATGGGGGGTTTATGGTGCATATCTTGCCTTGGTCCAGCGTATCCTTCTGGGACTTGTGTGGTTTGCAGTACAATCGGTACATTTAAATCTTTCCGCCCTTATTCCTGGTTGCTGACGATTTTCAAGTGGACAGGAGGTCTTTGCGTAACAGCAATCCTCGGAGCCATCTTTCCAACCTTTCATAACATGGCCAACACTCTCCCTGCCTCAGCCAACATGACAACAGCGCAGTTCACTGGCTGGATAGTCTATAACCTCATCACCATCCCGCTCCTCTACATCCCACCCGAAAAGACTAAACGTCTGCTCATTATCTCAAATACCATCTCCTTCTTCACCCTCCTCGCCATCATGATATGGGCCCTTTCCACCGCCCACGGTGCCGGCCCCCTCCTTTCCCAGCCAGCGCAAGTAGCCAGCGGAAGCCAGCTGGGCTGGGCAATCGTCAAAGGCGTGACGACGGTCATCGGCAACATAGCAGTTGGCCTAACCAACCAAGCAGACTACTGCCGGTTTGCACGGAATCCAGGCGATCAAGTGTTCGGGCAGTACTTCTCGATCCTGCTCTTCGGGAGCATCATGCCTCTACTCGGCTGTCTCGCGTCATCAGCAACGCAGCAGATCTACGGCGAAGCAATCTGGAACCCGCCCGACATCTTGCTGCAGTGGATGTCAGACAAATACAATGGCAAGACGCGCGCAGCAAGCTTCTTCGCAGGCGTTGGGTTAGTCATCTGTCAGCTGGCAATCAACACGATCGACAACAGCTTCTCGACGGGCATGGACCTATCAGCGCTGTTCCCAAAGTACATCAACATCCGACGCGGTGCATACATGGGGCTGGTCATCAGCATCGCCATGTGTCCGTGGGAGCTGATCGCGTCGGCGGGCACCTTCATCAACGTCATGAGCGCCTACTCCGTCTTCCTCGGCCCCATGTGCGGCATCCAGATCTGCGACTACTGGGTCCTGCGCCTGCGCCGCTTGAAACTCTCCGACCTCTATGACCCGTGCCCCACCGGCATCTACTATTTCTCCCGCGGCCTCAACTGGCGCGCGTTTGTGGCGTGGGTGGTGGGTTGGGCGCCGCAGATGCCCGGGTTCATTAATGCCGTCAATACGAATATCGAGGTTCCCACTGGCTGCCAGCGCCTCTACTATCTGGCGTTTCCGCTCGGGTTCGTCATCAGTTTCTTGGTGTTTTGGGGACTGAATTGGGCAAGTCCACCGGTTGGGTGGGGTATGATTGATGGAGTGGATTATTTTGGCACCTTTACGGCTCAGGAGGCGGCAAAGATGGGTTGTACACCTGCACAGAATACCGAGGGTGTAGAGGTTATGGGTGATGAGAAAGCGGTAGGTTTGTGTGTTAAAGAGGGGTCCTTATAGGGCTTTTGTGATTTTTATGTAGAAATGATTTTAGGATGGATGACCTTGGATGAATTTTTGGTTTTAGTTTCAGGGTTTGGAGCAAACAATAATATTCCCATTTTGATATTTTTAATCACAGTATAATGATCAAAGCCAGAAACGGCCACAGTGCTCTTTGACATCTATCTGAAGATGCGGGACGAATCATTTGTACAGAGCAAAGACGCGATTCTACATGGAGAAAGAAAAAGTTGACTTTGCTTTGTGGATTTAAGTCTGGTAAGCCTACACTTGAAAGTTTCAAGACAACCCACATCTTCACCAAACTCCCACACCAACCAAGTCCGCCCCATAACTTTGAATACCCTCATCACCATCCACATTCCCCACAACAAGCTCATTACTACCAACGACCCAGCCCTCCGTAAGCACACCAAAAACCCCCGTATCCTCCCATCCATTATCAACGCTATATAATTCACTACTACGCCCACTGAGCGGTACCTCGATGCGTTGCATGACACCATTAATTGCGAGCGTCAGATTCCTGGTATTGGTGCCAGTCGTCCAGGAAGTTGAGATGGCAATATCGTTGTTACAGAAGTAGATATCTAGAAACTTGGGGTCGCTGGATGTAGACATTATGTTTATGGATGCGGAGCCCGACGGTGATATGTTGCCTATCTTGGAACCGACGGGGAGGCAATTTCCTGTGGCGCAGACAGTGAGGGAGGATCCAGTAGTTGTGAAGGAAGTAGAAGGATATAAAATTGCTGTTGGAGGCGTGATGGAGAGGGATGCGGGAATAAGTGTTGAGATGATGGTTATGCTGTTGTTGTTTGCAGCAAGGAGTGTTGTTTTTGTTGATAGGGTGGAGGAGCCGGATTGGAGAGTGATAGTCTGGGTATTTGTTCCTGAGGTAATATACACGCTTTGTGTGGATGTGGCTGCTGTGGGAAAGTCCAATGTTAGGCTGTAGTTGGTACTGCCGGTGATACCGTAGATGTTTGAAAAAGTCGTTGTATCGCTATACTGTTAGCAAGTACCTCTTATTTAATAAGAGATTTACTCACCCAGTTGTTGTGGCAAATAGGTCTGCAGAATATGTTCCGTTTGCAAGGGTGCTGGAAAGCTCTAGCAACAATGTTCCATGGCCTTCAACATTTCCAGTGTAGGATGTCTTCACAGCTTCTGTTGTATCATCATTCCAGATATCCTTCAATGAATCTGCAAATTGCAGGCCAACATCTGGCAGGTCTAGGGTGAGATCTCTTGTCTCGTTAAAGAGGTTTATAACAGCGACAACAGTCCTGTTCTCACTAAGAGGACCCGCCCAAACTTCATATCCATCTTCTGTCCATCTACGCTTGAAGCTGGCCGCTATACCCAAGCTATCTTGATTGTAAGAAATAACATCAGTGTTGCTCAGAATCGCCAGGGATTCTGGACTAACACTAGTAGTAGTGTCGTTCAAAGCACAGCCAATTACCAAAGGAGACTTGATGAGTGCCCACAAAGAGAAATGTGTCTGTTCCTCGGGATATGAGAAGACTCCATTCCCGACTTCCAACATATCCAAATCTAGCCAATGCCCCGGCCCCGCAAAGTCAGTCTGGGGAACCGCTTGATTCAGAATTCTGGGGACGGTGCGGTAGGCAGGAATAATGTCGTTTGTGATTCGCCAGGAATTACCAAGTGGTGGAGCCCACAATGATGGGAAATCTACACCCCATTCACAGATTTGAACGACAATGGGACGATTGGTGGCGAGAATGGCGTTCGTCATGTTCACGAATCGCTCTTTTGGGGAGATAGTAGGTGTATAACTGGCATCGGGGTAACCCAAATTGGCGTCTGAATAGCAGTTGTCGTACCTAAGATGAAGATCCGTTAGCATAGGCATTGATGCGATATGCTGGGGGAGATGCCAGGGCGCCTGCTTAGAAACTCATTATCTCCGGGACATACTTCAGCAGATCAGCACCCCAGAAGGCAAATGAGTTGGCATCATCTTGTTCATGGTTCAAACTGCCAGTCTGGATGGAATTCGAAGTCGTTGCACACATCTGTATTCCGGCGTCCGAGTAGACTCCGAACTTCAGGCCCAGACCGTGCAAAAATTCGCCCATGGCTGGAAAGCCGTTGGGGAACGTAGTCGCGTTCCATGTAATGCTGCCATTTGCGAGTCGATCAGGTGTTGACCAGCCACAATCTATACCTACATAGTGATATCCAATATCTGCAAGACCCAAGTCTATCACTGCCTGCGCATTGGAGTGAATGATGTCCTCGGTTGGTTGACAAGAGTAATGATTGTATGAGTTCCATCTATAGAAATTAGAAAGATCCCTAGATGATCAGATATAGTTACCCCATAATAGGTGTCAGAGCAAGTCCATTGTCTAGTCGCCGCTCCAACGTTATGTGATCTTCTGCGAGAACAGTCGCAATGAGTGAGGAGAATATGAGCGCCATAGTTTTAGACATGGCGATGAACAACGACGGATGAGCTTCACATGTGGAAATTCCTTGAAGATCTATATCGTGTATTTATGACGACATGAGTACATAGGAACTTCGATATAACCTCTGGTGGAGATACTTAATGCCTGTAGACTCACGATGTTGGATGCGCACCAATAAGAATATTAAAGAAGAGGCCATTCCGGCGGTCAATTGCTGCCGGCTGATGGAAACTTACAGATACGAGATGCCGGAGTCAAAGTTCCTCTTCAAGATGTCCGTTATATGCAACGATTATGAAAGTGGTCGAAACAACTTTTCCCAATAGGCCCATTAGGCGATTGAGGGGTAGAGAGGAGTTCGGGTTGGAAGACGATGGTGAGGATGAGGGTATATTAACCCCGAATAATTAGCAAGGTAATGTAAGGCGAGGTAATAAGTGCCGACTCTATTCATGCTTGTCTGCTGCGCCAAGAGATGGTCTCTGCTGCACGTGCTGCTGTGCATGGAAGATTGAACGAGGAGAATGTATTTTGATTCTCCTTACAGATGATGTTGCCGCACCTTTCCATGTAAGGAAGGGCATATTAATATACAAGTATGAAGGAATATGAAGCCCCCATTCGCCAATTATTTAACGGAGCCGGGAACATACACCCGAACCGGCGAGATATCCGGATACCGTGTGCCAGCTGATGCTCTGAGATTCTGAGATTCTGAGATTCTGAGATCTATGAAATTGACTCTACCAGTGCACACATATGGACTTATTGAAACAAATCATTTTTGGATGCTCGTTCTGGTAGTCTAACTGGAGAACTTGAAGGTGTAGATTCGTTTCTCGGATTAGCACTTCCAAGAGCTATCTGAAGTCCACTTTGAGAGTTGAATCCGAATCTTTGCTTCTTTAAGCTCACCAGTCAACAAATGTCCTTCCAAACTCATTCAATTCTATACTCATCTACATTAATCGTCACTTCAGTCAGACCATGTATTTCCACGGACTCTGTAGCCGCCTTGAGGACAGCTCATCATTTGGTTCCCCCACAGGACCAAACAAAAGGTCAATCCTACAAACCTCCTATTCCCAATTAGCAAACGCTCACAAAATATCGAGTCGGTCTCACCTTTCTCCTTTTTCCAAAATCCGCATAAAATCCTAGCCAAGCCTTCTGATTCCGACAGTCCGTCGTATTCCCTATTCCTACCTTGACACAATCCGGCTTACCCATCTCCAGCGCCCACCGATCTACAAGCCATGGCTTCGGCGTCGGCCAATCCGAGAAATGCAGGAATTTTGCCTCCTTGAGCACAGTCTCTACATCCCACTCATCCACCTCCCCCAAATACCTTCGATGTTCCGCGGCCCTGAACTCGCCGGTCAGCAAGTTATAAGGCCGATGCGGGATGATCATCGCCGAGAAGCGATACAAATCGTTCACGATCTCCATGTCGTAGTCGTCCGTGCTAGCATTCTGGATCGCGTCCATGATGCGCACGAATTCCTTTGTGGATGGCTCGATGAGCACGATCTGTGACGAGAGCACCAGGTGTGGTTCTGGATCGATCCAGTATGCGCGAGGCATGGCGACCGGTGCAGAAGGGAGGAGGAAGAGCTCGTCCATGGATTGCAGGACGGTAGAGTCAGAGTCAAGACTCAAGACGCGTGCATACTGCGTCTGGTTGAATGCTAGCAATTTGGTATAGCTTTCGGCCCATGTTGGCTCTGCTCCTGTTAGCCCCGGCATCTCTCATCAACAAAAACAATGAACTACAACAATTGGAAACTGCTTCATACCGCCGGTGTCGTATCTTGATTGTATTTGTACCGGTTGTAGTTTCACTCCATAAATATCTCGGGCTTTTCTCAACAGCTGACTTTCAAGAGACTCCGGGTCGTTCGCTGGGTTTGCTGGGTCAAGAGCTTCGGGGAACATGAGTAGACGATCGGCTTTCGAGCCTAGGGAATGAAGGATGGAGAAGAGCATCAAAGTGTTACATAGGTAGGCTGTGTTAGTAGCATACTGTGTATAAGCAAAGCGCGACCAGTCTACTTGCTTTTCTATGCTGTTGCTGCTGTGTTCCGGTGCATGGCCGTGATCTTTCGTTTCTGGCGTGCTGATTATATTTTGAGGTGGATCATTTGTATGGCTGATATTGAAGTGCCAATTCCGGGAGTGTTGTTTTGTATTAGGTCCGTAGAAGTTGAACGTGTAGATAATGATGAGGGCGACGATGAGAGTAGTTCCAACAACTCGGATTCGATTAGAAATGAACATCACAAGTGACTCGACAAAGGAGCGACTTAGTGACAGATCTTTTACTGGATTTGCATTGACTACAAAGTTTTCTGATTGCGAATATTGTAGCTCTTGTAGCAATGCTTCTCACAACATGATGGCATGATGTGCGGTCAGAGACTCTGAGTAGCTTTTGAGGCTGGTCCGAACTTCTTATGTAGTCAGCGCATCGGATACTCTATTATACCAATGCCAACACTCCCTCGTTTCTTGGAAATACCTTAACGCAAATGACTGCATGATGGAATGCTAGATCTGACTAGAAGTTTTGCCGCCTGTTCATTTGAGGATGGAAATAGTCGCGGAATCGAATCAAGGGGGATGATAACACCCGGCCAAGCATTTTTGCCATACCCAACTTCTTGACTCTTATCCGTTAAATATTTCGTCCTGTGGCTTTTTAATGTGGTAAGAACTAGTCTATAAGTATTTATATCCTTTCTTTGGTCGACACTAGCCAATGACTACCAGACTAGAACCAAAGGAGCAAGAGCATCATAGGAATAGCCAGAAGACTACTCGGATTTCGTAAGTAACATCTCAATCAGTAGTGCATCTAGCCTCGAAGTTCTTGCTCTCCATATTTCAGACTCTGCCATCCTACACCTCACATTCCTGTGCAACATGCCTTTCGCCCTGGTACTACGCCGCCACACATGATCCTGGTAGAGTCAAAAAATCACCAGATGAAAATGTCCGAATCACATGGAGACAGACTCCAAACTCAGAGTTTTATGCACAATTATCTGGGGTAGAATGAAAGCTCACAATTTGACCTCCACAACGTCCAGATGCCGCTCCTTATCACCAATTTTGACGTCCAGGTGTTATACGTCGGCGACTAATTATAGCAAAATGAAATTGGGACTATGTATTCACAAGTGATGCTAGTAAATAATTGTATTTTTTCTCTCTTCTTTTCTTTTATACATGATGGTTAGGATAATAGTGTACATTAAGCTATAACGGCTGATAACAACAACAAGATGGTTACACCTCATATGCTCACCTTTCGCTCCCCCCTTACCGCGACTCAACAATAGTTTTGCCGCTAACTATTTTCGTGGTGAAATTGACAACACCAGCGATCTCTCAAGTGCAGCTGAAGCTACAGCTTACTACACATCCGATTTTGTGAGCAGATTGATTGGCTGGTCTGATTTTATAAATACGTGTAATCTTTGAAAGGAGATCGGAATTAGTGTAGTGATGAGGATGAATCCTACCAAATGTGGGGCGGGTTTACTTTCTTTCACTCAATAAACGAGGAACACATCAATATGTACTTACGGCTATATGGTAAATCGATTTGCACAAGTCTCGCTTGATAGGAAAAACACAAATAGAAAAAAACTATCATGATAGTCGTTATACATATTGCCTGTCGAGCCATTATGTTTCTTCAGCTCTCTTCGCAACAATGATCCATGCCCCAGGAGCTACTACACTTCCAGGTTTCGCAGCAATAGCCTCAACTCTCGTCCCTGCGACTTCTTTATTACAAACCACATTAATTTCCATCTTCATAGCCTCAAGAATGGCTACAACCTGGCCTTCTTTCAGAAAATCTCCAGGTTCAACCAAGATCTTCCAAACATTAGCATCGATTGGACTATCAATGGTGACTGCAGGCCCTCCCTCCGCCAACTCTTTCAACCTCTCTACTTCCTTTTTCTCCTCCTCCTCCTTAGCAGCCATCCACTCCCCGTACAACCCATTCTCGATTTCCAGCATTTTCTTTGTGCCATCCACTTGCCCCTTCTTAAACCTAGCAAGATCATCAGAGTTAGTAGAGTTACTCGTCAACCTAATCGCTTCAACAACGTTGAATTCAGACGGCCTAATATCAAACTCATATTTGCCGGCGCGGTAAAGTGCCATGAGGCCATCATATTCCTTGACAGAGACCTCGTACCAATGCACGACATCAAACGGCTCATACAGCCAAGGTCTCGCAGCCGAATATCCTGGCTTAGTCCCAAAGGTATCCCACGCCTCGATCGTACGCGCAAGCAACATATACCCACCGGGTGCCTCAACGGGATACACAGCAAACAAGCTCCCGGCAATTCCCAGCGTGCCGCCAGGAGTAGATACTCGAGTTGGGTTGTACTTCTGTCCCACTATACGCGAGGCAGGCTGGAGTGGAAAGAGAATAGGTGTGCCGACCAGGAAGCCGACTGCGACGATGAGGAAGGGAGACGCTAGCGCAGACTCGAAGACTGCACGGCGCGAGGAGTAGCCGTTATTTTGGGCCAAGTAAGAGATGTTGTCGGGGAGGTAGGCGGCGGTTGGGCGTGTAGTCTCCATGTAACGCTGCACAGAGGCTTGAATTTCGGGGTGGTCGAGGACGAGAGGGAGGTGGATCTCTCGCGAGGGGATTTTGATATTAGGTGTTGCTGAGATAGTCTCCTCAAGAGCAGAAATCTTGTCTAGAAGGGAGCTCTGGCTAATGACTGTGGCGTCGTATTGGATCATTACAGCTGCAGCTATTAGTAACCCATATGATATTGAGAATGTGTGCGCTTGAAACTTACAGAGTACGTTTGGTTTCACTATTAGCTTGTCGATGTTGAGCTCTTGAATCTTTTGTGTCAGAAGCCGTACTCGTACAGTGAGCATGATATCAATAGTTTGCCGGCCAACTTCAACAAGAATGAAAGAATCGCCGCCTTGGCGGTAGACAATCCTCGGTCTCTCTCCATCCGCTTCCACGGTCTTTAGAATTGCTTTCCCACTACCTTCGGGCAGTTTCAAGTCTAATGTCGGGACATGCTTGCCTTTCCCACCAACAAGATCTCTCACGCCTTCAACAAAAGTCTCAACTTTCTTCGCCAATACCGTTGCATTTTCAAAGGTCGTTGGTCGCAGCCTCAATGATCCTCCCGGTCGAACCTGTCCAAGCCTCCACAGATCCCCAGATATTATTGTACTTGAGCAGATCAACCCGCCAAGATCAGGACTATCGTTGCCAAAAGCAACGGGTGAGTCACCTCCCCAATTGATCCCTCCAGGAGATGGGTAACAAAAATCAAAGATGTTGGATGGATGTGATCCTCCTTCTCCACCGTCTTTACGTGCCCATTCAGGCTTTGGTCCCACTAAGCGCACACCGGTTCTATTGGAATTATGACCAATTTTCCAATTGGTGGAGTACAGCATATCATGATCCTTGCTTGTCATGATATCGTCTGAGTCGTGCGGTCCGTTCATAACGTAGACTTCCTTGATATCATAGTCTGGAAGACACTCCTTGGGCAGAGTATAAACGTCTTGGTTTGAGATAGCATCTGCCCATTCATAGGTCTTGGAATCCAAGTCCAAATAGTCGCCTATCTGTAATTGCCGTCCTTGAGTTCCCCCAAGCCCCAGACTTGGAGTCGCAGATTTTGAGCCTAGATATTCTGGAATTTCAGGGAAACCCCCTTTTATAGAAAGGTATGCTCTGCATCCTGCATCTGTGATCTTACCGATCTTCAGTTTCTGGTTTGCTTGAACTACAAGTCTAGACCACATGGGCCGCTCTTCACCATCAATTGTCACTGGCATTGGTGCTCCACAGACTGAAAATACCGCGGGTGCCGTAAACAGAAGTTCGGGGCCGGAGAGTGTGATTTCAAGACTTTCAGTTCCAGGTGTGTTCCCAACCAGGATATTGGCTATTCGTGACGACACATTATCCATTGGTCCTCCTCGCGGAATCCCCTTTCCAACTGTGCTTCTTGCGGGAAAATCTTGCACAGAGGTGAAAGCCCCTGGGCTTATAACGTCAATTGCATGCGGCTTGTAGTGAAACTTTGTACTCAGAAAATTCGTAAGAGTATCTCCTTTGACAAAGGCTATGTGAAGTTATTATTTTTATGCTCACTCTTTCTGAAGAATACTCACCTTCTGATCCGATGGCAGCTCCCAAGAAATGCAAATTTGTTGCTGTTCCTTGAAGTTTTGTCTCTTGCAACACCTCGACCATTTTCATAACAGCTCTAGCCCGAGTCTTGTCGTGAACCATGATTTTTGCAATCAAGGGATCTGAAAACATCAGCATTTTTACATAAAACCAAGATCTTCATTGTTGAATCAAAGGTAACTGTAAGCTGCTGTGTGAAATATGACTCACCATAATTCGGACTGATTCTCTGCCCAGTCTCAACCCAAGTGTCAACTCGGACGCCCTCTCCTTCAGGCCATCTTACATGTTGCAATAAACCGGGACTTGGCGCAAAATTCCTATATGGAATTTCTGCATAAGCTCTCGCTTCAATAGCACTCCCATTCGGACTCTCCTTACGCAACTGCATCAACTCTTTCCTATCCATTCCAATCTTTCCGCCCCTCTCAGCATCGGCTTGTCTTAGCATAAGCTCTACCAAATCGATCCCATAACACAATTCCGTAATCCCATGCTCAACCTGTAATCTTGTGTTCATTTCCAAGAAGAAAAAGTCACCGGAAACATCATCAACAAGGAACTCGACAGTACCCGCAGACTTGTACTTCAGCTGTTGCGCATACGCCACAGCACACGCAGTCAATTTCTCACGCATACCCTCCCGACCATGCACAAAGGGGCTAGGACACTCCTCAATCAATTTCTGATGGCGTCTCTGGACCGAGCATTCCCTCTCCCCGAAATGCACAACGGCCTCCCCATTCCCGAAAACCTGCACCTCAACATGCCGGCTCTCTGGGAAGTACTTTTCGAGAAACACGCCGTCATTCTTGAATAGCGCAGCGCCACGACTCTGCACCTTCCGGAAAGCTTGCTTGATATCCTCCTCTGAATGGCATACTTGTAGGCCCATGCCACCGCCTCCCCCGGAAGCTTTCATCATTATCGGCAGGCCCAGCCGCTTGCTTTGCGCCACGGCTTCGATTTCGCTTTCGAGTAGCTCCGTTCCGGGCACAATCGGTACGCCCACTGTGACGGCGAGGTGTCGTGCGCGGTGCTTCTGGCCCATCTCTGTGATGCTTTCTGCGGATGGACCTACGAAGACCATGGATGCTGCCTCTACGGCCGTACAAAACGAGGCGTCTTCTGAGAGGAAGCCATAGCCCGGGATCACGGCGTCAATGGTGTGGTTTTTACATATTTGGAGGATTTCAGCACTGTATTCGGTCAGTATGTAAACCCTTGGGGTTGGCAGGATGCTCACATGTTCAGATATGCATCTGCGCCGGTCCCTGATAGGAGAATATTATCATCTGCGAAACTAGAATGTTGAGATGTTGCGTCTGTTTCACTGTATATCGACACGCATTTCACACCTAGCTTTTTACAGCCCTTGATAAGTCTCACTGCGATTTCACCTCGGTTGGCGATGAGAACTTTCTTTATATGTTGTAAGGACGTCATAACGTATTCACTGGTTGTGGGGTTTCTTAGAATGAAGTTGCTGAAATTTGATAGATTGAAATTCTGCAGAGATATAGGACATCATCTAACTAATGTAAATTATCCAGAGTCTTCTGTTATCAGATTGGATCATGTATACTTGAGCTACCCCGCTACTTGGTGCAAAAGCTTAATATGTATATCTCTGGCGTCTGCAGGAGGGTCATTGATAACAACCCTTTGCTGCTGCTTTAGCGGAGATCCGCCGCCGGGAGTGGGATTTATGCTTCCGCGAGAGAGTCCAAGTATCTGATTTGGTACTGGAGACGAAGGGCGCCCGTGGCGCTCGAAACATGCATGGCAATTAGATTCATATTGATAAAACATGATGAGATATTGAATTCTTCTCAAGTTTGCGCTGATAAGACTTTGAGTCTGGTCATACTTGGACGTCGATACTCGGAACTCCAATAAAACAATAGAAGTGCCGGGTAAATGGATGGGCATTTACCACGACATATCTCACTTGAGTACTCTGTATCAAGACCTGAAATTTATGAAGAATGCCGCTTAAAACCATCTCCAATGTTCTAAAGTTGCAAAATTGAGAGAATTATGCCAATCTTCACTCAGCATCCACAGCATGGTTTTCATTGAGACGAGCATGCATGTATCTGCCGATCTCAAAAGCTTGCCCCGCTCGATAATCATCGCACAAAAGCAGCACGACCAAGACACCACGACATCGTCATAGGTAGCCAAACACATGACAGCTCTCAAGAACATATATATGGTCCATTTGTACTCTAAAAGAAATAGTCCCCAAGCCCAGTATTCCAAACCACTCTTCCACATCAAGTCAAGCTACCCCAAACACATCCAGCAACAACAAACAGCCACTCACCCAAACCCCAACCGCCAAGAAACCCCCAACCATGACGGGACTCATAAATAAAATTGAGATAAACTGCGACATGGGCGAAGGTTACGGACGATGGAAGATGGCAGGCCTCCCCCCCTCCCACACCGAACCTCCCTAACCGCCGTAGGGCCCGGACGAAGAGCTGATGGGGTACATCGACGCGGCCAACATCGCATGCGGGTTCCACGCGGGGGACGCGAGCACGATGATGCAGACGGTACGGCTCGCG
Source organism: Xenosphaeropsis pyriputrescens (assembly GCA_022609375.1). Classification (NCBI taxonomy): domain Eukaryota; kingdom Fungi; phylum Ascomycota; class Leotiomycetes; order Phacidiales; family Phacidiaceae; genus Xenosphaeropsis; species Xenosphaeropsis pyriputrescens. The sequence goes on from JAGKQE010000025.1 coordinate 300,673, forward strand.
AAAGCGCACGGGGTGCGCGCAGGGGCGCATCCGGGGCTCGACGACAAGTTCGGCTTCGGGCGGCGACAGATGGTTATCGCGCCGGCGGACATGTATGCCAGCGTGCTGTACCAGGTCGGGGCGCTGAAGGCCATGCTGGAGGCCGAGGGTCTGGCGCTGAGCCATATCAAGCCGCATGGCGAGCTGTATTTCTACATGCAGCGTGACGAGGGCATCATGCGGGCTGTGGTGGCGGCGTGTAGGGTTTTCGAGGGGGTGCCGGTGTATGCGTGCAAGAACGAGATGCAGGCGAGGGTTTGTGGGGAGATGGGGGTGCCGTTTCAGGAGGAGGTGTATGTTGATATTGACTATTCGGCTGACGGGAAGTTGGTACCTGTTGCTGGGAGCAAGGTTGCTACGGTAGAGGATGTCGGGAGGAGAGTTAGGATGGCGGCTGAAGATGACGTTCGGGAGCATCAGGGTGGTGGACTGCTGAAGTTGGGATTCGCGGAGAGGCCATGTAGTATTTGCCTTCATTCTGATATGCCTACTGCTTTGGAGAATGCGGTTGTGGCGAGGAAGGCCGTTGATGAGGCTAATGCTAAAAGGGGATTTCAAGTAAAGAAAACTGCCAAGAGCTGAGAATATAGAATAAATGTAAGGATGGCAGAAATATATATCTGAGCTCTTGATAGTGCTACGGAGTGGTTTTTTTTGTTTATAAAAATTCGTACTCGTTCTAGCACCCTGCTCCCAGATAACTTAACGTGTATCAATACTTTGGAATAAGATTTACAGATTCAATCATTTGATCTAAGATAGACCAACAAGCCATTCAAGATTCCACAATCCATAAACGCACCGCACAACGCAGCTTACACAACCAGGCATCATCCAACTGAAACAGATTCAATAAAATCAATATTTATATTTTCATTACATACACCATTACCCCTGTTATCCTATTCAACCCCATCCCACACATCCGCCAAGAAACTACGAACTCTTCTCACCCTCACCAGCAAACACTCTCTTCTCATCAGCATCACTTGCTATCGTATGGGGAGCCACGCTCTCCACATCGCCATGCACAGGCTCGGGCACATATCCCTCGACATTAGTCTTGCTCATGAACTCGTCGTGGTCCATGTGGCGGTACATGAACCAGAAGATGACGGCGGAGATGGCACCCGCGATGGCGGTGCCTGCGAAGGGCCAGATGAGGTGGGGATCGACGAGAGCCTGGGGAATGTTAGGTGGTTGACCTGAGATGGGGGAGGGTGCTGTAAATCAAGGGAGAGAGGGGTTGAAACCTTGGGAAGCAAGATTGTGGGGATGTGACTTACGGCAGTGCAGGCCTCGCCCAATGCGCTGGAGATGGCGGTAGTGAAAAGGAAAAGCGCCATGACAAGGCCTTTCATGTTGGGTGGGGAGCGGGCATAGGCAACTTCGTAGGCCGTGACGTTCGCGAAACACTCGCTGGCAGCGCCGAGCACGTAGAGGGGGATCTGGGTCCACACGGAGATGTTCGCGACGCCGGTACCGATGTCGCAGCTCGTGGCGTAGTAGCCGCAGGGTGAGAGCTCGTAGACGCGCCACTGTAGAATAGCACCGACGACGGAGGAGATGGCGGCCAGCATGAAGCCGAAAGTGATGCGGCTGATGCGTCCGAAGTGAATCTTGTGCTTGCGGAGAAACGGGTAGAATCCGTAGTTGAGGATTGGGATTAACACGATGATTGTTAGGGGGTTGAAGTTCGAGAGCAAATCATTGGGTGCGCCGTTAGTTGTCATTGCCGCGGCTTGAGAGGTCTGGATGGCACCGATGCCACCGTCGTTGAGATTGTAGATAGGGAAGAAGAGGAAGATCTGGCAGGCACTAAAGGTGCGGTTGACATCGTCGACAAAGTCGTCGGTCCATGGCAGTCCGGTAATGCCTTTGGTAGCTAGGACAGTAGGCTTGGCACCTTCCCAGAAGCCGTGGCGGAATAAGCGGCTCCAGTTCGTCTTAAAAGAGATGGAAATGATCTTGAGGACATTGGTAAGGTCCGAGCCTGCTGCGGGCTTCTTGATGGTCCTCTTGTAGGCAACGACAAGTACGATGGGGGTGAGAAGGTATAAAATGCATGGGATGAGATATGCAAGCCAGTAACCGATCAACTTTTCAGAATACGTAGTTGCGAGACCGAAGAAGGCACCGACGTTGACGAGCATGTAGAAGGTTAACATAACTCGCTGGATGGTACTCTCGGGGTCAACGATAACACGCTCGCCGCTGGAAAGGGTTTCGATGTACTGCTTGTGATGTGGGTACTGATCAATGATGAGAGGCGCAATGTTGCACTTGAAAAGTCCTGGATGGTTTAGCACATTGTATAATCAGTGCGGATAGTTAACTTACCTGCTCCGAATGCAAGAATTATCAAGGACACAACAAACGGTGCCATTCCATGGCCAGCTTTAAGAACCACCGGCATAGCTCCAAATACCATGATAATATGCGCAATACCACAGATTGCTACACCAATACAAATTGTCTTGTACCGTCCCCACTTGACATCTGCAAGCCAACCTCCAAGCAATGGGACAGCTACAAATCGTTAATAAATTTCAAAAAGCAGATACATACATAGAACTCACTATATGCTAGGAAACTGAAAAGGAGAGTAAGTGCAGAGGCAACCTGTAGTCCTTGGCCCAATGCACCGGCAGTCTCTTGAGTACCCTTTGGAGGAGCACCGGCACCATTACCGCCCTCTGGTAACGGGTATTCGATAAAGTTGTTGAAGACCTGAGAACAACCATAGTACGAAGCACGCTCGGCGAACTCTACAAGGCAGAGGGTGTATGCCACCAGTGGGACCCTTCCAGGTACAATGCGAAGGCTCCCTTTCTCCTCTTCCGTAGGGTAGATGTATCCGTCCTCATCAATTGTTTCGGACGAGCCAAGAGCAGTATCGCGGGTCATCTCAAGTGTTGCTCTTCCCTTTGCATCCTCGCGCGCAAGTGCCATGGAGAGCCTCTGATGGTTTCCATCAATAGTTGGTTCGGCATCCTTGCCTGTGGTGAGGGCGTCCGCGAGGACGTGATTTCCCATGCTACCTATATCGCCATTAGCCACGGCTCTATGCGCTCATCCGACCAGAAACAACTCACTCATCTTTCAATTCTTCTTGCGACCCTGTGACGAGAATAAATAGAAATATAAACAAAAGATAAGAAAGGCAGCAGATATTGGGAACGGATCTGCAAGACGAATGCAAGAGGCGGCCAAGGCATTTAAACAATTGGGATACGCAATGATAGTATTTTTCATGATATGCGACGTACCCATCGGCAGTCCCATTCACTCGGAGAGCAATGCATAGGGTATGCACGCCGTGATTTCGGGTTGTCTGCGATAACGTCTTGATAGAGCAATTGCTGGGCGAGCATGGTTAATTGGCGACGGTGATTGGCTGAATTGAGAGACCTGCAAGGAAGCGGGTTAACGAACGCGACGCAAGATAACTTGCAGATAACGACATGATTACGGAGTTGCGAGTCGACTGAGCGCACGACTGATTCCATCAGATGTTAACTCTGGCTCTGCAAAATGGGACGAAGGTCGGACGACTTGAAAAGGAAGAGATGGAAGGAGAAGCAGAAGTACGAATTTGAGGAATCTCGACACCTACTGTTGTGCTGTAGATATATATCAATCTGTATTGTAACAACTTACTTACTTCGACGTTACAATCCAGGAATGCCTCACTCCCACTTCAAGTGTCAGGTGTGCCAGGCGTGTCAGAGCACAATTGTTGGATACTTCGTAAACAACATGTATGGTATTGCATTGCGAATCACAGTTCGGTATTCTCCAAGTTCCGAGCTCCTCTTGGTAGGTGGTCAAGCAGATAAGGTCCCTCGGAATACGCCAATACATATTTGGTGGACTCTGACTTCAAGACGATACACAGATTCATATTGGAAGACCGTATGAGCTCAGATATTGGGAAAACCCAGCATTCGCTCAGCTTCACTCGACGATTTCCAGGAAGAGAAGTGAAGGCAATATTGCAAATCCCCAAGCTTTGCCAATGATACGCCTTCCGCGATGCCCAGACCACAGCGCGAGCACGGCGAGAGTGGGTTTTGGGTATGTATTTCGCATTTCACCACTCTGGCTCGCATGGCGAAAGCAATCGCGACTTCTTCCGCTATGATGAAAGACGTACAAGTAGTTCCATAATGAGGAGTACCGGCCGTTATTCTATACTAGACACGCTCATGGGACGCTGCGATGCAAAGATTCGGATGCAGGACAGTGACAGTGACAGTGACAGTGATATACGATATGTATTACTGTACTGTTCATATCTCATCTCTGAAGCTGAGAAGAAGATTGTTAGTTTGTTAGTTTGTGTTCGTTGAGAACTCACGAAGAGAGATAAGTAGTGAGTCTATGTATAAGTATGATACTTATTACTTATCGTTTATTACTTAGCACGTTGAGGCTCAGAATACAATGGCACAGCTGCAGTGCATGCGTAGCACGAAGCGGGCCGCCGTAGTTTCGCGGCTGTGCCGCGGGGCAAATGCGCTGCCCATATATATATATATGCCTTACTATCCAGTCAGCAACATTGAAAGTCGAGCATCACGCCCCAGGCAACATGTGTCGAATAAGGCCGCCAAAAGAACCCTCAACATCTACATCACGTGCCTATGATGAATTCCGTCTCACTCCATGACAACTGGAATTTTACATAGCAAGCACAAATTATGGTGCGTATGATCACGTGAATGTAAAGTTTCAGCTGCCATGGAGTGAATCATGGAGGCAAGGAAGACAGTTCACCTCCGCACATGACGCAGAACAGAGAAAGATGAGATTCGATCAGTCCGAGCTACAAAGAAGACGGACTTCTCCAGGCGGCTTCACGACTTCGACTTTCAGTTTCGTGCAATCAATCATACACGCGCCAAGCCATGCACAATGTCAACTTGAGCGTTTCAATTCTCCCCTTGGAATTCTCATTCTGACTTCAACTCTCGATCTTGACCTTTCAATGCTCACTCTCACCTCACCCCGAGTGCCTGGGCGGTCTATCGCCTCCCTAAATCGGAAGGAGGTGCAACTGCGTAGGTACACAACACTCCAGGTTTCGTCAAGCCAGCGTGCCAGCGTGCCGGCGTGGTGAGAGTCAAAGGAAGGATGCAAGAAAAAGGATTGTGAAACTGGCGATCGGCAAGGGGAGAGGCAATGTCATTCGCTGCACCTCTCAAACGTCGTTGCAGACTTGAGACGCCGTGCCGTGACGGTCACCACTTGGAAGAAGAAGGAAATCTCTGCCTCTCCTCGACTCTTCCTCTTCTCTCAGGTATTCTGTTCTACGGGACGATCGAATCGGGTCTGTTGGATTTGGGCGCGGCGATGGGCATCATTCGAGTGGCGAAGGAGAGGGGGTTTTTGAGCACACAGTACTCCGTAGATGGCGATGATGAACAGGCTGAATGGCACTGGATTGGATTGGTTGGCTTTGATCCACTCCACTTCGACCTGCCGAGAACGGTCTTTGAGGAAATATCACGTGGGTGTGGTAGAGATGAGATTCTTGAAGATGGGAATAAGTAATGGGTCAAGCATTTGTGCATCTCCCTCCCACTTCAACCGATACATTCATTCATGCATTTTGGGTATTTCTGAATCTGGATAGGTACATATCTGGACCTCAGCCTTGACGCCCAGTTCGCTACCTACCATTATCTAAGTATCTATTCCTTTCCCAGTATCCCCTCCCCCGTTTCTTACTTATCTGCTCATTTTAAAGTTGCAAAGAAAACAAAAGATATAAATAACACATCGAATCGGGACATCAAATCACCGTTTTAAATCCCCTTCAGAATGGTGGAAATAAGCTACTCACCTCCATACTGTCCGCCATAGGCTAAGGTGCATGAAAGGGGTATGTCGCACGGGCACTTTGCAAACGGAGAGAGTAGGGGATATATGTACCTGTGTACAAGTAATAGTACTTAGTAAGTACAAGTACAAGTAATTTAGGTGCGTGTAACTGCGAATAATTATAGGTACTTATCAACCTACCTCTATCAAATCGATCAATCAATTCCTCTCCTTCCTTCCTGTTCTCGCTCCTATTCTTGGGTGACATGCTACCCGGGTATTGCCCTATCATCTCTGGATATTTTCAATATCACCTACTTCTCCCTGCACAACGACAGGGCTGCAAACAGGCAATTATGAATGCTGGTACGGATCGATATCTGGGGCATACAGTACACCATTATTCTAGAATACTCTAGAAATCATTCGCCCGCAGTAGGAGTATGGAGTATGGATAGTTGGAAACATTTACAAAACACCATACAGCTAATTGTTTGAGGGAAGTCCATTTCGATCATGAATGTTTTGGACATGCATATGACCCAAACCATTTGTTGCTGCAAGTGGTATTCGCAGTCCAGGAAGGTCTCCCATCCAAAATACATCGAAGATATTAAGACCTGCATGCGTCAACCAACACGCATCAAGCTATTCTCATCCCCAACTCATAGATTTTAATGACTCACTCTACAGCCTTTCACTTTATCGTTATTGTTATCATCACCATTATCACAAAGTCATCCCCATCTCTATCCCTATCTCCAACATCCCCCTCCAAGTCCACCAATCCATACAGCAACCCAAAACCCCAGGAATGCAACACGCACCACAGGCACATACAACCTACCTTTGAAAGGCAAGCATACTGATGGACCAGGAAAAGTCTCCCGTCTAGCCACACGGTAAGAGGAGGGAAGGGAAGGGAACGAAACGAGCTTGGATAAACTTCGAGGTGGAGAGATGGACGCAGAGATTTGGGGATTCGTTGTTGGGGATATGGGGATGGATAGAGGATGGAAATAGGCAAGGCATTCCTAGCCTTCAGAGATACATTCTTTGAGTTGGGACGCTTGACAACCAGGTGAATTTTGGGATAGGGGGTGGGGTTGGGTTGAGGGATACAACTTAGGAATGGGATTCCACGATGATGTTGTACTTATGGATTCATGAAGCAATGTGTTTATTACATTTGTGCTTGCAGTGCCATACCCAGTATGCCTTAGCTACCTTACAACTTTGAGTACTAGATAGGGTTTACACAGAAGCTATCTATGTATTAGAATAGGTGAGTTCAAGATGGCAGTATTCAGATTCAGATTCGTGGCCGAGTGTGGGGTAATGTTGTAGTGTCTTTCACTGTGCATTGTTCCGCAAGCGTTTTGTATGTACCGAACCTTTATATAGATAAATAATATGCTTGCGTACTCATGGCCATTCCAGTCTATTATGTTCTAATTTAGGGTCTGCTAAATCCTTCCACTATTACAATTTTATGTCGTCGAGAACCATCTGGTAGCTGTGTATTATGCCGGGCACTTGGAGCTGTTTGTGATGGAGGAGGAAGATAGCTTGGTGTGGACAGTGGGTTGGTTTGAATGCTGTAGAGTGAACTGGATATTATAATGATAGGATTTATAGATGGTAGATGCTTATTCCGTTCTTGTTTTTGAATGGTGGTTTTATCTTACTGTAGTATAATCATCAGATGATACAATGTACATAATATAACAAGGACTAAAAGATTGTATTGCGCTATGCACTCGATTCTATCTACTCCATCACAAATATCTATGATAATAAGCAACAATCATAAGCGTTGACCGTCTCCAAAGCTAAAGGGGATATTTAGATAGTTAATAGTCACTCAACTCTATCCTTCAAGTACAAACATGATCGTGAACAAATCCCATGTAAACCCTCAATCACACGCGTCCTCGTCCCCCTAATAGTCACACCTGATCCCCAACTCCACCAAACCCAGACCAACTCAACGACCTTCTCCCCTCATCCACAACCTCAAAGCCAAACTTGAACATCAGCCTGTTCCACACGGGAACTGTTCGTTCATACCTACCTATATACCTCCTCCACACGGCAGCACGGCGCCGATGAGACGCTACAACGGCGTGCGCAATCCTCTAAAAAGGTGTTGGGGTCCAGTTCGCACCATGTTCGCCTGTGCGCACTGTACTTGGCATCTGCTGAGGGAGTATGAATAAGTCTATGGTGATGCACAGGTAGTGATGTCCGGGGCTGCACTCTATTCATAACTTTATCAATATCCTTACTACTGTATATACGACTTATCATCAAGCTTTGGTGATAGCATGACTGCCAAGGCGAATGGTATCGGCGTGAGTGTGTGCAGAGGCTTTCGGGCAGATGCGAGTTTGTACTTATCATAGATACCCAGGTACTTGTAGATCTCAAGAGAAAGAGGCTTGAGGATGGAATGTTGGAAGTTGGTAGTTGGTAGGTGGTTGGTATTATTAGTGGGGGTTTTTTTTGTGCAGAGATCTTGTTTGTATTGGATCTCACATCTACTTGCTTGGTACTCTACACCGACTGCAAAGAGCCATTGAGTTATCAAGTCTTATCTCGCAGCATGATCACACGAAGATATGAGCGATATCAGATGCCAAGCAGATAGGTGAGTCTTCTCGTGTGTGTGTTGGGATTGAGATTGAATATCACCACCATGCGTACGACAAGGAAGCTGTGAAAGAGGCCGAGGCCGATTCGATTGACATGAACGGGCTCGAGAGACAAAGATGGCACGGTGCGACATTCAAGCATGACACCCAACATCGATACAATATCAGGGATTGTATGCGTGTTGAATGACAATCATCATCAGGAGGTATCGACGGAGAGGGGTTGAGATTGAGATGGAGGTGGGAGATGGGCGATGGGGATGGAGATGAAGATGGAGATGGAGATGGAGATGCTTACTTGAACGGTGATGATCCGCCGTCGCCTCCCCCAACCCTTTTCCATCCCATCCCATCCCATCGCATCCCATCCTCTAGCAATGTCGAATGGTTGATTTGCATGAATTGATTGGTCTCTCTCATGACCCCGGATAGGGAGATCTGAACCGGCATTCTCTTCTCCTTCTCCTTTTCTCCTTCTCCTTCTCCTTATGCTTCTTCCTTCTGCAACTGCTTCTTTTTGTTGATTACCATAGTAGGGGAATTTGAGAGACATGCGTATGGTGAAAAGGTATGTTCTCTGTATTGCTGGTATGAATGCGTATTGGACTTGTGACTGTACAACCATACAAATCCGGCTGGATGCAAATATCTTGGATGCCCATCATCATCATGTATGAATACTCTTTGGCTTCATGTCCATTGTATCATGCGTTTCTACGCTTGCAGATGGCTACATGTATCCGTATTCTATTCATAAGTACCCAAGTATCCTACTTGTATTAATACATAGGGCACCGCGTGTCCTCTCCAACCTCTTTGGCTTGCTTTGCCGTCACTAAGCATGAGCGAGTACTAAGATGCGCCACACGGAAGATGCCAAGGTGAACGACAGGAACAAAAAAAAAGCACAACAAAACAAAACAAAAACAAAAACAAAAGACAAATGAAATAAAATAAAATAGAAAACACCGAGAAGGAATAAACATTACCGGCTCAAACTTCTGATTACTATCTGGATGCGTACCTACCTATGCATGCATGATAAATCCCCACCGCTTCCAAGTGCTCGAGCAGGTCAAGCCTACCTGGGTAGTCGAACAGTGATTGAAAGCACACAACATGAGATGAAATCGGTTCCGTTGCTTTGCACGCATCTTGTTTGTCCTCGAAGGAATGGAAGTCGAAATCGGAATCAGAAGCAAAAGCAAGAGTTGGCCTTTCCAGGTCTTGAAGTCTACAAGTCTTGAAGTGTCCAAGTGTTCAAGTCGAGTCTTCATGTATTACCTATTATGTATGTAGTATGTACTTGTGTAAGTATTAGTATATAATATTTATACCTTAATAATAAGTTGCTCCTCAATCAAAGCCTGCCATGGAAACATGGTCGTGGCATGGGTTGCTGTTGTACCCCCCCATGCTCCATGCTCCATGCTCCTCCATGCCATGCCATGACATGCCTCATATCCAGCATCTCCATCATCGCAACAGGTGTCTGCTGTGGTCTGCTCTGATCTGGTGGTCAAGAATTCGTAAGTATTGGATTCGCCTTCAACTGATGTTCATAAACATTCAACATCACTCTTGGATTTTGTCTTATCCGTTGTTGAGCGTGCTCGACTCATGCTCATGTACTCCGTACGTACCTAGCCTCTAAACATGTCGATGTACATGTAGGATACTTACTTGTACATGCAATATTATTTCGCCTTGCCCCCTTCAACCTTGGTTAGGGGAGATTCTCCAGTATTTCTTTTCCCGCTTCTGTCGCTTCACGCACTCCTATTTTTAAAAATCAAAATCGAAATCACAAAAAACCCATAGTTACCGGATGTGCTGAGCTCCACTTTTGACCTCCCCCATTCTATTCGACATCCTGTCCTTTGGAATAGTACCTGTATATCATGGGGAGACTTGGAGGAACTTGGAATACATAATAATATTCTTGGAATGTTCATGGCTCAGGCTCGACTGGTTTGCTGTTTGCCTTGCCTTGTGGAGAGTCAATTCACGTATGTGTTCAGTTGGTCCCTGAGATGTTCTGGGATGTGTCTTTCTGCGTGCGAATGATTAAGGGTGCATTGCTTCTTCCGTCGAGGACCGGACTGGTATGTGGGATACATAGACGGCGACAACGAGTGTTCGTTCATGTATGTCCATCTGACAGCGGAAAAGCCAGTCCTTCTTGATCACTTCAAGCCCGAATGCTCAGCTCTCAATCACAGTCCCCAAGCACCAATGCAGGTGTAAATCTTCATAAAAGGCATCAGCTAAGTACAAACACCGCATACGTTCGACCTCGACGAGACTCAGCCATTCAATACTTGCTGAGTAGCCTAACTGGGGATTTGTGGGAGGCACTAAGGGGGGGGGGACTCAACTCACCCCACGACGCACAACACCCCGACCAACTTCCCGACTACCCAAGTCCAGTACAAGTACTATGTACAAGAACAGGTACTGCCCAGAAAAGTGCCGCCGATAAGTACTACGCGCGACTACCTCGATCTCTACCGCCACCTCCATGACCGCCGAGTGCTGCACCTGAGGCCGAGACACTAGACGCTGTCGAGGCTAGCGGTCTTATATGCACGCACACGTGCTCATAGGCACACACCCTGACCTACTTCTAGTACTTGTACCTACTTACTCTCTCTCTTCTCACCTCTTGCCCTCTCTCCTCACCACCATCACCACATCCTCCTCTCCCTCTCTAAGTACCTACCTACCTACCTACCTATCTACCTACCTTACCTTACTCGTACTACGAAACTCTACCTATTATCCGTCTCTCTCCCTCCCTTACTACTACTACCACTACTACTACCACCACAACAACCACCACTTCTTACCCAAACCATAACGTTTACGAATACACACTTCCTTCCTCCTAAATCTCTTCCTCTTCCTCTCCCTCTTCCATCTCCATCCCTACTTCCTCCGTCAAATCTACCTTCAAGCATCCCTTTTCTTTTCATTCAAAAAACAAAACCCCCTCCCCCCCCCCCCACATTCGCTCATCTCATCGCATTATTCATCAAAGAAGTCCACCAAAAACCTACAGATTCCCTTCCCAACTGACTACAATCGACACATTCATTCGTTCATCGTGTCGATGCCGTCGTTGGAGGATATATACGAAGAAAAGGGAAACGCGAACGACAACGGAATGGTATCGGGTGGTTTTATGCCGCGACTCGCCAAGAGGCTGAGTTTCAATTCGCTCTCGTCACTCAAGAAAGGCAAACTGTACTCCATCCTTCCACAGTCCTCAGACGACCTGCCAAATCTCAATGTCGGTCGATTCGCCTCGTCCAAATTTCGTGGGCCCTCACTCTTTTCGCGCCTGTTCAGATGGTGTGTTTTGCTGTGCTTAGCGCTCTTCTTCCTCGCCATTGGCAACTCCTTTTTCGCAAAGCCAAAGGGCTTGCCCATGAGAAAACCACACAAGTGGGAGAAATACAATAGGTACGTACCAGGGACATCCACCGCTCTCGCATCCTGCTTCTTGGCGCTGACTGCCTTGATTTGTACAGATTGAATTCTTATTACAACGGTCTCAAAACAATTGTTCCTATAGAAAAGCTCGAGCCAGAGTATCCTTCGGCGAACATCACCGCAGAACCTCGCAAGGCCTTGCCAGTCGTCGAGACGGCCGATGCTCTTCATCCTGTCGTTTTTAACCCATACCCCAAATATGACTCGGAAGAATATCTCAGCGAATATCGACCAGTCCAAAAATGTTACATCGATGCAGCAAAGACCCAGGAATTGCCCATGATTTACAACTACCCAGGTGTCCCACAATATTATCCAGACCCACTTTTGGGTTCATACAAGGTTCTCGGTCTCCGTGACGATATCTGCTTTGAACGATTCGGTAGATATGGACCCTATGGTTTTGGTTACAGCACAATCGAAGGTGGCACTGGAGAGGGACTCGAGTCCGAATTCCGAGGCAGTGATCAGATCTGGTCGGATATTGGCAAGCATATTGATTGGACCAAGGTCGATTGGGCAGAGGTTCAGAGCAGGTGTCATGAACAAAACAAGGCCAGATTCCGTGAGGATCATGAAGTGCCAAATGCTGCCGATGCAACTACCGGCTTGAAGGCAGCTTCTAGACAGGCCATTCTCATCCGTACCTGGACCGGATTCGAATTCACTCCACACGTCATTTTGAACTTCCGCGCTATGATTACCGAACTGGCATTGCACACTGGTGGTGAATATACTATTCACTTCCTCGTGCATGTCAAAGACGACCATCTCCCAATTTACGCCGATGACGAGGTTTACAACAAGGTTCTCAACTCATCTGTTCCCGAGGAGTTCCGTGGACTGGTAACATTGTGGTCAGAGAAGCAGATGCAACTGATCTACGCAGCTGATTTCGGTGAGACATTTGACAACCCCTCTCACACCCCGATTCACGGAGTTTACCGTTCACCCCATCTCCCAATGCAGTATTTCGCAGCTGAACACCCCGAATATGACTTCTTCTGGAACTGGGAGATGGATATGCGTTACACCGGCCACTTCTACGAGTTTTTCGACCGCCTCGCGAAATTCGGTGCCGAACAGCCTCGAAAGGGTATGTGGGAACGATCTGCGAAATATTACATCCCTGGTCTTCATGGATCTTGGGGTAACTTCACGGAATTGGTGACGCGCGAGAACGAAGAAGCCGGTAACCGCGAGATTCTCGGGCCTATCGTGTTCCCCGGCTCTGGTAGGTTGGATGTTGCCAACGCTATGCCGCCATCCTGCGCTGTTGGGCAACCAATTGCGCGTTGCGGTGTGGGCGAGGAAGCCGATCTCATCACGCTCAACCCCATCTTCGACCCTAACGGCACGAAATGGTTCTTCGAGAACGACGTCACTGGCTACGATATCAAATCTGGCATCCCACCCCGTCGTACGGCCATCGTTACTGCCGGCCGCCTTTCCAAGCGTCTCCTGAACATCATGCACGAAGAGACCTACAAGCACGGCCGCACCATGTTTCCTGAGATGTGGGGGCCATCTGTTGCCCTTCATCACGGTCTCAAGGCTGTCTACGCTCCTCATCCAGTCTTCATGGATCGCAAATGGCCCCTTCAAGAGGCGGAACATATTTTTAACGGAGGTAAATTCGGCTCCACTGGTGGAAACGAATCGTCTGTCTTTGGTCAATGGGAACATAATTTCCAGGGCTCGTCCTGGTACTACAATTCTGGCTTTGCGGGTGCGCTCTGGCGTAGATGGCTCGGATATGCAGAAAACGGCGAGGGAGGTCGCGAGGCCGAGGTGTTGGGTATGGGCCGTATGTGTCTACGATCCGTACTCGTTCATCCCATCAAATTCGAGTCCGGGCCGGCGTTGAAGAGATGATGGAACTCCATCATATCCATTAATATTTCAGTATGTTTTTGTATTATGGGGAGAGGGTTGCATTGTCAGGTGGTGGTGGAGGAACGGTGCTGGGTTGACATCGCATTGGAAATCGAAACGAGGCTTATGATGTATCGGATGCTCAAACTGGACTGGAATTTGGAATGGATTGCACTGCACTGCACTGGATTGGATTGGAATTGGTTTTGCTGTTGGAGAGTTAATGTACATGAGAAAGACGTTCCTTAAAGTCTGGGGTTTTTGGGAAGGGGTGGCTGTGAATGGGATTCGCACTTGTATTCCACATCTGCATTCGCGTTGCTCCGCAACTGCATTGCCCTGCTCTACACTGCGATGCGCTTTGCTCGCACTTGGATTCTTCGTTTGGTTTATAGATGGCATAGCGTTTTGCCTTTTGCTTTTCCCCCCTCCCTACGTCTTCTTCTTCTTCCTCGTGCGTCTTTCGTTGGCGGTGGTGGGGTGTACTCCTTTTCTCCATCGAAAGAGGAGGTTTGAAAGATTGAGAACTGAGAGATGGTGATGGAGGGGAAGGAGAAAACACCGCCTGAAAAGATATCGATGAGTTGGATTGAATGGAAACCGTGTGGGAGAGTGTGGAAACTGTGGAAACTGCGGAATCGTCGTGTCTTTTTGTTTTCTGTTGCTTTGTTTTTGTTTTGTTCTTCCGAAACATGGACATGGGTTACTTGGGCGTTTTGGGGCGGGGTTGGCATAGCTGGCGATTACCTGAGTGAGTGAGTGCGTTAGTAGGTTAGTGAGTGAATGAAATGCATATTTCTCTTCTGCTTGATTTGCTTTTGCTCTTGGTTGTGGTTGTGTTGGGTGGATCTGGGATACTTGGGTTTGAGGGGTGGACTTCGTTGGGGATTGGGAGATTGTGGGATTGTGATGCTGTGGGACTGGGTGAGGATGTTTGGTGGTGGTAGGTGAGATGGGGAAGTGGATGGAGTTCTTATGGTGTGGCGATGTGAAGGGGAGGGGAGGGGAGGATGGAGTGATGGAATTGGTAATGTGTTTGTAATTTGGGGTGGAGGGGTTATATACTGTCGAAATAGAGAGCTGATGTAGGGACTAGGGACTAGGGAGAGTTTGCTGGTATTTTATCAGATCTGATAGGTAAGATTTGAGAGGTGAGATTGAGACTTGGCGGCTATTTGATCTCCGTACGTGTTATGTACAAAGACAGCTAGTACGAGTATAGGTGGACATATTAAATACATTGTAACTAGTCTATAGTCCATAAATATTACACTCGCTGTGCTGTCTGTAAAATATCTCTTGGCGTCGTGAAAAAGCTCTTGGAGTCGTGAAAGGTGGTGATTCCGAGGGCTATCCTCAATGCATCATCTGATGTCACTTTGAGTCGAGTGGAAGATGTTGTGGAGTTGGAGCGAGGATAGTCTCTTGAAGTCGAGGGAATCGTTCGCTGCGTACTGCCATGAAGATCTCGGCCGAAGCGAGAATGGAGAATGTTCGGTTCTATGCATCAAAGGGGTCTTTGTTTTGAGGTAGAGAATGAGGACTTGGTAGATTCACTAGAATTGAAGCTTCGCTGTTCATGAATACTTTGCTGCTCATAATATCTACTTGTTTATTAGTTATGGCGTTTGAGTCCTAGACTTCATTACCCCGCCATCATCCAGCGCCACCACCCCACTCAATTGGCCCATCTCCTCGTCAGAATGTGGGGAAAGCTCGTATGCGCATCACTCTATGAATACTCTACTCCCCACCGCAAAGAGTGCATCTGACGCTTCTCTAGGCATAGGACGGCCGAGCCTACAGTTCTTACTTACTCTATTACAAGTAAGTACGATACTATGTACATATGTACGTATGAATAAGCTCTTCTCTTTGTCACCCAGAACCATGTCTTGTTCCCCACAGGCAGCACACTTCATGCAGTAACAAGCCCTTCTCCAAACCCACTTACCAACTCGGCCTGCAAGTACTACAAGTAAGTCCTCCTCTAATCCAAACTCCAGCCCGTCCCCCTCACGATGCCACAAACACGTCATCGCCGATGACCAGCTACGTCTTGGCTGGCAGTCTGTGAGCTGGAATGAATAAATACAGGCCCCCGCCCTGCTCTGCGACAACTCCCAATTGCAACTCCTGCTCCGCGTCCCATCCGGAATTCCTGTCGATCGTTGGACGCGTCTTCCGAGCTATCGAGGCCCATGTTCATGTTCTCGGATATCGACTTCATTCTTGCTTACCTACCGTGATGCCAGCGGATCGCTGATTATCCCTCGCTGTTTTCGTGTCCGCTCGCTGCGGCCTAGCCTTTTCTGGCGCGCGATTCGCCGTCCTGCTTCGGTTCGGGGGTTGAGGGTTGGTGTCTGCCCGTTCGACTCGGCTCGAAACTCAGCGGACGAGAGGTTCGTACCCAGAGCAGGCGTTCACGAGGCCGGAGAGAGATTTGCGTGTTGCGGCGTGGAAAGTTGGAGCGCGGCGATGAAGATGCATATTTTCCAGCCGGCGTTCATCGTCTGGGGAGTCCTGTCTTGCGTAGAGGCCCAGACGGATTTCTCGGTCGTTAATAATAAATTGTCTACTTGGAATAATTCCGGGTGGGCTCTTACGACGAATACGTTTGTTCAGGGCCAATACCAGGCTAGGCCTTCTCTGGCAAATGGGTATGCATATTCACTCCTCTCAATTTCGATTGGGACTTGGGTTTGTCATTATAACACGAATTGACATCTTTGACAGGTATTTTGGCTGTTCCATTGCAGCTGCTGGTCCTTTCTTCGAAATCGACATAAATCAAACGGATCCAAATGGAACTCCCCCTACAAATGGCTGGCCACTCTTCAGCACTCGCCAAACATTTTGCACCATTGCTTTCTTCTACGATCTACAGCCATCTTCGAAAGGGGTCAATTACCCTGAGTTGGAGGCTCTTGGATGGAGTTCTTTCATTTCCGGTATCCCATATCCCACGACTTTACTCTTTGCATTTGGCGATGAATACCTGGATTCCACTGTGGATAACTCCACAATTTCGAATTTCCAACAGGTAATGTCCTTCAAGACAGGACTTTTGGAAACTAGTTATACTTGGACTCCTAATAATACGGCTGCATATCTTAACGTTACATATGAGACCTTCTTCCATAGAACGAGGGAGAATGTTGCGGTTACGAAAGCTATTATTACTCCCTCGGCTGATATCAATGGCACCATCACTGACCTCCTGGATGGCAGAAGTGCAGTTCGTTCATATCCAGAAAGTAGCGCATTTGAATACAATACACCAACTATCTCAACTTCGTTTCATCCCGATGGAAAATCCGATGTTACGGGTGTGATTTTTTCTACGGCCAATTTCTCAAGCAATCATACCGATTCATCGTCCCGCGTGTTTGGTAGTCAGGAATTGGGCTTTCTTCCCAAGGATAATTTGACAACCAGTCAGACTTTCAACATCAACCTGAAAGCTGGAGAGCCGGCGACGTTCTTTAAATTTGTTGGTGTCGCATCAACAGATAAATTTGGAAACTCAACCTTAGCTGTGGCACGAGATGCCTCTTTGACAGCTTTCACTGATGGGTATGAGGCTTTGAAGGAAGAACATGTTCAGGGCTGGGCAGATCTTCTACCTGCCTCTGCTGTTGATAGCTATGCCGATCCAGCAACCGGAGAACTCCCACTCGATGATGAGAACGCAGAAAATACCGAGATTTTGCAAATCACTGCTGTTGCAGATACCTATTATCTTCTCCAGAATATGCAGGGTGGAGATAATGACTTCGGTGTCACTGTCGGAGGCCTGGCATCAGATTCTTATGGCGGGCTAGTCTTTTGGGATCAGGATTATTGGATTGGCCCCGGAATGAATGTCATGAATCCGGAGTATGCCAAGCAAATCACGGGTATTCGTGTCAGACAATATCTGCAGTCTTTGGAGAACGCGCGCTTCTACAACTTCACTGATGATGCTGTCTTGTGGAGTTGGTGCACTGGTCGTTATGGAAATTGCACTGCAACTGGACCTTGTTACGATTATGAATATCATCTTAACTATGATATTGCTTTCAACATTGAGCAGGTAGTCGATGTTACGAACGATATGGCTTGGTATGAGGATGGACCTGTACAGGTTGTAGAAAGTGTGGCGAACATGACGAGTCAGTTACTCCAGTATAATGCTACTACGCAGACATACTGGATTTATAATATGACCGATCCTGATGAGTATGCAGTAAGTCCTAGCACCAGTTTACTCAGGGAAAGTTGGCGAAGACACTGATGATGTGAACAGAATAACGTGGATAACGGTGCCTTCACGATAGCTTCTGCTGCAAAGTTGCTTGGTGTTGCAAATAAGTTGAGAGAAATGAGAGGAATTGCGAGAAACACCACTTGGGATGATCAAGCTTCTAAAATTGCTCTTCCCAAGAGTGATGTTGGTATCACAAAAGAGTATCAGACTATGAACGATAGTGTGGAGGTGAAGCAAGCTGATGTGGTGTTGCTGCCATATCCTCTTGAATTTCAGGGAAATGTGACTCTCACCGAGAGCTTAAATTACACAACTGAAAACAGTATCCAAGATCTGGAATACGTGAGTGTTTATATTGAGATTTCTTTGGGGAAACTACTAACAGCATACAGTACTCATTCAAACAAAGTCCAGATGGACCCGGAATGACCTGGAGTATCTATTCCATCAATGAAAACGCCCTTGCTTCCTCAGGAAGCGCATCATATAGTTACGCATTGACCGGTGTTCTCCCATATTCTCGTGCCCCTTGGCATCAGTTCTCTGAGCAAACAGTCGACGATTTCGATACCAACGGCGGCACTAACCCAGCTTTTCCCTTTTTAACTGGTCATGGAGGTGCACATCAAATCAACCCATTCGGCTTCCTCGGACTGCGTACAACAGGTCTCATAGCCTCGATGTCCCCCTCTCTTCCCCCACAGATCCCCTACCTTAAGCTGCGCACAATATACTACTCGGGCGCCGGCCTATCAGCCCAGCTGAACAACACGCACACAGTCCTAACCCGCCTCAACACAACCTCCCACCCCTCTCTCTACGACGCCTACGCAAACGCCACTCTACCAATATCCATCACCTCCGCCACTGGTACAGACACTTATTACATAGGCCTTTCCCCCGAAAACAACACGCTCACAATCCTCAACCGTCAGCCCTGGGCCGAGACATCCTATCCAGGCAACATCCTGCAATCCGCCTCCGTCTCCACCCCAGACGCCTACGCCCCCGGCCAAGTCCCCGAGGGCGCCGTCGACGGCACAAATTCCACCCGCTGGCAGCCCGCCTCCGACGTCTCCTCGAGCCTGCTCGTCAACCTGACCCGCCGCAACGCCGCGTCCGGCTACAAGCGCCTTTCGGGCGTCGATCTGAATTGGGGGCCGCGCACGCCGCGCAATGCGACGATCTTGCTCGCTAATGCTACGGATGTCGCTGGGCTCAGGGTCGCGGATGGGATGATGAGCTTCGTGTTGGATGATGTTGCTATATCGCAGGTGTTTAATGCTAGTGCTGATGTCAGTGTCATCCGGCAGGTTGTGGGGAATGGGACGGCAAGGATGTTTGGGGAAGTGGAGGTTTGGAGTGGTGATTATGTAGAGTTAGTGCTTGGCGGGTGTTGGGAGGATGATGGTGTTGGGGGGACGGTGGGGGAGTTTGTTCTTTTCTGAGAGGTTGGGATTTGGCATGGTGTTTGTGTATTGAGAATGGTTTTGATGAGGTGAGGTGGTGATGTTAATATATCTTGGTATTCTTATGTATTTCCCGTAGGAGCTTCACGTCACCTGCACATATTCAAGTGAATAACTATACTCATGGCAACTCATCGTCTCTTGATCTCTGCATCTCATATTTCATAGTCTACTTTACGCTACTGAACATTTGGGATGGCATGTTCTCATAGAAATAAAGTTCGGACAGAAAGGGATAATCACTTGACAGACGTTGAGAGGTTATCTTGGAGTATACAAGTTACAGGACAGATAGATGCTCTCATATATCCTAAAAAATATTCACTTATGTCTTAGAAGAGCACAAATCGCCAATTTCAATGACTGCGTTTTCGGGCTTTCTCTTGCTCAACAGAAGGGGTAAGAATGGGCTGCTCTTTCCAATCATGGATGGAATGACGATAAAGAAATGTATGGGGTATTCATATATTTAGATGTTGGTTTTAGAATTTACTTGGATGGTTATGTTATACAACCAGTTCGATGTATAATAGCAAGGTATGTGAAATCGTTTGTGAATAAATTGGTTTTAATGGACTGGTGAACTAGTTGTTCGAAAAAAATCAAGAACAGTTGATATTTTGGTTTGTGATGAAAATTGCTAAAATTCAGTATAAAGAGACTGTAGTCTTTATTTTTGAGAGTGATACTGTTTTTGATAAAGATTGAGGGCGAAGACTTGATATAGCATTTCATTGGACCCGCATAATTATGCTGACACCGAAACCTCTCCTAAATACAGATGAGAAACAAATTAAAATAAAAGTATTTTTAGTGTAAGTATAAAATAGCTAACAAGATACTTTATTACACAAACATAAAGTTGATGATGCATTGATATTCCGAATATCCCCCACTCCCACTCCCACTTTTGCTTATCGCAATCGGTGCCGTTTGCCTCGAATCACCACCACCTTCAATAATCCTCATACCATCCAACGGCGACAATGACCTCTCTCCACGTAACTCTGTTCTCAGAAGAACCCCTTAATCCTCCTTGAAACCCAGGAATTTATCGTAGACTATCAACACAAACATCATCCTCTTCATCCACCGCCATGGCCCTCAAAGTCGCCGTCCTCATCAACACCTACCCATCACCCTACTCCAGCCTGGTCACCAACTCCTTCACAACCGCAGTATCAACCGCCTCACCAGGCAGTACCGTCAATTTCTACGACCCTATTCATTCCAGAACCTACCCAGACCCCAATGCCTACGACCTAATCGTGCTGAGCGGCGGAACGGCGGACCCGATGGGCGACGACGAATGGGTGGTAGCCATCCGCCGCTGGCTTCAAGAGACGACGGCGACGCACCCACGGCAGAAGGTGGTAGGCATCTGCTGGGGCCACCAACAGCTAAGTGTGGCATTCGGGGGCGTAGTCGGCGACATGGAGAGCGCGGAGGTACGTTGATATGCGCAACCCCCATGGGATAGCATGCTCCCAATCGAGAATCGCAGAATACTGACTTCGGCGTCTGTGCGTTAGTTGGGTGTGACATCTATCCCCCTTACCCCCGCCGGCCAGGAATTCTTCCCTTCCCTGGGCCCTAGCTATGCGATCCACGAGTTCCATCGTCGCGAGATCAAGACGCCTGCACCGGGCTTCGTCGAATTGGCTGCTGCTGGTCAGTGCTTTGTCAATGAGGGTAATACCGTGTTGAGCTTTCAAGGCCACCCGGAGGTCGATGAGAGGCTTGCGAAGGGCATGTTGGCTGGGTCGCCGAAGTATATGGGGATTGAGGAGGAGAAGTATAGGGAGATTGAGAGGAGGATGGAGATGGGACATGATGGGAATAAATTGTGGGAAAGGATTGTGAAGTGGGTAGACGAATAGGGGGCTGTGGGTTGTGGGTTGTGGGTTGTGCATCTCAAGAGAGTTTGCTGTGAGGGGACTGAAAATTGGGGCGAATAGAACAGCCTTGGACACGAGGTTATGGCCCTTGGATATCTGTGATGGATTACTGGGGAGAATCTTGTTTCTTCCCAATGAGGTGTGGTGAGAGGTTGTTTCAGAGAAGTAGAAATCTGGAGCGTTCGATTCAGTATAATCTTTGGGAAGTATTTTGAGTGCTTTGAAGATAAGTTCCAAGCCCCATAGATGTATGATTTCTTGTGTATAATCTTCCAACTTTGGGATTCTACAGGGACTTATGCTTTGTATATCGCCTTGAGCCCCGATAGTGGCAATCCTCATCTCAAGTACTAGAGTT
Source organism: Xenosphaeropsis pyriputrescens (assembly GCA_022609375.1). Lineage (NCBI taxonomy): Eukaryota > Fungi > Ascomycota > Leotiomycetes > Phacidiales > Phacidiaceae > Xenosphaeropsis > Xenosphaeropsis pyriputrescens. The sequence goes on from JAGKQE010000025.1 coordinate 322,536, forward strand.
CACTAATACAGAATCATACACAGTTACAAACATGCCAACATCCATCTCAATCGACAACTTCTGGCTATCCTGCAACTGACCCGACTATTTCGGCTTTTGATCTTCCTTTGATGAATACAATCTTTTCGTTTTAGTCTAGTCCATAGCACATAGACTTCATGTTGATCTCCAAGTGGTCGAAACGCCATGCCATCAGTCTCGACCAAGGCTCTTGAAATCACATCTATGAGATCTTGTTTATCTTTCTGCTACCCTGTTCAATCTATGGCCACATCCCTGGAGCAAGTCATCCCAAGTGGGCACTGGGTGAATTCTTTGCTCGAGAAATGCCTGAAAGATTGGCTCGGCTGCAAGACGATTTGTTAAAACTTGATCAAGCTCGTTGGCTGTCTGGACACGAAGACAACAGCGCAATTTGAAATTGCTTATAGCTTATGACTCCAAAACACTTGACCATAAAATCTCACTCCCTTTGGGGGTTCGTGACCCAATGCCGAACATTGCTTCCAGCAAGAAAGTCAATCTCAAACAGCTTTCCAGATGACTACTTGCCAAAAATAAATTAAAAGCTGGAAGACCGATGAGATAAGATAAGATCAAGCCCAGCTGGAGTCGAGCAACAAGTCTCATAGCTGAGGCGTCTTGTGCTCACCAATCAAGGTAAAGGCAAAAACACTACGAAAGATCCAAGTCAGTCGCTCCATTCGCCTTTTTTCCTTGTGTGCCAGATTGAAACATAATTCTCAAACTCTGACTTTTTTCTCTCTCTCTCGCACTTCTTGACATTTCTCGGGCACTAGGTGACTTGCTCGGCCACTTGATGATGTCAGATTGGACATTTAAAGTGGTTACTTATCCACCGTGTAGGGCGAGATGCGCACGGAGCGGTCTCCACTATGATCCACATATGCACTACCTAGACGACATGCAATTTGAGCCGCAAGGTAGGTGCCATGAGAAACCTGATATGGGATTGTGTTGTGAAGTTCTTTTCGAATGAGGCTTTCTGAGGTTTTCTGAGGTTTTCTCGGATTATTGGAGGGTCTGGGGATGAGCAACAGTTGCTTCTTGATCGAAAAGCTGGCTTATGTTGTCAGAGGCTTATTAGAGTTTCATCTTGATCTTGTTGTGACTCGTGAGTGAACGTTAGGTATGAAGCTTGTTCGTTGACGTTAGAATACAACAGACGTCCGTAAGTCAGGGTCTGCAAGTCCTGTCGCCTCTCGGCCCCTCGGATTTATGCCGATAGGGGATGATTATTCACAAAGTGAGACTCCAAAGCGAGGCTGAGAATGAGAGTGCGAGTGCGAGTGCGACTCGACTGAGATAGGTGAATATGAATAAGGCAGGCTGTCTCATCGGATCCATATCTCCGAACATATCTGCATCGGCCAGCAGAATATTTGTATTCCGTGAGCAACCAACGGTGATACTTCGCAGTATTTGCAAACCCGTCGAGTCTGAACATGATGTCACCATGGGCACGTTAATTGCAAAACGCCTAGTGCTCGAACTCCACGATCGTGACAAGAAAATTGCACGAGGTCGTTGCAAGGCATTCAACCATCAACCAATAGTATCGAGGCCATAACTTGCTACTTTTCAGCTTCCAATAAAGCCCCGAGTATTCAGATGTCGGATGACCAATGCGTGTCCAAGTCTTTTCGCCCAGACCGCGGTACGTACTTGTATTCTGACGTCGAATGAATTCAATAAACATTTAGCCCTTTCATGATGGCCACTAAATGAATCGCACATGGTGCGGGGCTTCTCATCTTGGATAGATGGTGAAATATGGAGCTCTCTGCACTGCATGTCAGTGTTGAAAGGAAAAGAATTTATTCATAATCCCAATCTTCTTTGCTGCATCCCACCATACTGGTTTTCGGACTTTCAAGGTTCTTATCTCAAGTTACTCCACAGTGACCTAAATCTCGATGAAGTCCTCATCTGACAGACATACCTAAAAAACTACGATTCCCGTCCAAACTTCTTCTTTACTTATCATCAAGACTGTCGGTTAGTTTGGAAGACTACGAAAGACGTCAAAGATGGTTGCTCGTACCCAGGTTGCTCTCCAAGAGCCTTCTGCTGAACAAGTTGAGAACGGACAGGGTATGTACATTGATTATCCCTCAATATTGCATTCTCTGATTTGAAATCCTAGAGCCTCAAGTTGCCTTCAAGTACAACACTGTCAGTCCTGACAATGTGTACACTCGACCAGATGGGTCTTTAAAATACGATTGGGATGGTCCAAACGACCCCCATAACCCGTAAGACATCCTGATTTTTTTTTTGATAAACTAATTGATTGCTAATGGGTGCAAAGATTCAATTGGCCAAAACTCACGAAATGGAAGCTCACCGTCGCTGTTCTCATCGTCTCTGTCAACTTCGGTCTCCCAGCAGGAGCCTATGGCTCCGGAAATGCGGATATGGAAAGGCTCTTCCACATCGACCAGACAAACTTCCCTTGGCTATACTTTGCAACAACATCTTGGAACATTGGCGCCGCTGTGTTTCCTCTGGTATTTGTACCATTGACCGAAAGTTCGGGTCGCATGCCTGGTTATTTCGGCGCATATATCATCTTTGTGATTTTTCTTCTTCCGTGTGCTCTTGCACAGAACTTCGCGACGATGGTAGTCTGCCGACTTTTTGGAGGCGGTGCGTCTTCGGTTGCAATTAATATTGTGGGAGGAACGATTTCTGATATCTGGTCTGGAGCCAAAGATAGATCTGCGCCAATGGCTCTCTTCGGCTTCACGTCCGTTATTGGAATCGCACTTGGTCCCTTTGTTGGTGGCGCCATCACCACTCATCTCTCTTTCCGCTGGATTTACTGGATCTTGATGATATACAACGGAGCCCTCCTCCCAGTATTCTACTTCCTTCTTACGGAAACCAGAGGAGATATCATCCTTGCCCGTCGCGCAAAGGCCCATCGTGAAGCCACGGGCGAGGAAGTCTATGCCGACAGCGAGCTCAACGTGGACAGCATCACGAGGAAGCTGGCCGTGTCCTTCAAGCGTCCCGTCAAGATGTTGTGTACGGAATGGGTTGTTGCATCGCAAACTCTCTGGGTATCCTTCGCATGGGGAATTCTTTTCCTGTTCACGTCATCCGTTACTCAAACCTTCAGCACGAATTACGGCTTCTCAACATGGAAGACGACACTCATCCAATTGGCCATTACCGTAGGCGCCTTTATCGCAACCTGCATCAACCCTCTCCAAGATCGTGCGTATCTTAATTCTGCCAAGAAGTCAAAGGATGGCAACCCCATCCCGGAAGCCAGGTTATACTCGGCCATCCCCGGCTCCTTGATCTTCACCATCGGGCTGTTCTGGTACGGTTGGACATCGTACAAATTCCTGCACTGGATTCTGCCCACCATTGGTATCGCACTCGTCGGTATTGGCATTTTCTCCATCTATCTCGCCGTTGTCAACTACCTGACTGATAGTTATGAGAAGTACGCTGGTTCTGCTCTCTCTGCTGCCTCTCTGGGTCGTAACTCCTTTGGTGCTTTCTTGCCGCTCGCCTCGCCCAATCTCTACAGCAATTTGAACTTCCGCTGGGCCTCGACGCTACTCGGCTTCATTGGTCTGGTCCTCACTGCCGCTCCAGTCATCTTGGTCTGGAAGGGCGAGCAGATTAGACGCAACTCGCCGTTCATGAAGGAATCGACTTTCGATCCCGAAGAGGCGGAGAAGAGAGCCGATCTTACTGGTACCGGGGCACCGCAGGGAGACTTGCCGGCTGATAAGGAGGAGGGTATTTTAGGCGAAAGCATTGATGGTGATCATCATGAGAGGAGCGGCCATACCAACGAGTCAAATTCGCCAGTATAAGGGTTGGACATGCTTGTGTAGTACAAAAGTGTATTGTACCGGCCAGCAGAGTGGATAGCCCAATTTTTTGTATAATAAGTTCTGTCGGTATGGAAAGTGAGGCCAGTCGTGTTCTTTTTCTCTTTTGTTTGCATTGCGTGGGAGTTCGGATTTGGAATCGCATGGCATCGTGACAGGATGTAGAATCAGTTTTCTCAGAGAATGAGAAGAATCAGAAGTTCGAAAATATTCAAATAACTTGATATCAACGGTTGATCTTTGTATGTGCCCAAGTCAGATAGGTATCTTATTCGAAGATGTCGAGGTATACTGGTAGATGGGAATTGTTGAGAAGTTTGTAGATGCGATACTCGAGCTGATGGTGTATTAAGGAAGAACTCTGAAGCTCGAGACATGTTGCAATACTTGTATGGAAGCTGAATGACAGAGATTCACTTTCGTGATTCATTCATGTTCTTCGCCTGAGGAGTCGCAGTAAGGCATCCAAGCCCGAGATCGACGATAAATAGCTCTGCTAGACCTTCCTCTCAAGGGCAGTATTGCACCTTGTATAACCAAGCGGATTCACGTCTGCTATGTTGTTTGTGCTGTGGCTATAGCATAGAATGCTGTATGAAACCATGAACTTTCATCGTCATCATTGAACAAGTTGTCATCATTTAGGAAGCTCTGCAGCTACTGCTATGACACCTATCTTGATCTCACCCAAGTTTGTCGTCATTATTAATTCTCACCACCATCAACTTAATCGTCATCAATTACCATCTGTCTCCAAGTGTGCTTGATCAGTAAAAAAACTCAAGTTTCGATAACAATCCATCATCCTCTTTGTTTCTTTGTACAACTTGGAGTATCAAACTCTGATTACACAAGTGACTTTATTTATATTAGCATTCCAAGTGCGGCAGGGTAGTCGCATCAGCTCTTCTTTGATCACTACATGCTACGTTGTCTTTCCTGCAGGTTGTCCGAAGTATCATTAGAGTAATGGAAATACATTACAATGTCAGAAATGCTCACAATGAAGTGAATTCTATAACTTCACAGTTCTCCCTCGGCTACCTGCGTTGAACCAAACTTGTCTTCCCCTCACGATAGAGACGATCTGAGAATGTCTTGTTATCCTTCATAACGAGCAATACATACAGAAAGTTGCGAGAGGACAGAGGAAATCTTCTTGCATTCGTTTTGAAGATCACCTTATCGATTTCGATTGTTGTCTTTGCGCTCACATATGAAAACATTGCCAGTAGAACAGAATATGACATGTGAGTCTTGAGTTATTTCAGATAGCTATGCAAGATGAAGATACAAACCATTTCCAAATCACTAAGGACCCAACAGACGCTCATCCAAAAAAGCAAACTCCGGCGTAATACACATAGACTGTACAATTTGACGGACTCATTACTCATCACGAAACAGCCAGGGTCCATTAGGCCTCATGGCAGCCATATATCTCTCCTTCACCTTCTCCCTCTCCACCTTCCTTGCAGCCTCACGATCCTGCTCCGCCTCCTGGGTCGTCGGGAAATCCGCTCTCCAAAACCCTGGCGGGCTCTTTCTACGCTCGTAGGCATGTCTATGTTTGCCGTGTTTATTGGCCAAATTTCTTGTCATTGCTTGCAACAGGGTCTCGTGTTTTTCATCCCTCGACATATTTGAGTACTGGGGATAATCATCCCCAAGATACTCCTTCAATATCTTTCTCTCCTCATTCTCCTCGGCCTTCGTTCCTTTCCGGTTCTCTACAAAAGCCTCAGCTAATTTCCGGAATTTGTCACCGCAGCAAGTCGGGTCTGTACATCCTGGTAGACACATTCTCTCGTCTTTCTTTCGAACCACGTCGGTGAAGGCATATCCATAACCCTGATTATAATTGGGATTGACCTTGAAATGCTCTAATGATAGCTTGCTCAATGGCCTCGCCCTGTAAGGCTCGTTATCTGGTTTATCCGCGAGACTGAGTGCAGGCTCACCTGAGATCCTGGCAGACTTTCTGGACGGCTTTGACGGGCCTGCACGGTCATACTCTAAATCTATGGTGCGGCGTGACTTTGAGCAATCTTCATCCACAAGCTCTCGACCAGCACTGACATGTAATCTTTGAGCTATGGTTGGAGATTCCAGGTTGACACGAGACTTTCCCTTCTGGGGAGAAGAAACTCGCGGTGTTCTAGGGGGAACACCCGGAATCAGGACGTTTTGTTGTGGTGACGGACATTCCAGTAGGCCAGTAAGCCGAGTCGACTGATTTAGCTTTGAACGTTTTGTGGGCTTAGGGGTAGAGATTCTCGTTTCGGGGGCAGAAATGACTCCATCCTCCGCATTCTCTCCATCCTCAGCTAACAAATGAGCTCTAGCAATCCTGTCTTCCTCTCGGCGCCTTTTCGGCACGCGAGCCTCCGAAGTTCGAGTGAGAACCTTCTTGTTTGTGCTCATTGTTTGCAGAGCTGTATTTCTCCGGGCTGGCAGAGGGGTCATATCGACAGCTGGTGCAGATGCCCCACGACGGCTAAGCGTACCCGACGACTCCGCATTGTTGCTGACTTGAGTATTTTTCGGCGAGTCAAAGGACACAGGTTTCATCATCGGTTGATTTGGCGCGTTCCGACGCATTTCATCTAGGACTTGTTGTCGCTTTTTCTTAGGTGTAACGATATGTTGGCCAATATCATCAAGATCCATGATTTCATTCAGTTCATATAGACCGCCAAGTCCAATGGGACTACTGAGGTCCTCAGTCTTAAGCTTGATGTCTACCTTTTCAGATTGCTGATCGCCTCTCCTTCTCTTGACGCTTTGACATGAAACGATTACCGGCGACTCCGGTGATTCTGTTTTTATAACAAGCTCATCGCGAACTTCGTCCTGTGCGTCTTCATCGGCATCCCCTTGGGTAGAACTAAACACAGGATCATCTGATTTTGTAGATGATCCATCTGCTACTTGGGCCGAAAGCTTAGGTAGCAATATCTCGTCGCATTGTTCATCATTTCCAGGCAAGATACCATCGCTATTTGGTCGTGAAGATGTCGTTATACGAGAAGTATCCGCAGCCGGGGCTTTGTTCCTGTGATTATGGGTGGATAGTGTGTTAGGCTCCACGTCTGTCGAGGACCGCGGGGTCGCACCTGGGGGTTTCAATTCACCGGGGTATGGTAGAGGTGTAAGGCGGCTTTCGCGCAACTGTGAGATGAGTTTTCGAATGTACGCTCGTTGTCCGTTCGAGAAATGCTCCCAGCCCACCCTCAAATCCTTCGCACGACGTAGTTTTTCTTCGATCAATCTCCGTGCTTGCGTCAGTTCTTGATGGTTTTGATAGAGATTGTTGAATTTCAACACAAGGTGTTGATATATAGTCCTGTCTACAGTTTGCACTTCTCCGTCTCCTTGATTAGGTGAAGGTGTGGGAAGCTGTTCGCCAATCGGTTTGGGAGTCGTGGACTGATGACTTGATGCCTTGACTTTCTTGTTCGACGTGTCTATGTTTCGGAGCTTTTCGAGAGCGTTGTCAAGCTGTGCTTTCAAGTCACGATTCTCTTTCTCGTAATCAACAGCTTTCGTTTGCCAAGATGTGGGGTCGTTCGAAGTTGTGGAATTTATAGGTGGTTCCCCTCTTTTATCGTTCAGTCGTTCAGTCAGCTCGAGATTCTCAGCCTCAAGTCTCTCCTTTTCCGCCTGGATTTGATCGAATTTCTTCGCGCGGTAACGTAACCCATTGATCTCTGAGGCATCTGCGCGTAGAAAGCATATGGTAAGTATTGATTTACTGACCCTTATCGTTCAGACAATAAATTAATGGTACATACCGGATGCTGCCTCTTCGCCGATCTTGTCAAGGACATCTTTTAATGCGTCGTCAATTGCACGCTTGATCATACCACGACCTTTCGGCCATGATCTCAGACCGATCGCTGGTTCCGTAGCCATTTTTGGAGACCAAGATGACCATGGAACACGTCTTGAGACGCGTTGGTTCGTGATTCTTGATAACTCGGGACGTTATCGTTATCCAAACCCTACTTTTAAGGCCACCATCTCAGCCTTCCTGCAAGGCAACACTTCTTAATTCTCTGGATGTTTCTTATCTGAATTCACTTTCCTCAAGCAACAAGCCTGACTACGACTAAGGTGTCATGGAGAGAAGCGTACCTAGTACGAGGGCTCTCCATACACTTTCACGTTACAGTACGAGAAAGCCGGTAACCCCAAGTTCAAGACTCGGTCACCGCCTCTTCATGATTGATGGATCATTGAATATCGCAAATCTATGAAAGAATGGCTTTCATGCAGAGACCGCTCTTGAAGCTTATTGCCGCGACAGATACACTTGCTGGAAATACTCTATTTGAGACTGAACCTCAAAAACTAGGGTTGGGCGACAGCGAGAGTTCACGCTTCCTATCGCTCTAAGGTTTGTGCATATTCTCTTCGTCATGGTCTTTTGATTACTTCACGCATCTGCTGCGTCAAACATCAATCATATCACCATGGTATCCTAGAGCAATCCTAAGCTTGAAATCGCGTCTTATCCATATTCGGCAGTGCTTACATTCTCACTGCTTTGAGTTGGAAAGTGTACTTTGTACAGTCTTCCTGGACATCACGCCACCTCGTACAGCGGTGAGTTGTTCTTTTCCTGCACATCCACGAACGTTCAATTCGTAAACACACCAAATCCTGAACTCGGAATCCTCACGCTGTCAACAGGTGTGTTTTGCTGAGCTGCAAGTCCAGACCTAAGCCCAGTGGAATGAGCCCAACCCAAGCTAGGCACACAGGCGGAACATGTTGAGTGCGAACCGTTCCTGGTGCTTGTAATGTCCGGATTGTCAGCAACGTCAATTCATATATGTTTTATGCTTCTGAGTGGGCTCATCGACGTCAATCTCCCAACGTGGGAAATATTTGCTGTTGCTATAGCAGTGAAGTCGCACGTGTATTACAGGATGATAACCCAGAAGAACCACTGGAATCCTTTCATATATAGGGGACCTGGCTTGCTTGTTTTCGGGACATACTGCGCATGACCATCGCAAGACTCCAACTACTATCCAGAGGGCTCTGCTTACACATAGAAATTATCATCCTGCTTGCTGTACACATACCTCAAGTATTTCAAGTACCTCAGCTGATGAAGCAGAACTGATTGCGGAGGAGAATCCAGGGTGACTGGAGATACTCCGTACCAAACGCTTGGATTTCACATTACAACAAGCGTGAAGTATCTTCCCGTATACTAAAACAGAATATAGCACATATGTAGAGCTTTACATGGCTACAAGCACCAAAGCATAGTGCCTTCCACGGGAGGTTATCAAGTACCTACATCACATGTACCTTCGTGAGACTATTGAAAAGCTGCTTGCAGTTATGTACTTTGGATGTTCTCGCAAGGGCATCCGCATAGACGACTCGAAACGTAACATCTTGCATATGTCGAGCATGCAATACTTTGAGGTACAGACAGTGGTAACGGAAGAGCTCGAGATCACAGCTGCACGTTCTACGGAGTACAATTTGCTATGTGTTCTGCCGCAAGTCCCCGTAACTTTTACTAGGTCTTTACACGAAGTAGTGTGGCCTGATGGGTATGGGGATGATTTAGGATGTTTCCCAAAAGATATGACAGGGCACAGTGCAGAATCCTTCACGAACAATTGGCCAAAGAGTGAGAGTCCGGTCGGAAACGATGGGGAAATTGGTGTCGAAAAAGGCCAAAAGAAATCAAAGACCGAGAAGTGCATACATTATGTGCAGCTACGATAAGCTTTTGCAGTTTTAAGCGCCAACACAAAAATCTAAATTGTCCGAGACAAGGCAGTCAAACAATAGAAATGCACCACGAAACAAGAGGCCAAAGGCATCTATTTGGACAATTAGTGGAGAGATGCCGTCGGACTTTATGTAAGTCCCTGCACGGCGATCATGGCTTTACCTTACTGCCATTGATGCTTGTCCACAGTTCACTCTTGAAGTTGTGGCGCTAGTCATGCAAGTTTCGGCGTTCGCGTAGTCGCCCTGCAATGGCGAGTAAGACGTTGGGGTAACTCGGGAGATACACAAGGCTGAAGCCTCGTTGTTAACGTCCAATGCAAGTTGTGTTGTGGTCTGCACTCTTTGGCCAGGAGTCTAGACAAGGTCTCGAGGTCTACTTATGGAGGTGAGCCTCAAATGGGAAGCCAGTCTTGCTATCAGAAGAAGACTTACGAGCTTGGACGAAAGAGTCAACAGATTTGCCGGCTCTCCTTGCGAAACATGGTTGCAACAAAGCTTGGCATCCACCCCATCCATTCATCCACCACATTCTTCGAGATTTGATGAGATCTCTGAGCTCTAATGCTATGTGGCTGATGAATGGTTACTCAGCATCAAAGACAAGCAAGAAAAGAAAGGTAAAAAAGGAGCCACAGAAGCGCTGTTGTATCAAGTCTTACTGCATGTCTCCGTCATGCTGATGATATCTCTCACTTGCAGGCCCGAGAAACAATCAAGTGTCACCTAGCCAACAAGAACCTCCACAAAGCAACGGTTTGGGTAATGCGGCTGGCAAGCGGCTGGCAAAGCTTGTTATTGAGCATGGCTTCTCCGCAAATGCATATGCTCGACGGGTGTGTGCACTGCTTGAGGACTTAAATGACTGTTGGTGAGGCGCAAATGTTCCCAATGCAGTCGGCTGAGAGCATGCAAGATAATCAATTAGGTCGACTCATCTGATCTATCCAAGTGTCCATGTAGGCCTCATATGGATCATGAGAAGGCCAATGGTTGTCAATCCTGCACGACCTAGGGGCCGCTTCTTCTACGCTCATCTCTCATAGTGGAAACGTACTGTCTACAATCTTAAATTAGCAACTGAGTGGCTATTACGGCACAGAAGTTCTTCAAGAGTATATATGTACCGGCATGCCTTTGAAGACAGCGGTCTCATTGAGTAAGTGAGTAAGTGAATCTGCATCTCGGTGGCAGCAGCAGCACCATCTTCGATCTCTACATTCTCATCAATTGTCATTGCCCGCCGTTGCGCTCATTACTTCCATTGTGTTCGAAGCTCAGCTCGTATCTACCGTGCATACGGACAAGCCAAGATGTCAAGGCTGTTGTCACTCGTCCTGTGCCTGTGCCTGGCCCCCCTCTGCCTCGCTGCAACGGTCACGTATGATTGGAACATTACATGGGTGAACGCCAGCCCAGATGGCTACGAACGGCCCGTGATTGGCATCAACGGAGCGTGGCCATGTCCAACCATCAAGGCCACCGTCGGCGATACTGTTGTCGTGAGCATCACCAACCAATTGGGCAACGAGACCACGGGCCTGCATTTCCATGGCATCCTCCAAACCGGCTCCACGCAAATGGATGGCCCCTCTGGAGTCTCCCAGTGCCCAGTGCCGCCCGACTATACTTTCACATATACTTTCGTGGTGAGTAGACCCAATCCCGAGCTCTGCTGGGTGACTGTCGTCTTGGAATTCTGCTGATGTGGAGATACAGGTCGATGCGCCGGGAACTTATTGGTACCATTCGCACAACATGGGCCAGTACCCGGACGGTCTGCGAGGCCCCTTGATCGTCTATGATACCGCAGACCCATATGCCGACGAATACGACCAGGAAATCATCATTACAACCTCGGACTGGTACCATGATGAGGCGCCAGATCTGATCAGCACAATGTTATCGGCCAACAATCCAAATGCGATGCCGCCATTTCCCAATGGGATTCTACTGAACGACAGGCCCTCGCTCTCGTTCTGGCCCACACCCGGCGTCACATACAAGGTGAGGCTCATCTGCATGTCGGCCTTTGCATCCGTCATCTTTGCCATTGACGGTCACACTGCGGATATCATTGAGCTTGATGGAGTATACACGCAGCGCACAACGGCATCTCAGATCCGAATTGCGCCCGCACAGCGGTATTCGTTCCTCTTGACCACCAAGAACACATCCGATACCAATTACGCCTTTACTGCAATCCTTGATGAAAATCGCGATTACTCAGTTGGCGCTGCCGTTTGGCCATTGAATGCTACCGGGTATCTCAATTACGCTGATTCCATTGCCGAAGCTGGTAATTACACTCTGGATACAATCAGTCCGATTGATGATTTTGGTGTCCTGCCATATGACAGCCAGGGCTTGATTGGAGAGCCCGACAACGATGTTACCATAAGTTTCCAGTTTGCTCTTGACGATTTGTCAATCCCAAGGTAAGCATCACTTTCTCTTTCTCAAAAAGAATAGACTTTGCTAACGGAAAGAAAAAGAGCTTACATGAACAACATCTCTTACGTTGGTCAGAAAGTCCCGACGCTATACACGGCCTTGACAGCCGGATCAAATGCCAACGATACGTCCATATATGGAGATGTCAATCCCTTCATCCTCGAATCCGGCCAGAACGTGCAGATTGTCTTGAACAACCTGGATCCGGGCTTGCACCCCTTCCATCTCCATGGTCATGCCTTCCAAGTGGTTGCCAAACCAGCATCCAACAGCGGACAATTCAACGGAGACACATCGGGCTTCCCATCGACTCCAATGCGTCGCGACACGGTGACTGTGAATTCAAACAGCTACATCGTGCTCCGATTCGTGGCCGACAATCCCGGCGTGCAGCTCTTCCACTGCCATATCGAGTGGCATGTCGAAATGGGATTGTCCGTCACTTTCATCGAAGCCGCCGATAAGCTGCAAGCCAGTCTCACAATCCCCGACGACCACTATTCGGCGTGTGCGGCACAGAGCATCCCGACGGCCGGCAATGCAGCCGGCAACATGGACAATTGGAACGATCTCAGTGGTGCGAACACGGCAATGCCCAATCCAGACTATGGGTGAGACCCCCTCCCCTACCTTATCCTTATGCTTATTTATCGTGCTGCATGGCACTGCTTTTTATACGGATGATGGCAAGACTGACTCCTCTTCTTTAGTGCTTGCATCACTTCTGCCACCACTGCTGCAGCCAAGCTTGCGCCTACCGCTCTCCTCGCCCCTCCAATCATGGGCGTGCGTCCCATGAAGGGTCGTTATAATCCCATGTGGTCCAAGGCGCTGAGCGCCAAACCACACCCGCCAGTGTAGCAGTGTTGCATATGGGCCTCTTCATCGCTTTCGCATTTGTATTTTGTATCTGTAATCGAGATATACATCGCCTGCTGTGCTCGCATGTTCTCCCTCTCAGACCTTATTCTCTTCTATTAATCTGTTTGTTGGTGGCTACGTGGGCAGGATATACTTGGGGCTTCTAGGCAATATATTATCTCGTACCATTGTAATAAAGAGAATATGTTTTCCCCCTGGTAATCCTTCCTTTGTCTGACTCGTGAGCCGAGCAGCTATTCACCTCCGATGAACCGTGTCCGCGTGGTATGTTGAGTTAAGTATGTGGCTCGCCGTTAAGTGGTGCGAGCATGAGGCCCTTTTTTCTCTCTCGTAAGAATAAAGCGCTGGCTGTCCTATTGGTTGTGATCGTCATGGAGAATGTGGGGGTCGTGAGCGGCGTAAGAGTGCCCGGTATGGACTAGCGCGATCTTAGCAGAATCTCATACGCATTGCTCTTTTTGTTGATGCCACACAAGGGCCTTGAGCCTATCCTTACTTGAACCTCCAAAAAAAAATCAAAAAATCGTATGCGGCTGCATCTAAGTGCAAAGCGTGAATGGCGACGCATCCGAAGTCGCATTCCGTGCGTTGCCGTGCGGTGATGAGGCTAATTCCTCTGGTCAGGTGTTCACGTTGGCCTTTTGTTGCATGTAACGTAGGTACTGTGGATAGCTACATGGCATGCACCGAAGAGGGCCAGCGAAATTCTCGTCGCTTTCGACTTGGCTCTCCACGGTCGTGCTTGGGGTCGTCGACATTAATAGGCTTGCATGTATCATCTGTGGGATAGGCGGATGGAGGTGTCCGGCGGGGAAGGATTCTTACGGGAGCAATGGACAGACAGACAGACAGACGGACGTATGCGCGAACGAAGGGTTGGTTGGAGGCCGTTTGCGGTAGGTCGACAATTCTCTCCTCCTCCACCTCCATCGTCTTGTTGTTTTCTTCTTGGATGATGGAAATTGATGCTGCAGCAGCAGAGCCTTGCCTTATTCATCAAACTCAACGTCTTCTTGTACCTTGGGTCTTGGGTCTTGCTCCTCGAGACGTCATGTCAGAAGTTGTCCTTGTCCCCTTGGCGCTCGGAGTCACTGCCGCTACTACACCTTATGATTGCGCCCCACCACCGTGCCTGTTCTCGATCGATATCATGATGGGCCAAAGGGTCATAACGTCCCGACAGGGCACAAGCCAGGGCTCGAAAGGGAATTACAGATATCTTTGGACATTTGAACGAGGCCGTTGTTGATCTTTCTTCGGCTCGTTGGTCTTGTTCTTGTTGTTGCTGCTGTTGCTGTTGATTCTTGGAGCCGAAAATGGAATCACCTGATATGAGGTCCGTTCTAAGGTAGCGAGTTGCACTGGTCGATATTAGGATCGTCCAAGCATTCGTCCACCCGTCGATCAAGCTTTACTTGACGGAGGTGGTGGTTTCCTTACCATTCCTTACCACGTCCGGTCTTAACATCGTTCCGTTGCGAGCTGACCCGGACAACAGTGTTGTGGTAACTATGGTCATCCTCTTGTCACGGCTTTGATTTTGTGTGGAGTGCCTACCCAAGAATGTCTCCATTCTCGTGGTAGCTTGGTGGTTTGACGATGGGGTACCATGAATGTTGATTCTGTTCTGGTATTCTAAGATGGATGAGATCTGGCAACCGATCCACAATTCTCGTGGGGCCTCGATGGTAGTAAATAGACTGCCAAGTCTCAATGCGGAGGTTGCGAAGAAGCTTGAAAGGGCACTTCTAAGTCGTAACCAAATATGGATACGGAGAAATAGGAAAAGCTCAAGCAGGTCTCACGGTGCCATGGTTATGGTTGTGGCCATGACCACGATCATTGTCATGGTGCTTTGCACTTCCGATGCAGAGAGCAGTGTCTCCGAGTCAGACGGGCATTGAGAGAGAGGAGGAGGAGGAGATAGATAGAGAGAGGAGGAGGAGATAGGTAGAGGGAGGAGGAAAGAGAGAGATCCAGGCATAGGGATTGACTCTCTCTCTCTCTCTGTCTCTGCATGTCTCTGCATGTCTCTGCTTGAATTACGCGCATATTCCTCTGCTGCACAAGGATTCTTTTAGTCCATTTTCCTACTTTATTTTCTTTTTCTCTTTATTTTCCTCGGTCGTCCAACACATATTATGCACTTATTCATGCAGATCATATTAAATGTCACCATCAACTTGGCAGATATGACGAAATAGCCTTCGCATGAGTAGGATAGGATCCAGGTGTACTGATGCGGGTAATGGTAATGGATTTTTTTTGGTAAGTCGTTAATTGTTTTTCTGGAATTTGTAAGTGGACGGCAATTCTAAAGCACCATTTATTTTCGTTCGTTCTCTTTCGGCTCTCTGTTCGTCCCGCTTGCTCTCTTGCTATTGGCTGATCTGCGCATCTATCGATTTCAGTCGTTCATGTCTGTGGTCTGTTCTCTGCTCACGCTCATTCCCTTTTCATGGCCATGGTCATGCTCATGCTCATGCTCATGCTCAGAGTCATGTTCATATTCATGTTCGTGTTGTATGTGGGCGTTGACGCTAGGACATGGGTGTGGCGTTTCCGCTCGTGCCTGCCCGGACTCCGGTGGAGAGATCAGACAACAACATCGCACTCAACTCACCCTCACCCTCACCCTTGGCGTCTGTCCTCCTCCTACCTTGCCTGCCTTACCTCACTCGCCTCATCTCATCTCATCTCATCTCATCTCATCTCTTCTCACCTTACTGCCTTAGGACTGAGCGAGTCCAAGTACCGTCAACCCCTCTCTACCTAACCTGGTCTTGTCCACACATTCCACACATTCCACACATTCCACACATTCCACACATTCCACACTATGGGCACATCAGGTACACAACTACTCAACTACCTCGTCTCAAAGCGCATCAGACAAGACTGACATCCTCTCTCCCTCTCCCATGTACCACACACTTCTACCCAGAAAGAGGAATAGAGCAAGAGGACAACACCATACCATACCATACCATGTCTTCTCATCATGACATCCGGACCTTTCTCGGGTCATGTTCTTCCTTCCATACGGACTCTTCCTCTTCCTCTTCCCAAACAAATCTAACGCTCCTCTCCTCTCCTCCCCTCTAGCACACGGCTCCACTGCTTCAAGCGCTCATCACCAATCACCATGCCATATCGGTCATCGCTTTCGGCCTCGGCGTATCGTTTCTCAGCCTGTTGCACCCCTCTCCATTACGCTGCCGCACTCGTTTCCGCCTTACTAGGCAACACCATCGTTTTATGGCTCCGCCACCTGGATAACAGATTTGGGGATATCGGAGCATGTTGGAAAGGACATATCGTGCATCATATCGACCTTGCAGCGCCATAGCACAACGGAAAACCCTAGGTCCCACGCTCCAAGTCAAATCAGGCAAGCGTGGGATATCCAATCGATACCTGCATCGACGGATACACTTGACCTGCAGCACCATTCGATATCAGCAACTAATCTTAAACGGGTTTATTGGTAGTGCCTTATACTGCAAGATTGTAGACCGTGCAATGACTATCAGATGCTTTGCTAAGCCCTCATGGACATTTCGGTCACCGAAAATGCTTGTTCCGTAGCATGTCTCGCAGCCTGTGTGGGGGACTCGCTATCTTTTTTGACTTTCACAAGATAGACAACCTACCGACATCGTGATAATGGTGCTCTATTTGCGGTCCCAGTTTATGTCAAGCGAAGCGTGGTAGAAGGCAGTGAACCTTCTCTCGGGTCTTACAGGTCTTGAGTATATATCCTGACTTCATCCTCTCGAAAGTATACATCTGAGAATCAGCCATTCTAGTTGAGAGGAAGACGACCGCCAAGATGTCTAACAACATGGCATTCCTCATTTTTGGTGATCAATCACTCGACACCTATGGCTTCCTTTCAGAATTCTGCCGTCGTGGAAGTCCAAGTGTTCTGGCAACAACCTTCGTCGACCGCGCCAGCACTGCTATCAATGCTCAGATATCACAGCTCCCCTCTACCGAACGACAAAGGATCCCATCCTTCTCCAGCATCCAACAACTCAATGAACGATACCACGCGAAGAAGTACAGAAACTCGGCCATTGATAGTGCACTTCTATGCATAACTCAAATAGCACACTATATCGAGTAAGTGCAAATGATGATGGCTTCTAGTCTTATCTGCTAACACAACTTCTAGTCGTGCCGAAAAGCAGCATGAAGATGTTACAGGACCTTTCGAGACATGTGTGGTTGGTCTCTGTGGTGGACTCTTTGCTGCCGCAGCTGTTGCATCAGCCCCATCTCTTTCAGCCCTGATTCCAATTGGTGTTGAGCTTACGCTCATTGCCTTCAGAACAGGTGCCCAGGTTGCTGCTCTTGCTGAGCATCTTGCACATGTCACTGAAGAATCAGAGAGCTGGACTTTCGTTGTACCCGGTGCCACTGAGACTTCTGCCACGGAAAAGCTTGCTGCGTTCCACAAGTCTGCGAATACTCCAACTGCCGCTCGTGCCTTTATTAGCGCTGTTACCTCTACGAGTATCGCCATCAGCGGTCCTCCATCCACTTTGAACGCATTGTTCGAGAGTGAGCATGCATTTGAGAAGAAGCCAGTATCGATTCCAGTTTATGGGCCATATCATGCCCCTCACCTTCATGCTTCTACCAGTATAGATCAGATCCTTGGTCTCGATGGCCCCTCAGCCCTCGAGGTTTTGGGCAGCGTTGTTCCTCGTTATTCTATAATGTCTACTACCACTGGCTCCGCGTACACTGAAAAGTCTACGACCGAGCTTTTAAAGAAGATTGTCTATGACATTCTCAACGAGCCAGTACAGTTTGACCACGTGCTTCAAGGATGCGTATCACGCGCCATCGATTACCGTGGCTCAAAATGTCTTGTCATCCCCTTTGGTCCTACCCATGCTGCCAACAGCTTGGCTACCGTCTTGAAATCTCAGACCAAGCTCGAGATTAT
Source organism: Xenosphaeropsis pyriputrescens (assembly GCA_022609375.1). Taxonomy (NCBI): domain Eukaryota; kingdom Fungi; phylum Ascomycota; class Leotiomycetes; order Phacidiales; family Phacidiaceae; genus Xenosphaeropsis; species Xenosphaeropsis pyriputrescens. The sequence continues at coordinate 340,464 of JAGKQE010000025.1, forward strand.
CTTACGAAACTCACCATCAAAGAAGGATAATGAGTCATCTGCCCCAGGCAACCATGGTACTGCCGGAAGAGGAAGACTTGCAATTGTTGGTATGTCTGGCAGATTCCCAGACGCTGCGAGTCACGAGAAGCTCTGGGAACTCTTAGAGCAGGGACTGGATGTACATAGAGAAGTAAGTTTTGCAGTATGCCATTTATGATACCTTTGCTAACTCCGGAATAGGTTCCTAAGGATAGATTCGATGTGCAGACACATTTTGATCCTTCCGGCAAGGTTCGCAACACGAGTCATACTCCATTTGGTTGCTGGATCGAGAAGCCTGGTCTTTTCGACCCTCGATTTTTCAACATGTCTCCTCGTGAGGCTTTCCAGACAGATCCAATGCAAAGACTCGGTCTTGCTACTGCCTATGAGGCATTGGAGATGTCAGGATACGTTCCAAACAGAACACCATCAACCAAGTTAGATCGTATTGGTACTTTCTATGGTCAGACTTCTGACGATTGGCGTGAGATCAATGCCGCTCAAGAGGTTGACACATACTTCATCACCGGTGGTGTCAGAGCTTTTGGACCTGGTCGCATTAACTACCATTTCGGTTTCAGTGGACCTTCCTTCAATGTCGATACTGCCTGCTCATCTAGTATGGCTGCTGTCCAACTTGCCTGCACATCCCTTTGGGCTAAGGACTGTGATACTGCCATCGTTGGTGGTATGTCTTGCATGACCAACTCGGACATTTTTGCTGGTCTCAGTCGTGGTCAATTCTTGTCAAAGAAGGGCCCTTGCGCCACCTTTGACAATGAAGCTGATGGATACTGCCGTGCCGATGGTGTTGGCACTGTTATCATCAAGCGCCTCGAAGATGCTGAGGCGGATAAGGACAACATCCTTGCTGTTATCCTTGGCACCCAGACAAATCACTCTGCAGATGCTATCTCCATCACCCACCCACACGGTGGAACCCAAGAGATTCTTTACAGAAGCATCTTGGACAGAGCTGGCGTAGACCCTCTTGATGTTGACTACGTCGAGATGCACGGCACTGGTACCCAGGCCGGTGATGGAACTGAAATGAAGTCCGTCACTAACGTCTTCGCCCCAGCTGACCGTAAGAGATCTTCTCAGCAGCCTCTCTACCTTGGAGCTGTCAAGGCCAACGTCGGTCACGGCGAGGCTGCTTCTGGTATCACAGCACTTATCAAGGTGTTGATGATGCTCCAGAAGAACGCCATCCCACCACATGTGGGTATCAAGGGTGAGATGAACAAGGGTTTCCCCAAGGATCTTGCTGAGAGAAATGTCAATATTGCTTTCAAGACGACTCCATTGCTGCCAAAGAACGTGGGTGTTCCTCGCAAGATTTTCGTCAACAACTTCAGCGCTGCTGGTGGTAACACTGGTCTCCTGATCGAAGATGGTCCTCTTCTGCCAACTCCAAATGATGATCCAAGAGGTTCTCATGTCATCGCTGTCTCTGCCAAGTCTAAGTCAGCTATGCTAAGAAACGCTGAGCACCTGATCTCCTACATGGACGAGAACCCAGATATCTCAATCTCGGATCTATCATACACCACAACAGCTCGAAGAATCCAACACAACTGGCGCATGTGCGTGACTGCCACTAGCATCAGCCAAGCTAAGGAGGATCTTAAGAACAAGCTTAACCAAGAATTTGTTCCAGTCTTGGCTGTCGCTCCAAAGGTTGCATTCACCTTCACTGGTCAAGGCTCGCACTACGCAGCTCTTGGTAAGGACTTGTACGAGACCTCCACCTTGTTCCGTGACAACATGAACGACATGAACAAGATTGGCCAGATTCATGGTTTCCCATCTTTCTTGCCATTAATCGATGGCAGCGTGACCGACGTCACTACCTTGTCACCTGTTGTTACTCAGCTTGGTCTTGCCTGCTTCGAGATAGCTATCGCAAAGCTTTGGGCTTCCTGGGGTATCAAGCCCAGTGTTGTCATGGGCCACAGCCTTGGTGAGTACGCCGCTCTGAACATTGCTGGTGTTCTCTCAGTTAGCGACACCATCTTCCTTGTTGGATCAAGAGCAGAGCTTCTTGTTGGAAAGTGCACTGCTGGCACTCATGTCATGCTTGCCGTCCAGGCATCAGTTCAGAGCGTCAATGAGACACTCAATGGCGAGCTCGGCGATGTCAACTTCGCCTGTATCAACGGTCCACGCGAGACCGTCTTGAGCGGCGAGGCAGACCAGATGGCTGCTGCCGCTGACAAGTTCAACGCCAGTGGTGTCAAGTGCACTCAGCTCAAGGTACCTTTCGCTTTCCATTCCGCTCAAGTCGACCCAATCCTTGAGGACTTCGAGAAAATTGCCGCTTCCGTCAAGTTCGAGAAGCCACAGATCCCAGTCATCTCGCCACTTCTTGGCAAGCTCCTTGGTGATGAGGGTGTCAGCCCAAGCTACCTCTCTAAGCACGCTCGTGAAGCCGTCAACTTCATGGAGGGTATCGTCTCTGCCCAGCAGGCTGGTGTCATTGATGAGAAGACTGTTTGGCTCGAGGTTGGCCCACACCCAGTTTGTTTGGGTATGGTTAAGGGCGCCTTTGGCACTGCCACTATTGCTGCACCAACTCTTCGCCGCAACGAGGCTCCCTACAAAACCATCAGCAACAGCTTGTGTGTTCTTCACACTGCTGGTCTTGCGATCGACTGGAACGAGTATCACCGTGACTTCAACGGCTCTCTTCGTCTTCTTGATCTTCCAGCCTACTCTTTCGATGATAAGAATTACTGGATCCAGTACGAGGGTGACTGGTGTCTTACCAAGGGCCGCGCGCCACAAAAGACGATCGGCTTTGTCGAAGAAGTCAAGTCCAAGTTGTCCACAACCAGTGTACAGAAGGTTCTCAGCGAGTCTGTCAACGGAAACATTGTCGACATTACTATCGAGTCTGATCTTGCTAAGCCAGACTTGGAGGCTGCTATCCTTGGCCACATGGTCAATGGAACCGGTCTTTGCCCATCATCTCTCTACGCAGATATGGCAATGACTGTTGTTGACTACGCTTACAAGCTTGCTAAGCCTGAGGCTGAGACTCCAGGCATGGATGTCGGTCACATGGAGGTCTTCAAGCCTTTGATCCGAAAAGCCAGTAGTGGAACTCAACTTCTTCGTCTTCGTGCAAAGCTCGATCTCAGCACTTCCGTTGCTAACCTCGAGTTTTCAAGTGGTACTGACAAGGCACGAACACAACACGCTCACTGTCTCGTCAGCTTCGGTGACAAGGCCGCATGGATGGAGGAGTGGAACCGCAACTCCTATCTGGTCCAGTCTCGCATTGACTGGCTCCAAGACGCACAGAAGGATGGCAGAGCAAACAAACTCGCTCGTGGCTTGACATACAAGCTCTTCGAGGCACTTGTTGACTATGCTCCAAGATACCGCGGTATGGAGGAGGTCGTTCTTCACAGTGGAAACCAAGAAGCTACTGCCAAAGTCAACTTCCAGGCAAGCGAGCAAGACGGAAACTTCTACTGCAGTCCTTACTTCATCGACAGTGTCGGTCACCTCTCTGGCTTCATCGTCAATGGCAGTGACGCTCTCGACTCTCGTGTTCAAGTGTATGTCTCTCATGGATGGGGATCACTTAAGATTGCCGAGCCTCTATCTGCAGCCAAGACCTACCGCTCTTACGTCAGAATGCAACCAGCTGGCAAGCAAATGATGGCCGGTGATGTTCACCTCTTTGATGGTGAGAAGGTAGTTGCTGTATTTGGAGCTGTCAAGTTCCAGTGCATTCCTCGCAAGCTTCTCAACACTTTCTTGCCACCTGCTGGCGCTTCCGCCGTGCCTGCCCCAGCACCAGTTGCTGCTAAGGCCGCTGCAGCACCTACTGCAACGCAGACCATCAGCAAGAAGCGTGTAAAGACTGTTGAGACTTCTCAGGTTAGCATGACAAACATCAGCTCGGTCAACGAGAAGTTGGTATCAGTTACTTCTCAGGCGATGGAAATCCTTGAGAAGGAGATTGGTGTCGATCGCTCTGAGTTGGTCGACAACATTGCTTTCACAGATCTTGGTGTCGATTCACTCATGTCTTTGACCGTTAGCGGAAGGATGCGTGAAGATATGGAGATTGAGATTTCATCTAATGCTTTCGTGGACCACCCAACCCTTGGAGAGTTCAAGAAGTATCTTCAGCAGTTTGAGAAGGCTCCTTCTACTGTTGTATCTTCAAAGGGCAGTGCCGACGAGACGACAACTCCTGAGTTGGAGTCAGAAATCTCTACTCCTCTTGACGACACTGCTTCAGATTCCAGCAAGGGCAGTGGCAACAGCGCCAACAGTGGTCTCGGTGACATCATTCGAACCACTATTGCTGTCGAGATGGGCTTTGAGGTTCATGAGATCACTGACGCCCCAGACCTTGCATCACTTGGCATGGATTCTCTCATGAGCTTGTCAATTCTTGGAAGCTTGCGTGAGAAGACTGGATTGACTCTTCCAGCCGACCTTCTCATCACCAACCCATCCATCAAGGATATTGAGAAGTGTTTGAACATCAACCAAGCACCAGTGGTCAGCATCCGTGAGATTCAAACCACAAAGTCAAGGGTTCAAGAAGTTGAGGCCGTCCCAGAGCGAAAAGCAAGCTCCGTACTCCTTCAGGGAAACTCAAGAACTGCCAGCGCACATCTCTGGATCGTGCCTGATGGAAGTGGATCGGCTACCTCCTACATCGACATTCCAGATATCTCACCAAAGCTTGCTGTATGGGGCTTGAACTCTCCATACATGAAGACCCCAGAGGAGTACACCTGCGGAGTCTATGGTATGGCAAGCCGTATGATCATCGAGATGAAGAGACGTCAGCCAGAAGGTCCCTACAAGGTAGCTGGCTGGAGTGCAGGAGGAGTGATCGCCTTTGAGATTGTCAGCCAACTTATCAAGGCCGGCAACAAGGTTGACCAACTGATCCTCATCGACACACCATGTCCATTGACCATCGAACCTCTTCCATCCTCCTTGCATCGCTGGATCAACTCCATCGGCCTGCTCGGTGATGGCGACCCAAGCAAGGTCCCCTCATGGCTGCTGCCACACTTCGCCGCCTCGGTACGCGCTCTCTCTTCTTACAAGGCTGAAAAGATCGACCCTGCAAAGTGCCCCAACGTCATGGCCATCTGGTGCACCGACGGCATCTGCAAGGAGCCGACCGACCCACGCCCCGACCCTTACCCAACTGGCCACGCGCTCTTCCTCCTCGAGAACCGCACGGACTTCGGCCCGAACCTCTGGGATACCTTCTTGGCTCCGGAGAAGTTCACCAGCAAGACCATGCCCGGTAATCACTTCAGCATGATGAAGAAACCTTACGTAAGTCTTTCACCATTCCTTCCATGATCTCGTTTCGCAAGTCCCTTCTTCCCTCTGGAACATGCGATGTCAGGAACTATCAGCTAACATCTTGTGTCCCGTAGGTCAATCAGCTTGGAAGCTTGCTCAAAGAGGCTGTCGCACTATAATGAAAATGATATGCATTTCATTTCCTTTTCTAATCTAATCATCATTGAAATAATTCCTAGAATGTTATCACTTTACGAATTTTGTATCTGTCTCTTTTTGTGCGCGTTGGAGTCTATAGGATCATATCGCATGTACATTTCTTTTTCTTTCCTCATATATTCTCCTTTCTCATTGCTAGCTAGTTCACGTTTTTGCGAATCAAATACATTTAAAAATACTCTCTTATGTAGTTGTGAAGGGTGATTCGAAGAGTCTGTGGTGATGAGATGGGGATCCGAGTAGAATATCCTACCCCCATCCCGACGGACTTGTGATTCTTGGAATGGAATCCCTTGTATGCCTGCTCCTCTCTGCCCTGTTCCTACTAACTCCGAGATCTACTTACCAATCACAGTATTAAGTTGTAGAATTCAATAGGCAGAACAGCATATCCGGATACGCATACACGGCAATCAACACCCTAAGCCAGACCAGACCGTCGTCTTTCCATCTACACTACGCGCGTTTTCAACACCTCTCTTTATCTATCTTCTCACCCTCAGAGCTATCGAACAAGGGAGTTGGCCGTGCAGATGGATCTCTGTTCTCGGGAGTCGGGATACATTGGTGTGCACGGCATACACCCGTATAGATGGGTGCCATACACTGCTAGGTGCTACGGACTACTTTAGCATGGAATGGAGAGCCAACGGGTGGTTGAACCGTCTATGTAGTACCTATTTGTGCTATTGTAAGCTAATTTGCGGGTGCGATGGCGAGAGAGTGTGGGAGTGAGGGAGGGGGTCTCGTGTGGTGCGGTATCTTACGACTTTGGTGGGTTTTGGGGATAGGGATGGGGATTGGTTGGGTGAGGGATGATGGCTGAGGATTGAGATTGAGATTGAGTTGGGTTTCTGGAGCTGTGTTTGGGGCTAGGGGGAGTTGGATAGCGATAGGGATGATAATAGGGATATAGGCAAGGTTATCTTGTCTCTTAGTATAATATCCCCTCCTAAGTTGTTATTATAGCTAATTTAAATGGTAATTTACTCTTAGTTAATAGTTAATTAGAAATAACTTCCTAGATCTACTTTTTAGTAGCTTTACTATCTCTAAAGATATTCTTAGTTTTATCTACTATATTTTAAATATTTATAACTACCCTAGATAGAAAGGTTATTTTCTTAGGGGTATTATAATAGAAATAAGTTAAGGAATAAATAGAACAAGAGGTAGACTAATACTTAAGAAGAAAAAGAAAGAAATAAAGGACTAAAAGGTTATATACTCTAGGGTTTTCTATAGAGCCTCTATAGAGAAGATATAGAAAGAGTACTAAGTTAGTAGTAAGATATCTTGCTTATATAACTCTATATATAAGTAACTCTAGTTCTAATAAGTATTTACTATAGGTATTTAGTCTATATAAAATAAAGCTACTAGTAGTCTTATTACTAATAAGAATAGGTTAATTAATTATAATACTATAGATATATAGAATACTAGTTATATAACTAGCTTATTTAGATTACCTAGTAGTATACCTAATAGTACTTAAAACCCTAAGATAACTAATTTTAATATTTCTATATTACTACTAATAGTCTAGATTTATATTTCTAGTTCCTTAAGTTGTTTGTTTATATCTTTAGTAGCTACTTATAGTTTACTAGTAGTTACTTGTATTTTATTAAGCTTATTCTAGAAAGTATTTCTTTCTTCTTTTGTTTTATATAGTTTATTAAAGAGCTTGCTAAGTTCTTAGATAGTCTAGTTAAAACCTTATTTAAAGAAAATATTTTTATTAAGGATTATATTAAGCTTAGTATTAAGCTTGTTGTTTTTAACTATTATAGTTTAGAACTTAGTATTAATAGTTAATTCTATTCTAGTAAGAATAATATTTTCTATATAGATACTACTATTACTTCTTATAGTTCTTTCTATCTATTAAAGAATCCTTATAGATTT
>JAGKQE010000026.1:0-119038 GCA_022609375.1 Xenosphaeropsis pyriputrescens
CCCCCCCCCCCCCCCCCCCCCCCCCCCCCCCCCCCCCCCCCCCCCCCCCCCCCCCCCCCCCCCCCCCCCCCCCCATGTCACCCTCATTAATTGAAGAATTCCCTACCCATCAACTAATACGATCTGCCTCTGTGTTTTCTCTCTCAGATATGTGTAGTTGGATGATTGAGTTTATTTCATGCCATTCAAAACTTTGACCAGGACGACTAGGCCAATACTTGCAACGAGAGATCGCCAATAGGATGGGAACAACCGCATCGGGATGTTTTCTTGCTACCAAATATGCACGAAATTATCCCTACCTATGTCGAATGTGAAAGTATAATGTTCTATGTTCTTTGATTTCCGATCCCGAACTCTATCCCACCGCGGACGCCATACAGCAACCAAAGTTATGGTAGACAATATGTGTCAACATGTAAACATACATCGGCAATCAAGGAAACAAACACAAGGCTCGCAATATTATTGGCAATTATAATCCTATCGATGACCGTTGGGGCATACCTACCTGAGTAGTTTGGTAGGAGTAGGTAGTCATGTCTTGACAATTGCCATGTTTTGACAACCGACATATCTTTCATGAATCTGGTCGTCGATGACACCGGTAACGGGGAAGTGGATTGTAGATACCAAGTTACACACATATCATTCAGCTGAGTTGAGTAGTCGGCTAAAGGCTAGACGTATTCTAAAACAAAAACAAACGTACTAAATAGGTAGGTGAGTGTTACAGAGTCACAAGTCGGACAACCATCTATGAAATATATTCTGTAATGAATGCGTGTGACACCAGTGACAATGTCCACAGTCGAGTCTTATCATCAGTTGTACTCTATAGACATACGGTAGTTGAAATTCACTTACTCAAACAACGGATATATTCCGAATGGAAATGACAGGAATTTACTAAGACCCAATATCTTGTTGGAATTTATTATACCCAAGGGATAAAGAATGATATAATCCTACATCTCCTGTGTAAGCGGTTTTGCCCCTTCTCACCCTCACCACGACCAAAATAATCATCGACGCCTCAATTGTTTCGCACGTCAATCTGTATGTGTTCTGCCTTACGAACACTAAGCTTTTCCATTACGAGTGCGAGTGCGAGTGCGAACACTCGTAGTAAGTATATATAAATCACAGGCTGTGCGTCTTTTCCCTCTTCCGTTTGTGCATATTTTCAAGAGTGCATACATGTTTATGAATGACAATTCGTAGGTATGAATATTCGGTCAGCAGCAGTCGGACAATCGACAGGTAATTATATAGTCTTTATTACATAGTACGCTTTTCATATTTAAGCCGAGCCGATACTTTGCTCGGGCAACGGAAAACACCCGACGAGACTCGTATGTATTACCATGAGACAAGTAATAGCGAAACATAATGCGGACGCGGCTATGTTTCTAGCCGTCAGTGCTCTATGTATGTAAGTAGTACATATGTAGGTAATACTCGATTATGGCTTTGTATGGGAGTCGACCAAGAGGTGATCATGGACAAATCGTTACTCAAGTGTTATTCTAGAACACTTGCCCCAGGTACACCAACCTTAAATTCATTTATAAATCTATCGCGAAGACGATCGTTTGGAGAAGGACAGTTTCATATACGATTAATGGGTAGTATCACCAGTATTGTAAGTAGGTATGGATATCGTATTCTCGCATGTCATATTAAGAGAAGTCCGGCACAGTAGATATCATGTGCTTGTGCAATAGTTCTTCCTTGGTGAGCTGATGACATGAGCGTGAAGGATGGGTAATAGATACGTGTGCATAACGGCCTCACTATCTTGTGATTATTATAATGGATGCATAAAATTTATATGTATGCACATTAATATGTGCAGGATATTTACATCATAAATTAAAAACGCAACCGGTAGAAAGATGTTCTTTACTGCCGGAATTATTTGAAGTAATTGTTTTAGATTTATTATTATATATTTTGTTTTGAAATGTTGCTATGAACATATATATGAACATATCTCTATATATACGTAAGTACATAAATACCTAGAATACAAAAGAACTCCGGATATCGCTGCTAACCGAATAAGCATTACTTACCTAACCATTGACTTGGTCTCCTAACTGGACGTAAGCTTTCCTGGGGCGCCGGTGTCAATAATACTCTAGTAATACTCTACTTAATCCTCTAATCTACTTTGCTCTACTCTACTCTACTCCACTCTAGGATAATACTCTAGAGAGATATCTACTTGTAAAGGTGTCTAACCCAATCCATGCTCCGTGCTTCTTGGTGCTTTCGGGTTAGAGTAAAGTATTAACGAGTAACGAGTAACACGTCGAAAGTCAGAGTGTAGAAGAGTCAAGGGCATCATTATTATTCCTATGCAACACCCCCAACTCAACGTCTCACCCGTTCTCATCCGCCTCAATTTCTTTCCTCACTCCTCTCCTCTCTTCTCCTCCCCTCCTTCATCACCTCAAATCTCCCCTCTCGGATTATAAAGGCCTTCTAAACTCCTTCATTGGAGTTCAGTATCCTACTTGCTCGTCTGGAGGAAAACAATCCCACCCTGCTCATCCCGCCAATTAAAAGACACCGAGGTCGCTGTTGAAAGTGGGTTGTGTATCACACTGCATACTTCCCCCCGTGGCGTGACTGGCCTTCCCCCCCCTCCTCAATATACATATATTCATATATTGAAAGTCTTCGGTATGTATCCATGCTATCTTCTATTCCCAGGAGATGCTGTCTCTCTAACATGTTCCTCTTCTGCAGGTCGCATAATAAGTAGATTGCCTGTATCTGCCTAGCCTCGCGAAGTCGACAACTATGGCGCAACTCGACACTTTGGACATTCTTGTCCTCGCCGGTCTCCTGCTTGCGACTATTGCATACTTCACAAAGGGAACATATTGGGGCGTGGTGAAAGATCCATACGCCAACACATATTCTGCGGCAAATGGAGCCAAGGCTGTCAAGACAAGAAACATCGTTGAGAAGATGGACGAGTCTGGCAAGAACTGTGTCATTTTCTACGGTTCGCAGACTGGAACCGCCGAGGATTACGCATCGAGATTGGCAAAGGAGGGTAAGAGCAGATTTGGGCTCGAAACCATGGTGGCTGATCTCGAGGATTATGATTTTGAAAATCTGGACACTCTCCCAGAGGACAAGGTTGCTATGTTCGTCTTGGCCACTTACGGCGAAGGTGAACCTACCGATAACGCTGTAGATTTCTACGAATTCGTCACTGGCGAAGACGTTGCTTTCTCGGAATCAGCCGATCCCCCTCTTCAGAATCTCAGATACGTCGCTTTTGGTCTTGGAAATAACACTTACGAACACTATAACTCTATGGTACGAAATGTCAGCGCAGCTTTTGATAAGATGGGCGCCCACAGAATTGGAGCCGCTGGAGAGGGTGATGATGGTGCTGGAACCATGGAGGAAGATTTTTTGGCTTGGAAAGATCCCATGTGGGAGCAGCTTTCTGAAAAGATGGGTCTCGAAGAAAGAGAGGCAGTCTATGAACCAGTTTTCGGCATCACTGAGCGCGAAGATCTTACGAAGGATTCTGCTGAGGTTTACCTCGGAGAGCCAAACAAGAACCACCTCGAAGGAACTTCCAAAGGCCCATACAACGCCCACAACCCATACATTGCCCCAATTGCCGAGTCCAAGGAGATATTCACCGTCAAGGACCGAAACTGCTTGCACATGGAAGTCGATATCTCTGACTCAAACCTCTCATACCAAACTGGCGACCACATCGCTGTCTGGCCTACAAACGCTGGCAAAGAGGTTGATCGTTTCTTGAACGTCACTGGTCTTCTGAGCAAGCGTGATGCGGTTGTAAGCGTCAAGGCATTAGATCCAACCGCAAAGGTCCCTTTCCCAACTCCTACCACTTATGATGCTGTTGTCAGATATCACATGGAAATTTGTGCTCCGGTTTCGCGTCAATTCCTTGCGACTTTGGCTGCATTCTCCCCAAGCGAAGATGCTAGGGCAGAGATGCTCAAACTAGGAAGTGATAAGGATTATTTCCATGAGCATGTCACTGGCAACTACTTGAATATCGCACAGATCTTGGAGCACGTTGGAAAGGGCCAACAATGGACCAGCATTCCTTTCTCTGCCTTTATTGAAGGTATCAACAAAATTCAACCACGTTACTACTCTATCTCGTCCTCTTCTCTTGTCCAGCCAAAGAAGATTTCCATTACTGCAGTTGTCGAGTCCATGAACATTCCTAGCCGTCCAGAGGCACTCAAGGGTGTAACTACAAACTATCTTCTTGCCCTTAAGCAAAAGCAACATGGCGACCCAAACCCAGATCCCCATGGTCTCACCTACGAAATCACCGGTCCACGCAACAAGTACGATGGAATCCACGTTCCAGTGCATGTCCGCCACTCGAATTTCAAGTTGCCTTCCGACCCTTCGAAGCCTGTCATCATGGTTGGTCCTGGTTCCGGTGTGGCTCCATTCCGTGGTTTTGTACAAGAGCGTGCCGCACAGGCCAAGGCTGGTGAGAACGTTGGAAAGACAATCCTGTTCTTCGGCTGTCGCAACCGCACCGAGGATTTCCTGTACGCTGAGGAGTGGGATGCTTACAAGGCCGACCTTGGCGACAAATTCGAGATCGTGACGGCCTTCTCTCGCGAGGGCACCAGCAAGGTCTACGTTCAGCATAAGCTCAAGGAAATGTCCAAGGAGATTAACGAGCTGTTGACGCAGAAAGCTTACTTCTACGTTTGTGGTGATGCGGCGAATATGGCACGCGAGGTCAATACTGTGCTCACGCAGATCATCGCCTCTGAGCGGGGTGTTCCCGAAAGCAAGGGCGAGGAAATCGTTAAGGCTATGAGAAGCGCGAATCAATACCAAGTAAGTCCCCGTCCCCCAACCCCCCCTCATGATCAGCGAACCCCGAATTCCGAACTCCCCGTCGCTATTCCTATTTCCGTATCTTCCTGCCCATCACGTTTCAAGTGTCCTGCAGCCTTTGATGTGCCTGCATTCTACCCCTCCTTCGGCGCCTGCTTACGGCATCCCCATTGCCGATGCCGGCTTCTGCCGAGGAATGGAATGGGCATTGCGCGTAACGGTTGCGTTGTATGTTGGACACGTGGCACAAGGAATCCATCCAGGACGCCATCCGTACTCATAGCATCATTGAGCAAAGGCTGACATGTTGGTGCTACAGGAGGACGTCTGGTCTTGAGCGGCTTTTCCGAGTGTGCGAGGCGGTGCTAGTCGCTGCCAATGTGCCTGTGCGTCTGCCCGTTGCAAGAGATGGGATGAGATGGGATGATATGCAGTGTGCTTTGGCATCATGCGGTCGATAGATGATATGGGCGGATTACTTTTGGATGATCGCTCTGCTCTGCTCCGGGGCCGCCTTTTGTGTGCCGTTGATAGATGGGATTGGGATTGGGATGGTGTGTGTCATAGATCTGGAGTAATAATTTTGGGTTTAAATCCGAATCCGAATCCGAATTTGAATCTGAATCTCGCTTTTCGTCTTGTGAATGGATGGATGGATGCACCGTTTATGATGTCTTGCTTCGTACCTCGCAGTTCTTAATTACCCCTCATCATCTTCAGTATTCGGCATCTATTACTCAATCTTCAATCTTCAACCTCCCATTCCAATTTATATACCTATTATTTAATCTACTTAAACTACCTCTATACACATTCACATATTCACACTTCCACTTCCACTTCCACTTCCACACCCACACATACCCCCCATCCCATCCCAACCCATTCACAGCCCGCCCTCCCGCGCTTCCGCCCTTTACCCACGATGCAACCCTGCCGGCACCAACCCCCCCATCCCCGATCCCACGCACACGCACAAACACACTCACGCACACATACGCACACACGCACAAGCACATTCGCAAGAAATGCCGTTTGTGGCGCGTTGGGTGGTTTGTGACTGGTCGGTTTGGGGGTGCTGCCGCGGGGTGCGTTTTGGGAGTGGGATCTGGAGGGTTTGATGGGTTCGAGGGGTTGCGGTGCGGTGAACGGTGAACGGTGGACGGTGTTTTTGAGTGGGGTTTTTCTTATGGAGGGGAGGGGGAGGGTAGGACATGGGCGATAGAAGATAGAAGATAGGGGAGAGAGGAGAGAGTTGGTGTGGATTGAGGCGAGATGGAGATGGAGATGGAGGGGATAGAGGATGTAGACTTGGGAGTAATAGGGGATTAGAGTAGAGCTGATGATCACGTCGTCATGAGCATCGAGGTGAGCGACGGCACGGAAACCAGTCGTCGTATGCACACATACGCATCCATCTCTGCGGGCAAAGAGGAATGAATGCCCTTCTGGCAGACGGTGGCCTGCAGCCGGACCACTGGGCTGCATTCGAATCCGATCGCGCGGGATTTGGTCGCATCGAGTCGCATCGCATCGCATCGAATCCATTTGGTCATGAGCTGCGGTTTATTGATTTCCGCAGGGAATCAACATACAGTTCGCGTCGCGAACAGATGTCACAGCGTGTTGCTGTCTGTATGTGCGGTATGGTACGGGGCCGGCGTGGCTATGTTCGATGGACGACTTCGGAGAGGCATCTGGCAAGACGAAGATGAGAGCCCACTCGACGACGAGTGTGATCAGGATGAGGGGCAAGATGAGGGCGCGAGGGGAATGGATTTACCGAGTGCGAGACGAGACGTTTGAGCGTGAGTTGTGAGAGTCGGTGGGATCTGCAGGCTGGTTAAGAGAGTGCGAGATTCGATGGATTATGTAACTATGCAGAGAATGAGCGCATGGAAGGAAAGTGAAGTGAAAGTGAAAGTGCGAAACATACTCACCTATTTCCCTACTTCCCTACGTGGGACCATCCGATCTCTGGATATGCACGATGTGACATGCTGGATGCAGATGCGCGATCAGCGGTGCGTATCTCAGGAGATTGATCCGTGAACTTCGCTGCGGCGTATCATGCTGTTGGATTTCGAATGTTGGTAATAGGCTGTGCGAAGCGGGGGCCGTGAGGCTGATTCATGCGTACATAGGTAGGTAGGTAGGGTGGGAATGAGATGAATGAAGTGAGGTCAAAGCTGAAGGACTTGAGCAAGAGATGGCCATGATACGTAGAATAAGTGCCCAGTTGCTTTGTGAATATTATGTGCGGGGTTCGTGTGAGGGGCATGAGATGGTTTTATGGGATGCGCCGAGCCATGAGAGAGAGTTGTTTACATGCTATTGTGGTCATAGTAAGGGCTTCAAAGGCCACTCGACTCAGAACATGTCATAGAGCTTGAGTTCGAGATAAGCGCTTTCTATCATCCAGGGTTGGATATCGATCATATTCACACACTTAGCATTCAGCATTGCAGCATCTACTTACCATCACGACAACTCTCACCACGACTCTCATCAACATAGCTCCCAGCGCTATAAAACGCCACCTTTCTGACCTCAGCGCTCCGTCTGAGCATCTGGTGATCACGTCGGTCCTAGGACTGCAAAGCTCATCTGTAAATGTCCGGCATACGATACCTCATCCCCGGACGGCGGTATCCAGACGGAGGTGCTAAGTATGTGAGCCGGGATGAAAGACGTATGCCAATTGGGCTGTATCATCCGTCAAAGGTCTGCGAGGCGTTGTTAGATGTCCAGCCTTCGATGTAGTGACTTTGGTGAGGATTTCGTAGACATTCGAGACTAAGGAGCTTGGATGCTACGTATGTACTGACTTGAGGCGCTTTGGTTTGGACGATGTGGAGCCAAGTCAACGGGTGGGATAAGGTTGGAGCTTTGAGGACTTGATGTAGATCTGGCGGACCAGCAGTATTGGAGCACAGAGATCGGAGCGAAGGATGTGGATGTGGAAGTGGATGTGGATTGTGTTCCGTACGAGGCCATCAGATCTTGTGTCATGTCTGCTTCAAGGGTCTACAGCATCGGAACAGCTGCTGGGACAGGATCTGGGCGTCTCTGCAAATTGGATAGTCCTCATAAAGTCTGCGTGGACGTGTATGCGAGGTACAAGTACATATATGCACAACAAGAGTAGTCCGTAGTATCGTATCATGTACGAAGGTTGGTAAGGAGATGCGGCCGAAGTACTATATCGACTGGATCAACAGATTAGATGGGCGACGATGATGGTGATGGTGACGGTGATGGTGCTGGCGATGGTGTTGTTGATATCAGTAATCATATTGGCATCCCTGTTTCGCACTCGCCTTGCCTTGCCATGCCTGAAAAGCCCAAGACTTTGACAGCGGCAACATCTCCAGCAAAAAGCCAGCTAACACTCGTAAGTTTTGAAACGTGCAGAGCGAGATTGAGTGCAAAGTAGCAGCTTTATGAAAAGGGTGGCTAGGTAGGTAATTTGACTTCAATAGCAGCGCAATGGACGCTTGGAATAATATATTTCGCACTGTACCACCCATAAGATCATCTGCTGAGGTCTGGAGGAAGGTGTAGGGTAACACATATGTACGCACACGAGCCGAAAATCGTTATGTCTAAACCTTGCGATCTGCTGGGTGCGTTCTGGATGAGTGGAGATGGTAGGAGGATCTGAAGTAAACAATGAGATGCCCATCCCAACATGGCAGAAAGCTTGATGATAGGCATGTAGGCGAAAAGTCCCTTGACCACAATCATATAAACAAGACCTCTCTTTACCGCCATATGGCTGGAATATGCCGTGCAACCAGGGACCTTGAGTGCAGTTGTATGCAATACGCAGAAGAATCTGATATCATGCATGATGAAATGCAAGCAGGATGATATAATTTGTTGATTGGGGATGGGCCGGGGAGGACCTCTTCTCGCGGAGAACGGATGTGCCGTTCCAGATGCATGAGAATCTATGTGGAAAGCTCCTTCAAAGCTTTTGTAGTGAGAGACTTTGTTTGGTACGGCGTGTATTTGTAGTCTGAGCTATGGCTGTATTGAACAGTCAATTCTTTCCTGTAGATGTTGTATATATGTATATGTATATATATACTATACATACTATACATACTATACATACATGCTCTGTATGTGTGTAACGTGCAGTGACTGCGTGAATATGTGACTTGAGTTTGTGATCTCAGAGTTCATCGTGCAGCACATCGGATTGTATGGAGGAGAGCATTGAGCCCGATTCTCATTCCCAAGTACTCGTACCTACTTGTACCTATGCTTGCATCTTGCCGCGTACACCGGAGCTGAGTACCCTGTTAGTCTATGCTGCATCATGATGGAGAAGGGATTCTGAATGTCATGTACATACTTGATGATCACGGAGTCGGAGGAAAGATCCATTTCCGCTGTTGAGACGGTATTTGTACTCGTCTGGGTGTCTTGTATTTCTGCCATTGTCGTCGTGACGGTTGAAAGCTAATCATCATGTTCAGAATCGGATCGCAAGGTACCTACTTCTTGTGAGTATGGAGCATCTGAGTTTTTGATGAGTAGAATGGTCCGTAAAATGAGTGTATGGAGATTGTACGGAGAAGACGCGGAAGCCGACAAGAACATTGAGTATCAATGGAATGGAAGCCCAGTTTACATGTTAGTTGTAGATGATTGGAATTTCGGAGACGAGTCCCATCCACCAAGCAGTCCGCCGTAACCCCGCCTCATACCCAAGGTACCTCTCCAAGTCACTATGTCACTATGTCACGATGTCACATTGTCACATTGTCACATTGTTCACTTCTGCATTCAGGCACATGACATGGAATTTCAAACATCGGATGAAGTCTTTTCAAAGTCTATACTTACTCGAATAAATTCCCCGACAGAGTGCTCGAGAATGCCATGGTCTTCGCCAGACTACCATGGCCAATACCTACCTACCTAAGTATCTACTGTACTCATCCACCCAGTCAAAACAAACCACAAATATTTATGTACGGAATCACAGTACATATACTTATCATATACCTATCATAAGTACATGAATGAGTAAAGTACCTAATTGTACATACACCTACCCATACCTTGCTCTGCAACGCATGATCCTGAATGCCCCGACGAGATTCTTGATTCATCGCCCCACTCACCGCACATAACCATACTGTAACGACAAGCAGAGTTGGGAGCAAATGAAAGGCTCTTCCTCTTCGATCTCTGCACTCCCTGACTGCTCTCGGCATCAAAACCACAATGTCACCATCTATGGACTTCCCGGATTCTCACGGCTGATGCCGGTTGACTTTGTTCATCCGTCTCTGCATCGGCTCATCCCTGCCAACCTTGAGGTCCTGGTACTGGTCTTGATACTGGTAAGAATGAGTGTCCGGAAGACAATCCGCGGGCCGTTTCTGTCGATCTAGAGGCATGTCGAGTCCCTGGATTTTAGATGTTCATCATGTATCGGGTGGGTCGAGTCTCGGTCGCTTAAATGATGATTTCTTGTGTCGTGCACGGCTTCTGCACGCAAACCCAGCTCGTCGTATTCCTCCATGGGACGAGACTTCGGGTCAACGCTGTAGGACGTCTGTCTTGATCATTGCTCATGATGACCGACCCCAGATATCATCTATCCTGTCTCTTCGCAACTAAACATATGTTGGGGGAATGAGATAGGGCACGGTCAGTGTCTTAGTTCCATAACACCTCATCTGCCTCGTCTGTCAATAGGTATCTACCACTCAAGCCTCGTCAGCTCCTTGACACCTCGTCTCTCTTCTACCGCACTTTGCATTCATCTTCGCTGATAGATTCTCTTCTCCGATAGCCACTTTCCCCACAAAACTAGCCGCAGGCTGGTGACTCGCCCGCCGCTCCAAATCATTAGCACTGCGTTTGCATGGGCATTTGAGAGGAACAAGCATGTCGACTTGCCTTGCGCAAGAGATCTTGCCTAGTCTCGAGGAAAGACTGTTTCAAGAGAACCGGGGCAGAAACTCGGTTGGTCTCTGATGGCAATAGCAATGACAGAGTCTCAGTTCAGTCGACGTACCTATTGTGTGCCTGTTACCAAATCCATCTGTTCACCGAGAGACCATACGAAGTAACAATAAGACAGAGACCTGTCAGATGTGGGTGGAGGTTGCTCGTGGTAGCTCCAAGCCACTTCAAGCATCTGCTCCGCCTGATTGGATGGTCCATGACGCGATATTTGTACCTGTGTTGTGCAAGCATTTCCGAGTTCCATGCTGCTGGAACTGGATGCTCTCTTCTTCAAGGTCTGACATCCTCAAACCGACATTCTGCAGTTTAATGCATCTTCCCACGCCGACAGCCTTGGCCTTGCACTTGTCTGCCTGTTGACCTTTGATGAAAGACCTGGGAGTTTCCCTGAGCTGGTCGTCTGATGCCGGCATACGGTAAGATGCCTCCCAACTAGTGTCCAGGTAAAATAAGAACTTTCTGCATAAGATGTAAAGCCCATGTTGCTTCTATTGTTCTGTGCTTGTGAGCAGGTCAAATCTGGCATACGTTAGCTGCTTTCACCCTATGGACTACCTAGGTATGTGGTCACCTACCTACCTTGCCCTCCTGCTGGTACTAAAGTAGTATTGAGGAGAATACCACCTTGTCTCAAGTGATAGTAGGGCTGGCAATTGAGGTAAGGTCACATCACAATATCTCCGGCAACATCTACTTGTAGGTACGGAAGCGGAGTGGGGGATTTTGAAGAGAGAAAAGGGGACTGAACCCGAGGTATTGGTTGCTAGGTATTCCGTCGTGGCGACCGCGGAGTCAGAGAGGTGCAGCACAACAATGCCTGTAGATTTGATATGGGATATTCAAGTACCTACCTACGATCCGTCATTGCCGCTGCCGCCGCCGCCTCTCCGCCTTTGCTTGATTCTATTCCTGCTGAAGCCGGGTTGTGATGCAGCTGCATATATAGGTACATACATATACAGTACATGATGTCTGGCATTTAAGAGTCTTTGTTCCCGCAGACTACGAGCAAGTCAACCTACCCAGACAGTCACAGTATCATCTACAACTGAGAATATCCCCATCTAAAGCATATTCAAGTCCCAAGCAAAACATCATTGTCATCATCCTCATCGTCGTTATCACTCTCCCTTGTTCTTATTTTTTTTGTTGCCGCCAGTAACATCTACAGACCTTACCTGGTTGTCTTTCAGTACCTGCTCAGTCCCTCTTGATCGACATCCAAAGCCTCTCGATCAGTTACACCCAGAAATACAACGAAAGCATCATTACTATCAGCAGCTATACCAGCAATAGACATACCAGACCTGCTCCAATCCATTCGGTATCCTCATATATAAGCAAGTTAGAACGTGGGATATCTCAGTTTGTATTATCAGAATCTCCAAAAGGGTTCATATGAACATAGCCGAGTAAGGCTACCCACATATTATATATCAGCTCAACACCCAGAGGTATTCCTGACCTCTTCTTCTGTCTTGGCTGTAGCTACCTACCTTATCTACCTCACCTCGCTATCCTCACGATTCATACCTGATCAAACTTGCCTTACTACTGTACTTTGTTGCGAGTCGTGCAGTACGGGTTACCTTACCTACCTAAATACCGACCTACCTTCTTGCTACCTACTACAGCAGTCTCATCGCTCTTGCCGTCTTTGGTAGATCCAACTGAGCATTTAGATCGTTTATCCTTCATCTTTCGTGGTCGTTGTTGCCGTTCACGCACACTCACACTCACGCTCACATACCTTCACTCACACTCACGCTCACTCATCTCGCACCTTCCCACCACCACACCACCCATAAAACAACACCTGCTTCTGCTCTTCACTCTTCTTCCTCCTCTCATCAACCATCACCACTTTCTCCATCACAAAGATCATCACATTCTCTACGACAACTACTTTACTACACCAATCCAACTGGCTCACCGATAGCTTCTTCACTATCATTTCTGTCGACTGTTGTCGCCCTTTCCTTGACTCGATCTTTGATATCCACCTCTGTACGCCTTCTGTAAGTTACTTCCCACACCCTCCACTATGGATCTGCGCCGCGCCGTGTCATGGCGTAGAATGGAGCAGATGATGGAAGCTGTTGTCTTCTGTTGTCTTGAAAGCGAGCCGTGCTTCTTGGCTTCCATATTCACATCGTCTGGAACGTGTTGCACGTACTGACAGCGTGTAGCTTCTTTCTCCATTGTTGAGATCGTTCAAGATCATCGATCACAGTTCGGTAGCAAGACAGCGACAACGTAAGTCCTCCCCGTCTTGTGGCTTTTGTTTCTCTCTGTTGAGCGTGGCAGTTCTCGTTGCGACCAATGCGGTCGAAACTACGAGGTAACATGGTGGAACTACTATCTTCACTTTTACTTGGTGCAGAATATGCGCCGTGGGCGATGTTCATTCTACAGTGAATATCGTGCTGTTCACACGGGCGCTCTCTAGTTGCCTTTGTGTTGCTGTCATGAGTGAGACTGCTCTGCCTCGCTCATGTTCGGTCAACCTCTCTGTCACTTTCCACTTTCAAGACACGCATACAAGTGGGATGAAGAGCGCCGTAACACGTTTCACGTTCATTTCACAACTTCTCATTTTTCTTCTTCTTCTTCTTCTTCTTCCTCTTCTTCTTCCTCTTCCTCTTGAATCGATCAAGATATGATAGGAACTTTACTAACACAAATATTTAGTCAAATGTCTTATCATCAACAGACCATCATGACTGACAACGCTTACACCACCGGCCCAAGTGCTGCTATGTATAGCCAGGCCAACCCACAAACCCGTGCAGGTCGTGATTCCCACAGTCAGACTACTACCTATCCACAAGCTCAGGCGAACGCTTCTCACAACGAGAACGCTATGAATGCCATGATTGCGCAGTTCAATGGCCTCAGCACTAACATCCCAAATGCAGGTGGTCTCACAGCAAATGGTGGCCAAGTTACTGCCAGCAGTGGCATCTACTGTACTCCAGACGGCCAGTTCTTGTATGCTCCTCCAACCATGTTCCCTCAGCAACCACAGGCTACCTCGCAGCTGGCAGACAACACCTATGGAAACTACAATGCTGCTGCTATTCAGTACATTCCTCAGCCAATCTATTCAGGATACGCTCCGGGTTACCAGGTTATGCCATATACACCTGCTCGTGCTGCTTACTATGGCTCCGAGCCTGGTATGGGTAGCAAGGAGGTCCCAGCACTTGAGAACCGTCGTGGCTCCTACTCAACCACCGAGTCCGCTCCAGGAACTCCTTACTACAACGCTGTAGGTTACCGCGACAATGGTACCCACATTGCTGCCATGAATGGATCTCCAATCTATTCTACTCCATCTCCACAGCAGCTCCCACATGCCATGGTCAACGGTCAGACTGTCAAGAGTATTCCATATGCCAAGGGTCCACTTCCACATGATATTGATATGGACGCTTTGAACATGCAGCATCCTGCTATCCCTCAGGCCGTACCAGCTGTCTTTACTCCTCGTGAGAACATGCGCACTCTCGAGCAATCCCTCTCCAACCCCATCTATGGTAACCGCAATGTCTACATTCGTGGTCTTCACCCAAACACCAACGATGAGACTTTGGCTCAGTATGCTGCTCGCTTTGGTCCAGTTGAGACCTCCAAGGCTATTATCGATACCTCTACTGGTGCTTGCAAGGGGTGAGGTTCTTTTGACTTTTGTAAACTGAATTTTTCTAACCATATCTTAGCTTTGGTTTCGCCAAGTACTGGGATGTTCGTCACTCGGAGCTTTGCATCAAAGGTTTCTACCGTTTGGGTTATGAAGTCGGTTTTGCACGCGTAAGTAGCAGTTGTTTGAATATGGCAAGTAAAACTAACGCGTCGGTAGGAGTCCTTCAACTCGAGACTCAAGGCCGAGGCCGATGAGAGTTCCACCAACCTCTATGTCTCCAACCTCCCAAAGAGCATGACCGAGTCGGTAAGTTTTTCAATCCTGGTGATGTCTTTAACAATAAGCTAATAATTTCACAGGAGTTGAGCGCTATCTTCATGGACTACACTGTCAGCTCCAGCCGTATTCTTCGTGACAACCAGGGCAACAGCCGTGGAGTTGGATTTGCTAGGTTCGTAATGATACCTCAAGCAGCTTGGAATATAACTGACATGGTCTTTTCAATAGATTTGAGGGCCGCGATATCTGCGAGGAGATTATCAAGAAGTTCCATGGCCAGCCAATTGGTGAGGAGGGTCTCTTGCTCCAAGTTCGTTATGCCGATACTCCAGCTCAGAAGGATCTCAAGCGCATCACAACTGAGCGTCGTCAATTCCGCACCAATGAGTACAATGTCGGAGCTTATGGTGGAGTTAGTGACCTTCATCGTGTTTCTCCACCACAGTCTCTGCCATCTCCAGTCTATCCTCGCCTTGGCCAGGTTGCTCGTCACATTGCCCCTCAATCCAAGGTCAGTGGTGCTTGGAAGCCAATGACTGCCATGCCAGCCATGTGAGACATAACACCTTTACTGTTCACTTTGAAGTTTCAACTGACAGCAGTTAGTAACAACTTGCCTCTTCCAAGCTTCAAGGATGTCAACCAGCAGACTCCAAAGGTCAAGATTGAGAACGTTTCAATCAAGCAGGAGACACAGTATGTTTTACCCTATGATGTTACATTGTCAAACATTTAATTGCAATCGTTTACTAACTACTTTCCTGAAGGCATGCGACTGCCACTACCCCAACTGTCTCTGAGGATGGCTCTGCTGATGAGGGTGCAACTATTCACTCGACCTCTCCAATTGTTCGTCGTGCTGATATCTCTGTTTCCGCCTCCAAGAAGGCTTAAGCACCTCATCAACCTTCGACCTTACACTCGATACATACTCTTTTCATATTGTCATTTTTTGGACCGAACCATCACCAATATGTCGCGAAACATACCTAGGGTCATACCTATCCAGGCAACATAAGATAGTGCTGTTTTCCATCACTTTAAAACTCTTATGACTCCCGCGCGACCTAAAGGGTGCAATGGGCAGGGTATTTCCAATGCAGGTTCAGTATTTCGCATGGAGTTTGTGGCATAACGATACCCCAATGTCAGACTACTGTGGACCAGTCCACAAGGATCAGATGTTTGCGCTTTCAAAAATCATTTTCTTGTTTTTCTTTCTTTTCATGACAATATGTATCTTCACTGAAAGAGGTTCTGATTGTGAAGAAATAATGTCTTTGATCGACAGGCTTCTATTCACTCTGTTAGCTGTAGCTAAGTAGCTTATGTTCTTGCTCTGGGTTGAGCTCTTAATAATATGGAGCTTGTCAATATTGGTGCAGATAAAGTGACATGATGTGAGGTGATGCAATGATTTAGGTTCTTGGGGGTATTGTATTAGTAACTTGACATCAAGAGTTTTCAGAACTAAACTCTCGCATTCACAGTTGAATTTCTTGATGTTAATGCTAATACCAGTCCACCAATCCCCATTCTTAATCTAATGGAGTTCTCGTGCCTAAATTCAAAATTCTTTCAAGCAATTACTCTAGTCTATGTCCATGTACATCCTGTCTCCCTTCTTGGTAACCATTGACTAATAAAAGAAACAATGAGTGAATTCGCATGTATCACAGGAACACAGGACGGAAAATGCATACACGCATGCTTGAAAGCATCAATCCCAACCATGTTGATGGAGAACACGCTTCCGCATGTTACCCATACTATGTGTGACAGTGCAAGTTCAAACGCACACCAAATTTCAATAAAAAAAAATCGAAGTTCAAAAGATTCTCTAAAAACACCTCTTGGTCAGGGTAGTAACAATAGCCAACTCTCTTACGTTCAAACCCTTGCGGAATAGGCCATGGCATCGGCTATAGGCTTCATTTATTAGTCTTTGTGTATTCGAGGTGCGAGGAGTAGATATAGAGTGCATCCTGCTTGTATCTATGTCCCTGCTACCTTTGTGATACCTTTTATGGATATGCATGAAATTGATGTATGTGGTGTAGCTATGTTTGGACTATGTTGTTCTATTTTGATTGAGTTATAAATGTGTAATAAAGGGAGTTCTATGTACAGATACCATTGAAGTATATATAGTTTGAATTATATATAGATGATAGATTTAGCTTGCTATATTTTTTTTTACAAAATGAAATAGTGCCCTTGAAATTATTTGTATTGTAAGTTGTATGTTATCGATATCAAAAAGGTGATTTTGGTGATTCTTTGGTGAGGTGGGGCATGGGTTTTGACACTCACTGGTGGTGGCTACTTGGCTAGGATGCTTCTGTTTAGGTAGTCTGGATAGCTGCTTTGATAGAGAATTTGAGACTTGGAGACTTGGAGGGTTTGGAGGAAGGTGAAAGGTGAAATGTGAAAGGTGTAGTGACGGAGGGGGATGTACAGGAAGTAGTAAAATGCGCAGTGAGGGAGAAGTTGGTGAAATTTCGAGGTGGGATGGATTTGGGATACTGGGTGTCAGATGGACTAAGATAATAGCAATGATGACTATGATGATGACTATCGTTGAGAGAGGTGGTTAGGCCCTTGGAGAGCTATTAGGATGCTGTATCATTCAGTTCTAGTTACGCGTTTCGTTCTTTTTCTTCTCGTCGATTTAAAGACGGTATATTGGATTTCTGTTGATTTTTCTGCACTTTACTTTCTTCACATGAGTTATTCCAATTTCTTATTTTTATTTCTGTATTTTCATTGTTGGAAGATTGTGATTATTTTCCGTCAGTTTCATCACCCGCTCTTTAAAGGACACACCTCAAACCTTCTTGCCTCGGACGCAGAACTCTCTTTGCACAGTGGTTTGCGATGCTTCCCCCATGCTCTTGGTGGGGTGGCGTGTTGCCATATAGACGCACCGCTTTCATCCTTCGAGCCTTGTATATGGCATGTCAAAGCCCATGATCGAAGAGATGGATGATTGGGCCTTGTTCGGCAGTCATAACTTAACCTTTCATGTCTTGTCATTGATCTTCAGCTTGTCTAAGGAGATGACATTGCCGAATTTGTCCTTGGGCGTGTCTGGGTCATTGAAATCTGAGATAGTGTCGAATCCTTCTGGCTCCTGCTCTTCCTCCTCCTCCTCCCCTTCTTCTTCCTCGTCCTCTTCCTGGTCTTCGTCCTCTTTTTCACCTTCGACGCCCTCGACCTCATCACCCCTTGGAGCATTTGGGTCTCCATCCCCATCCACACCAACCAAATTCATATAAGCCTCCAACTCCTTCGCCATCTTCTTAGAGAAACCACTGGCCTGAACGCTCACGTCCAATCTCTGTGTTCCCTCTGTTCCAACCAATTTTCGGGCATCTGCAAAGAATGGTCCTGGTTCATCGCTTGTGAATCCAAATCTGCGCTTGAAAAATCGCTTGATACAGTTGACGTCGCGGTCAAAGTACATCTCAGCGTTTACGTGATCAATAGAGATCATCTGCGGGAAATCGATGAGGATAGGTGTCAAAACTGGGAGAGAATTGGCGTCAGCCGCAGGAGTCTCCTTGATCAAGATGTTGAACTCGTTGTAATCGCCGTGAATCAGTCCGTACTGTACTAGTCGTATAATCATATCCATAAGCTCGGAATACAGCTTCTGTGGCTCGGGAACCGTGGCGATCTGACGCATGGGAAAGGCGTCGATCAGTGACATGACGATAGTATGCCTGCTCTGTGAAATGGGCTCTGGAACTGGGAATCCATTCTCACGCAACACCGTCATAAAAGTGTACTCTTTGACAGCTGCCAACCGCGACATGTACATCCAAGACCCACCCTGTCTGTTCCGCAGATAATCACGGTTCGCCTTCACTGTTCGGAATGATATACGACCCAGTCGGTGAATCTTTAGGACGCGCTGCTCGCCTGTGTCTCCTGCTACCACAAGGATATCGCTCTCCTTTCCCACTCCGATTTGATTTCCCACGCTGTAAACTGACTTGTTTTTGCGGTGTGCATTCAAGGCCAGGTAATCCAAGCCACCATATGTGAGTCTATATCCATCGTACTTGGCGTTCTTCAAGCGTCCGATCAATCCAACCTTTGCCAGATTTGATATGCTTCTCTGCACTCCGCTACCGCCTCGCAGTCCAGATATTTGTCCGATCAAAGGAGTTGGTACGACTTCGTGGTTTTTACTGCCCATTTCTACCTGGTGAGAATTAGATTTTGGCCAAGGCGAGCATGATTGAAATTGTGATTATTGGCTATGACAGGGATTCGTGAACATACTGCTGTGAGGACTCTCCAGTCCTCCGCGGTCAAATACCGCATGGCTTTAGTGTCTAATTTCATGGCTTCGATGCTGCGTAAATGAGGGGAATTCTGGTGAAGTCACGATAATTATTATCATGAGATTGATATGGGAAATTCTGCCGGCGAGGCGCAAAATGCTGGGTTTGCGGAGGAATGATAATCCCTGGCGGAGTACTAGACGGAATTCGCTTAGCGAATAAGGCCTGTCGTCTTTGGTCGAGCGGCTTCGATGAGAGAGCTGTTGATTTGTACGCGGAAGCTAGGTCGCCTACATCAACTCACTCACTCAAGTCACCACCCAAACAAACAACCATAGCATTCACCAACACCACCCTTCTCTTTACCCTTTCATTTACCACAGGGGAATATACGACAAGCAGTGTGCATCATCGTATCCTGATATCCTCCCCATAATCTTTGAGCCTTTCCGTTTCGAAAGCTCCATTGCATCATCCTACGGGCATAAGCATTGACGATGGCGAAGGACGACGAACAACCAAAGTCGCTCGACAAGGGCAAGGGAAAGGCGACCGATGGCGAGCCAGCAAAGCCTGAGGAGCTTAAGAAGGATAAAGATGGCAAGCCTTTGGTTAATGGGGCTGAAGATGGCGTTATTGGAGGTGTGTAGTTCACGCGCGCGAAGGTAGCTGAGGCGGATTACTGATACTATGATACAGCACCGGAAGAGCTTAGTGAGGAAGATCAACAGCTCAAGAGTGAATTAGATATGCTCGTGGAGCGGTTAACAGTATGCTTTGATCCCAGACATGTGCATCTTCACTGTGCTGACACGACTGGTGTAGGAATCCGATGAGAAGCTCTACAAATCCGCCTTGGAGGCTATCAAGAACTCTATCAAGACATCCACCTCGTCCATGACGGCAGTACCGAAACCTCTCAAGTTTCTTAGACCTCACTACAAACCAATGACCGAGTTATACGAGCAATGGCCAGCCGGTGATGATAAGAACTCTTTAGCTGATGTACTTTCTGTTATTGCCATGACCTTTTCCGATGAGGATAAACAAGATACTCTCAAGTACCGGTTGCTTGCTCCCACATCGGATATCGCATCGTGGGGTCACGAATACACGAGGCACCTAGCACTGGAGCTTGGAGAGGTGTACACAAAGAGATTGACAGCAGAGGAGCCGTACCAAGATCTTTTGGATCTGGCACTGGTTCTTGTGCCGCTTTTCTTAAAGAGTAATGCCGAGGCTGACGCTGTGGATTTGATGAGTGAACTGGAGATGATCGAAGAGATTCCAAAGTTCTTGGACGCAGACACATATTCTAGAGTCTGTTTGTACATGGTCAGTATGGTCAATCTTCTAACATATCCGGAAGACCAACAGTTTCTTCGAACCGCACACGATATCTACAAGCAATACAACCAGCTCACTCAGGCCATTGTTCTGGCTATTCGCCTCAACGATATGGAGCTCGTTAGGACAGATTTTGAATCGACAAAGGATGTTACCTTGAAGCAGCAAATGGCTTTCCTCATTGGGCGACAACAACTCTGGCTCGATGTGCCAACCGAAACCGACGAGGAGCAAGAAATTGCAGATTCATTATACAATGGAAAGCTTCTCAACAACTTCAGAGGTCTCGGCAAGGAATTGAACATTCTGGACCCGAAATCGACTGAGGATATCTACAAGAGCCATTTGGAGAGTAGTAGAGTGGCAGGTATGACCAACGTCGACTCTGCTCGCCACAATCTCGCATCTGGATTCGTCAATGCCTTTGTCAACGCAGGTTTCGGCAATGACAAGATGATGCTCGTGGATGATGATAAGCAAAGTTGGGTCTGGAAGACTAAGGATGAGGGCATGATGTCCACAACCGCTTCCATCGGTATGCTTTTGTTATGGGATGTTGAGAGCGGTCTTGATAAGATCGACAAGTACACATATGCTGCAGAGGACCAGATCAAGGCTGGTGCCATGCTGGCTATAGGTATCATGAACTCTGGTCTCAGATCTGACGCCGACCCTGCATTGGCTCTCCTTGGTGACCCAGACCAACTTGCGAATGGAACACCTCTTGTTCGTGTGGCTTCTATCATGGGTCTTGGTTTGGCATATGCCGGGTCTAACAAGGAGGATCTCCTTGAGCTTCTCCTGCCAATTGTTGGTGATACCTCTCTTGATATGAAGATCTCTGCCATGGCGGCTTTGTCTCTTGGTCTGATTTTCGTCGGTTCTTCGAACAGCGATGTTAGTGAGGCTATCATTCAGACTTTCTTGGATGATGATCGCAAGAACCAGTTGAAGGATAAGTGGACTAGGTTCATGGCCCTTGGACTTGGTCTCCTCTTCTTTGGTCGTCAAGAAGAGGTCGATGTCATTCTGGAAACGCTGAAGGCTATTGATCACCCAATGTCAAAGCCAACTTCTGTGCTTGCTGAGATCTGTGCTTGGGCCGGAACTGGTACTGTGCTCAAATTGCAAGAGCTCCTTCACATCTGTAACGATCACATCGAAGAGAGTGAGGACAAGAAGGGTGACGAGCTCCTTCAAGCTTATGCTGTCCTCGGTCTCGCTTTGGTCGCGATGGGCGAGGAAGTTGGACAGGAAATGGTTCTTAGACAATTCGGCCATCTCATGCATTACGGCGAGCCAAATATCCGTAAAGCTGTTCCATTGGCCATGGGTCTTATCAGTCCTAGCAACCCCCAAATGAAGGTCTACGATACTCTTTCCAGATACAGTCACGACAACGACAACGATGTCGCCATCAACGCTATTTTCTCTATGGGCCTTCTCGGTGCTGGTACCAACAATGCAAGGTTGGCACAGCTTCTTCGACAACTAGCAAGCTACTACCACCGTGATCAAGAAACCCTTTTCATGGTCAGAATAGCACAAGGTCTCTTGCACATGGGCAAGGGCACTCTCTCGATTAACCCTTTCCATACAGACCGCCAAGTGCTTTCGCGTGTCTCCGCGGCTGGCATCCTCACTGTCCTTGTGGCCATGATTGATGCCAAGCAGTTCATCACCTCCAACTCCCATTATCTCCTCTACTTCCTCGTCACCTCTATGCATCCTCGCTTCCTCGTCACCCTCGACGAGAACCTCAAGCCTCTCACTGTCAATGTCCGTGTCGGTCAGGCTGTCGATGTGGTTGGTCAGGCTGGTCGTCCGAAGACAATTACTGGATGGCAGACACAGAGCACGCCTGTCCTTCTTGCGTACGGTGAGCGTGCGGAGCTTGAGGATGAGCAGTATATCAGTGTGAGCAGCACGTTAGAGGGTTTGGTCATCTTGAAAAAGGTATGTTTTGTCTAAACTCCTTCCGCCGCAAGGCAAATGGCCCTTAGTTCAAGACCTTCTCCTGGGATTTTAGCTAACAACTTCAAATAGAACCCAAACTGGGAGGATGGCAAGAGCTGAGTTGATATTTGATGCAAGCATGATCGATGATAAAGTGTATAATAGCCATAGAGCGATTCTTTCGAAGGGATTGTTCATCGGATGGAAATCCCGGTAGATGATTGCATCTTGGGAATGAATTTTGACAAATGACCTTGATGTTTGATTGTGACATAATTCTTCCGAGCCACAATCACCTACAGTCGTGAGGTTTCTTCAGGACTATGAATTCTCTGGGATAGTCCGTAGTGAAAGATCCAAGTGAATACCACCTGTATCTGTCCACTAAGATAGCTAGTATAGCTTTTTTTCTTTCTTGTGCTAAACTAAGATTGGAATTAGCTTAATTTGATCAACCTTTCCTGATTATATTCTTATAAAGGTACCTGAACACAGGTAGATAGAAAGTGCATGCACATAAGGTTAGCTTATCTAAATAATGGTTCATGAACGTGACATTCTGAGGATGAATCGCTATTTAGAGACTCATAGATGACTGAAGACAAGCCACTATTCACAGATGACTCTGAGGATGAGTCGCTATTCATGAACTCATAGATTACTCTAAAGTTAATCCCACAGCTATATATATCCCTTAAAGATCTCCACACTCCCCCTCCCCTTCTCTCCATCTTCATTGTCCATTCCACTTCCACTTCAACTACAGCTCAACCAAACTGCACTGTCGTTCCCAGTGGCCACAAAATCTCGAATTCTATTCCATCTTCCTCCTTGGCTTTTCTTTCTATAAAACTAGCAAACCATCCACCATGTCGACTACCAGAACGTTCTCCAACGAGACTCTTGCACTTCTCAAAGCTCGAGGCGACAATGCTACCCTTGTTAGCGGGTACAGATCGGTCTCAAACACCTCATACATGTCTGAAGACTCTATCGACTCCGAGGCTACTGTCCTGATCCCAGACATAATCGAGAGTCGCCAGCTTAGCACTGCGTGCATTGGAAAAGTTTGGCTGACCGAGATTGCGTATGAGAAGTAGCATCTGGCCAATGAGTGGGTATACTTAGCTGTTAGAATAAGGTGATAGACATGCAATGCAATTCACATGGAATTCACCAAATACAACTATCAAACAGTACAATTAGGGAAGTGATACATCGCTCTAACGTTTTAATCATCGGTCTAGTGGTTTGTGCGATACTCTGGTACCGCTGCACCATATGAATTACTATGTGACGGTGGTGCCAGAATGGCGCACTGTGTACTGCATGTAGATGAAAATGAGGCCTTTGATACTATTCAAAATCTCAATGCTACATGGTATGAAGCCCACAGTGATTGAGTCTCTCGAAGCCCTGCGTCGAGTTGTCCATTAACGCTGCCATCCATCCCCACTGTGATTTGCCCGATGACTGCCCTGGTGATTGTGCCCTGGGTGTCGCTACAGTGCGAGGTGCTGTATCAAAAGAGCGCTGCTACTGCTGCTGGTGCTGGTGTATACAGACGCTTCTTCTAGGTAACAGTGCAATTATAAGTAGCAG
This sequence comes from Xenosphaeropsis pyriputrescens, assembly GCA_022609375.1. Taxonomy (NCBI): domain Eukaryota; kingdom Fungi; phylum Ascomycota; class Leotiomycetes; order Phacidiales; family Phacidiaceae; genus Xenosphaeropsis; species Xenosphaeropsis pyriputrescens. The sequence continues at coordinate 23,986 of JAGKQE010000026.1, forward strand.
TGTTCTGGGTCAACGCTTCTATAGTGTTATTGGTAGTAGTGTGTACAGGCGACGGTGGTCTATAGGGTCGACTCGATATATAAATCTGGGAATAGCTTCACTTCTTATAGTATTACGCTAGGTTCACAGTCACAGGCCTTACATGTAAGGCATTCCGCTCCAAAACGCGGCTGTTGGAGCGATGTATCAAAACGTTGGAGCGATTCATCACTTCTCTAAAATTATTCAAGGGAACAGTTGAACGGGGGAGGGGATATCCCCCATCCCACAAATCACAAATCACAAACCACAAACCGCAAATCTCACAAATCAACCCCAACCTAAAAAATCTCACTCTCCCCACTGAAACTCCTCGCGCTCCTGGCACCAACACTCTCCCCCTCACCCCCATCACTGCGTCCACTGCGCCCACTAAAACTCCTCCCGCCCTCCTCCCCAAAGCCGCCGCCAAACGTATCCCTCTTCCGGCGAATGACGGTGCCCGTATCGCCCTGGATACCCCCGTTGCCAGCGCCGGTACTCATGCTCCTCGGCCCGCCCGGCTTCCGGCCGCTGGGAACCCGCAATGCGGAACTGAGCCTCGCCGTTCCATTTCCATTTCCACTTCCATTACCATTTCCATTTCCATTTCCATTTCCATTACCATTACCATTACCGGTGCCAGTCCCGTTCTCAGGACTAGCCCTCCCCATCTCCCTCTCGCGCTCCGCACTACCGCCGCCGTACTCGTACCCGGCCATAGCATACGCAGCATCAGGCGTCAGACTCCTGGCACTGAGCGCATCAACACTACTAGCGGCCGCAAGCGGGCTAGCCTTCGTAATTCGATTCCTCTGTTTCGGGGGTCCGATCTTCTCGGCGTGCGCATCCAGCGGCTCCTTCGGGGGCCTGTTGGGCGCGGCGCCACCCGCTGGGTTTAGGCCGCGGACGGGCGCGGGAGAGAGACCCCAGCCCTGGTCGGAGACGGGGCTCGCGTTGGCGTAGCGGTTGGCGTTGGGCGGCAGGCGGTTGACGCTGATGCTGGAGCCCCAGTCGAGGGAGGTGACGCTGGGGGCCTGGGGGAAGGAGTCGGCCTGGTGCTCGAGGGCGGTTTGGTATCTGTGGGTTGGGCCCGGGCGGGGCTGTGGGTGGAGGAGGTTGATGGAGTTGCGGTGGGCCTTGTATTTCGGGTCCTCGAGGGAGGGGGATATTGCGCCGTCGTGGTCTCCGCTTCCGTTTGCACCTCGCATGCGCTGTTGTTGCGCGTAGGAAGGCGATTGCGTCTGGCCGGATGGCTGGTAGGTGTATGCGCCGTCTTGTTGGTTTGGGCTGTAATCACCATCGCCACTCTCGCCGCCGGGGAGTCGGTCATCGCCGTATGGGTCAACTTTGTACTCACTCAACGCACTCCCACTCCTACTCGGTGGCATGGCCATCTGCTCCTTCTGTTTGCTGGATCTGTTACTCCTGAAACCCTTGGCAACCGTGCTGACCGTTGTCTCGCTCCATCTCGAAATCTTCGGTATCCAGCCCGAACTGCCAGAACTCTTATGTTTCTTGGACTTGTCAGTCCTTGGAGTTTTCGGGGAGTTCTCATTGCTGAGAGAGATGGGGTTGTTGGTCTGGATTTTTGCGGGTGGTGTGGCAAGTGGTGGAGGTGCAGATGAGCCACGAGGAATGGCTTGTGCCTGTGTGGGGGTGGAGAGCAGCTCGTTATGCTCGAACTGATTGCCGAGCACAGCTTCCTCTTCAGCCGAGAGCTCTTCCTCATCACCCTCGGGCACAGTGGAGATGCGGTGATCGGAGACCTTGCGTCCCTCAAATGGACGGCTCGCACTTGGACCACGGGATTTAGGGGCCGAGAAATGACCGGATTGAGAGGCATGACTCTGACTTGCCGAAGAAGTCCCAGCGTTGCCTTCAGGTTCATAACCCTGCTCCCTCTCATATTCCTCCTCACTGAGGTCGTCAAAGGATTCTTCTCCAGAGTGCGGTTGTAGTCCCTGGGCTACCTTCAAACCCTCGACTTCGCCAAGTAATTGAACAAGCATCTGCTCGATCTTTGCAAGATCGTTGGAAGATTTCATGCTGAGACCCTTCAGGGCACGACGGAATACGTTGCGACGCTTGGCGGTGATGTCGCTCATCATGCCATCTTGTGAGGCTGGTGGTAAAGAGCGTTGTGCACTGCCCGGGAATGGTCGTGGACCGTTGATCGCTTTCTGCACTGATCTTTCGGTATTCTGCTTGACCTCTGTGATGATCACATCTTCGGTGTCGGCGAGCAATCGCTTCATGTCCTCGAAAGAGTTGCGCATCTCTGCTGCACTGCGAACCAGAGTTACAAGGATCTCAGTGTCTCTTGCACTTCTTTGAGCGTCTCGAACGGTGAGCTAGGAGAGTCAGTCATAAGTCCATAAATAGCAGGTTGAAAACTTACATGATCCATGAGTGCAACAATATCCTTTGACTGAATACGATCCATTGCATTGCCTCCATCACCCTCATAACCCACAGGTGATGCCAAGCCCGAGTGGAAGAACTGATCACTTTGTCCAAAACTGACACCCTTGCCATTCGTATCTGGTGTGATAGCACCCGCTGATCTTGGGTTTGGTGCAGAGGAGATGTAACCCTCATCCTTCAAGGGACCAACAGGGCTTCCAGAATGGAATGTGAGAGTAGTAGGATCAATACCATGAGCAAGTAGATCCCGTTCAATGGTGCCTGGAGCAACAGCATTTACATCACCATAGTTAGTGTTGGTATCGACAGTATCTCTCTTCCTATCCTCATCCGTCCTCTGCCACTCATCATCAAGATCCTGATGATGACCTGCATCGCGATTATGCTCTGAAGCACCAGCACCTGCTGCAACGCCAAGAATAGTTGCCTCCGCAGTATGGAGCGCAGAGTCTTTGTTTTGAGTAGGGGTAGAACGTCCTTCCCAATATTGTCGATTGCCTGCTTGACCACCGATAGGACCCTGGATGATGGAGGGGTTTGTGGTGACCTCGGACTCATTATCGCCATACCCAATCTCTGGCATGGGATCATGGACGTCTGGAATTCCACTGGTACCCATCTCGACCTGGCTAAGCTGGCTAACCTCACTCATGGTTCTGTCGATGCTATGGCGGGGAGAGTTTGGAACGTGGCTGTCTAATGCACGGTCTGCAAATGACTTTTGAATTGGGGCTCCAGGGCCTTGGACGTAGTTCTCTTCACTGGATCGAGTGTGCCTATTGGCAAGTCTGCCTGCGATAGCAGCGGCGGCTGCTCCAGCAAGGACTGGTTCGACATTGTTTGGTTTCTGGCCATAGTTTGGCATCGCAACCTTTCGCCCATTCTCATCCAGATCATACTCCTCTCTGTATCCGGTAGGTGTTTCTCTACCATCATCATTTCCATGATGCTCGTCATAGGAAACGGCACTCTGTTGCTTGGTAGGACTATTTCCACGACTGGTGAAATGTGCCTCAGAACCCTCCTCATAAGAAGCGTAAGAACCGCTACGGTCGAACTGAGGACGACCCTGTCCCGAAGAACCAGTTTTGCCGGTACTTCCAGTCAAAACAGAAGCATCCACAAGAGAAGCAACTGCAGATTCCACGCCGATTGGGTGAACAAAATCCGGTTGGCCTCCTCCAACACCACGAACATTCCGGCCAGCAGAAAGTTCAGACATGGAAGCATTACTGTCAGTATAAGAGTCATGCTTGTGATTATAACGAGGATCCGACGTGTGATAACTCTCCTCGTCCATATCTCGATTTCGGTCGTTTTCTCGATGTTGCTCCTCCCAATAATCACCATCTTGCGTGATCTCGGAATCCGTGAGGCCACCCTGACGCACGTCTGGAAAGTCGTGTTTGTTCTGTTCGAAAAGCTGACTGTTGCTTTGGGCGGATCGCGCCAATGAAGAGTACGAGCCATGGCTATCTCTTGTCATCCTTGGTGACTTCGAGTTTGGCGGCACGATATCGCTCAATTCATCCTCTCTGTAGCTGACAACACTTTGTGGAATTGGACTCAGTGCGCGACGACTGCTGTACGGTACGTAACGAAGCGGCGGTGGAACAGATTGTTGATTCTGGTAATAATCCGGTACGTCATTCTCATTATCGTCGTAGTCATTTTCATGATGATGTACAGCTGCTGCACCAGCCGCTGCGCCAGCGAGACCAGCTGCAGCTGCATATGAAGGGTGGTCGTATCCAGCGTCATATTCATCCTCATCATAGTCCTCCTCATACGAAGTGCCCACAGGAATCTTTCGCCCATTTTCATCGATTTCGTATTCCGCGGCTTGATATTCCCGAGGTGTGTTTGGACTCACAGGACTATGAACGCTGAGGTTATTCGAGGAGAAGTTGTTGTGATGCATTCCAAGGCCCGAATTATTATGGTGCATACCGAGACCAGATTTCGAGCGTATAGCAGGTGTGCGAGTAGGTGTACGTGCTCCCGGCGAAACGGGAGAAGCAATTCCTCTTGGGACTTCCTTGACAGGAGACGTACGAGCTTCGTCGCTGGCAGAATTAGGCCTGTCCGTGGCAGCGGAAAGGATAGAAGTGCGAGTGAGCTCGGAAGCATTGATGTCGCTCATCATCGGCATTGGTGGGGGAAGTTCATCAGGGCTGTGTTCTATCTCTTCAACCGTGATATCACTTCGGCTTCGGCTCTTTGTACGTCTGCGTCGACGCTCTCTCTTCTCTAGATCATCGGTAGAATCATGCTTGTGAAGTGCTGCTGCTGTCAAAGCTCCTAATGTTCCACCCGTTGCAAGTGCTTCAGCTGTGTGGCGGCGATCACTGCTGCGTTTCTTCCGAACATTCTCACCATCTTTAACCACTGTGTCTTCAGAGGCCTCTCGGTCATAACTGCGCTCAGACTCAGAGTCCAGCTTATCACCACTCTTCCGTGGTTTTCTAAGCTTGTTTGGTTTGCTCTCGGAAAGCACCTCGTCGTCATTCAATGTGACTTTTGGTCTAACGGAAGAAGCATCCGGCGTACTCGTTCGGTAGGAAACCTTTGATCCATCTTCTCTTGAAACTCCACTCCCAGAAGTAACAGACCCTCTCCGTGATCGATTGGCATGTTTGCTCTGCTCTCTCTTGAGTGCTGTAAGTTCCGGTAGGATAAGACGACGGATAGCATCCTCGACTGTCTCCAGCAGCTTTGGGTTGTTGATACCCGAGGATTTTGAAGTGCCAGAGCGGAAGGAATATCCATCTCCTGAGCGTTGGCTGAGATGACTGTTAGCAGCTTGAGAGGAGAGCAAGCTGGAACCGGGTTTCGAATCTGCAGACAACAAGGACTCTTCATGTTGACGAGATCGACTCGAACGTCTTCTCGGTGACTTCACACCATCTTCGTATCGATCACTGTGACTGACGCTCTCGCTTCGACTCTTACTGCCGCTATGCTTCCGCCGACGCTCATGCTTATCGCCACTTCTCACCCTTTCAGCTGCCTTGTGAGCAATGCGCTCACGGCTCAAGCTCCTACTGCGACGACGAGTGGGGGTATGTAGAGTATCTGCAATGGCAGCAGCAGCGAGGCCAGCAGCGGCACCGGCAGTGACAGCTTCACCTCTGCTCAAGCTTCTGCTGCGCTTGCGATGCGGTGACATTTCCGAATTATCGAGGAAGCTATCAGCAGGCATGGAAGAAATATCCGAAGCGTTGACATTGGAATAGTGTGTGGTGCTTTCGCCGGTGGGAATCAACGGACTTCCATGGCGTTTGGGCATGACTTCAATCTCAATTGGATCTCCACCCCTCGAGGTCAGGTTGGAACCGGTAGTCATGGAAGCCAATTCGCTTAGACTTCTATCATCCAGGTCGGTGTCATGTATGGCTGCCGACTTTGGGTTTGGCGATAGTGAGATGCGCTTGGTGTATGATGGTTTACGAGTGCCTTTGGACTCGGTGATTTGTATGTGATCATTTGAGTTGCGATTTTTCTTGTGCGACGACGGCGTGACCTTGACGCGCACACTGGGCCGGCGGGATTCTGATCGGCCGTCCTTGCTGCCCTCGAAATACTCGATGAGTAGAGACGTCTGTGATTGATGATTTGTTTTTGACAGAGTAGAATCTTCTCTATCGCGTCTGTTCTTGCGTGTAGAAATGGTGAGTGGACTGCCGTCTTCGGGGATTGAATAGGAAGTCTTATCGGTGTTGCGCGATAGATCTGTTGCCAACTCGGTGGCGGTTGGGCTATTGAAGTCGTCTGTATCGGTTGGGGCAGGTAATGGGGGTTTTGTAGATTTCTTCGTATCGACAGCCATCTTGTCTGCAGATGTCTAAGTGGAGATGATTGTGGAATGCATCAAGATATAGTGTGGATGCTAAGTGTTGAAGGTAGGTAAGGTAGGTAGGTAGGTGGTGGTGGGTAATGTTTGTTTTCTAAACAAAAGTGTCGAGCGCAAGAGTCTTCTTGCTCTACCTTGGGTATTGTTTTGTTTTGGTTTGGTTTGTGCTGTGCTGTGCTGTGCTGTGCTATGATGAGGTTCGAACAAACGAGTCAACGATGAGGTGATTCACACTCACTCTCACTTTGAGTGAATGAGTAGGTAGGTAGGTAGATCGAGAGAGAGGTCGAGGTCTGAGTCGAGGTGGAAATGGAGATGAAGATGGAAATGGAGAGGTCGAGATGAGGCTCTCAGGTAGTCACACTCACACTCACACACACACACACACACACACACAAAGTTGGTTGTAGTTGGAATGCAGATGAATATTGAATTAACGGTAATAAAAAAAAATGGATGAATTCAAGGATTTAATTTTGTCGTGGTTCATGTCATGTCATGCTTGACATTTGCTTAATGGAAGGGGAATTATGAAGAGGTCGGGCATATGTGAGGATATGAAGATGTGAGGATGTGAGGAGTGAGGATGAGTGGATATGAGCATAAGAGGATGTGAGAAGGCTGGGAAAGGTGATGGGATGGGATTTAGACTGGATTGGACTGGATTGGATCAGATCAGATCAGATCAGATCAGTCGAAGTGATGATTGTGGGTTCTTTTTGGTGGTGATGAGTGGGTGATGGCTGATGGCTGATGGGTTATGGATGGCACAGATCATTCAACTACCGCCAATCTGACATGGACATGGACATGGACATGGACATATCCCCTTGCAAGATGAATTGAGACCTATTGCGTAGTGAGGGGATAGAAGTAGAAGAAGTAGAAGAAGTAGAAGAAAAGAATATATAATAGAAGAATAATAAAAAGAAGGAAAGGAAAGAATAGAGAGGAAAGAATAGAGAGGAAAGAATAGAGAGGAAAAGAATATAGACTGAATCCTTGAATTCCAAGTAGAATAATAAAAGGTTCAAGCGTGGAATCTCCATGTGTGTCTAATTCTTATGCATTCTTTAGGATATCATGGATAAATGAATAAATGAATAAATAGATAAATAGATATATAGATATATAGATATATAGATAAATAAATATATACCTCACTCGCACCTACACCCATATATTATTTATTATATTGATTATTATCATTTATGATTTATCGAATTCATTGATACATCTCTCACTCCTCATAACCCCTTCCCCTATCTCCTCCTTTTCATATCCACTCAATTCCTATAAAATTCGTCAGGTAATAGAAGTTCTTCTTCTTCTTCTTCTTCTTCTTCTTCTTCTCGTCGTCGTCTCTACACGCTACCATTCCCTTAGTTCAACAGTCTTTAGTCTTTCGGGCACTATGATCCTACCATCATCTACTACCATGACATAGCGCGAACCATGGGAACGAGCAACACACATCACCTCTCGCTACCCAACATTCAACATACAAACGCCCATTCCCATTCCCATTCCCATTCCCATTCCCATTCCCATTCCCATTCCCACTCCCATTCCCACTCCCATTCCCATGTCCGCTCCACCCATCTTCCATGAACAAATACCTACGCTCTAATAACTCAAGTGTCAAGTGTTCATTAGTAAAGGGATCCCTCTCTTAATCCTCCAATTCATCATCATGGAAAAAGAAGAACCTTTGAAAAGAGACCATCCGTCTTTCTTTCAGCTCATCGGTAAGCTCCCGTTTCAAGGTCTGGTCTGCTCTGCTCTGTCTACTCGGCTTGATTTAGGCCGAGTCGGGTCAAGCATCTAAGGTACAAACACAGACTTCCCATTCCTCAGAAAACATAAACAAACAACAAACTCACCACTTGACAATTCTTGACTTATGTCAGGTAAAGGGGTATTTCCGACTTCAATTCTTATAATCACTGTCATAGATAATCCTTATAATTATACAGAGCATACTCATTTATAATTGCATCCTCTTAGCAAATCCACATCTAACCAATCAACCATCTCCATCTCCATCTCCATCGAAGCGCCTGCATGTCAATTCACCTCTCACTCGTACATACATGCTCGTACTGTAGTACATACATGATTACATCTCCTTCACCCAACCAAGCCTCTTCACTCACCTGTACATGCCCCCCCTCCCCCTCTCATGCGTGGCACCGTATCCACCACTCAAAATTTCATGGCCCATCGAGTCCCTCGCTTTCCTGCAGTGGATGATCTGCAGGTGCACATTGATATCGATTTTTTATCCTATCAATAGGTATCAACACCCATCAACACTTATCCTATTTCTATGAGGTCGTATTCAGGACCGTGAAGTCGTGTTGTACCTGTAAATCACCCCATCTGAAATAAGAGCTGTTTTGTATCTTTATGTTCTACTCTACTCTATGGAATGTGTGTTGTGTTGTGCTTCAATTTGGTGATTGGTATGAGATAGGTATATAGCTTTATCGACAAATGAGACATACCTCACAGAGTAGATACAAGTCCAGATACACAGATAAACACAAATACAATCAGATCCATCCATAGATACATGTATCAATGCCCAACCCAAGCCCAGCCAACCTCTCCCTCTCTCTCTCCTAAGTTGTACTATGTAAGTAGCTATCGCACCCTTCTCCAACACACGCTATCCAGGTACCAACGAGTATTCCAAGATACAGACTACCTATATACATCTTATACTAAAACCTTAGCATAATTATTCACAGATAGCTAATCCATACAGTCTATGCAGTTGTACACTGTCTACACTAAATCCCCTCAAAGTAGATATACCTTGTCCACAGCTATATTGAATTGTAAGTCAATAAATCGATAGGAAACAGTTGTGCTTAATTTAGGGGGGTTGGTGGTTGGAGGTTGGAGGTTGGACACTGAGACTAGGTAGGTAGAGACTTGGAGGTGGAAGGGTAAGAGTTGTACCTAGTATTTAGGTACGACCCCAATCAATCAACATCTAAATCAATCCCATTCAACCTGTTCAATCCATATCCTATATCCATATCCAAATCCATATCCAAATCCATATTTTAAATCCATACCCCCCCTCAAAACTCCCCTCCAAAAGTCTAGAATAACTCACAATAACACAATAACTCAACCCTCATATCGCACAACGTTGGCCCGCCAACAACCACCTCAATCCAATGCTCAGTCCACTCCTCACTCCAGTCCACAATCTAGTCCACAACACACTGACCACAACGCCAAAGCGACTAGCGACCATCGACCAGCGACCATCGAACATCGACCAGCGAACATCAATGATGGTGCGTGCACGGTGCCAGCTCCACAATGAACGAGAGCTCGGCCGATGACGTCTGGGTTGAGGATTTGTCTCAGGTACGGCTGTTTCTTTTCCCTTTCCTTCTTTGCTTGCAGGGGGGATGGAGGGGGATTGTTTTGTGTGGGTATGGTATTTGAGGGGGATTGAGGGGGGAATGATGAGGGATTGATGAGAGATGAGAATGGGAATGAGTAGGCGGAAGAGATTTGCGGATGGAGATGGGTGTGTATGGTAGAGTAGACCGTAGAATATATCAAGAGGCATTCTAGACCTTATGGACTTGGATGAGGGGGATGGGAGAGGTAGGTTTGTGCGGATGGGTGTGCGTAGATGGGGGAGAATGAGACCATAGAAGGGGTGCAGTGCGCCATTATCATGTAGACACCAGGAATCATGACTATAGAAATATTCTGTATTCTGTGTTCGGGGTATATGATCCTACTTCTTTGAACTTCGACTTCGACTGGGACTGGGACTGACTGGAACTGGAACTGACACTGGGACTGAAAACTGAGATGAAGAGCAAGACCAAAACCAACAACGAACCAAAACTAAAATTAAAACCATCCCACCATCAAGCCTCAATTAAATGCAAATGAATGCCCACCAAAAACAAAAAAAAAAAACCTAAACCAAACCCCCAAAAATGTAAATGTGCTGCAAGAAGTTACGAATCAAACAACTTTTTCACGCCAGACCGAAAAATGAAAAGGGCAAAGAGGCTACACCCCCTTATTTCTCCTGCTTCATCATGATACTAATCCCATCAGTCCATGACATTTAACGCACGGGCAAGCAAGAAGGAAGACTTACGGAAGACAATCAAAGATGACCTCATTGTTCTCATAGTGCACGACGAAACCACCCCCCAGAAGCCTCCGCAGCGCCTGGAGACGATGTAATTTCCACCACGCATCGATGGTCATGACACCGGATTTGTGGATGCGGACCTGCAGCCGCGAGCCGTACCGTCGGCCGGAATTCTGATCGATGGCGTTGCTGTACCTCGGGCCGCGGGCCGGGTATTCGACGGTGTTGAGGATGTCCTTGAACGTGGTATGCAGGACCTTGCGGTTGCGCTTGGCGATGTGTTTGGAGGACTCGTTGCCGAGTTGTGCGAGCGTGTGCTTGAGCTGCTCCGTCTGACGATAGACGTCGTAGCGCTTGACCATGCCCTGATCGATGGGCAGGTCATCGGAATCGACCTCCTCTTCCGCTGGTGAGTCATCGGCCTCGCGTTCCGTGTAGCTCTTCTCGTACAGTAGGGCAATGTTCTCGCCCGCTGCCACCTGCACTGCCGCATCGCTGCTCTCGAGTTGTTCGACGAAGGCTTCCATGGCCGCTTCCGTCTGTTCTTGTACGTCGTCCAGGTATGTGGCTAGGAAACCCCACTCTTCGCACGCTGCTGCTACTACCTCGCCACTGTCGGCTGCGTCGATCGATGTGCCATCCGACTCGATGATTTCAAGGAATTCATCCATGATGTTCACTACTTCGCTGTCGGATGCGCCGCCGAAGAATGCCGCTGTGCTGTAGGCACGGATGGCGGCTGCTTTGACCATTGTTGACTCGGAGCCTTCGTAGGATCGTTTTAATGCTCTTGCGACTACTTCGTATGCGCTTTCTGATGGGGCTGTGATGATGGTCAAGGCGATGGCTACTTTTGTGAGCGTAATTTCAAAATACGAATGACAAAAACGTGTCCATACCTCTCAGAGCTAATGAAGTCTCCTTTTCACTGCTCTCCGTCTTCACACTCTTCAACAGTGCAGGCAGAAGTTCTCCAATCTTCGGTTCAATCTCCTCGTTCAGATATCGACTCATGAGAAAGTAGATATACTGCATCAAAGCGGTCTCGCGTCCTTGTACACTACTTCGTTTCCGGTCGATAATCTCCTCCATGCGATCGTTGAGTTCCTGCTTCCATGCCTCGGTCGAATCATGCGCATCGGCGGAGAGCATGTCATCGATGGAGTTGACACTGAAGCCGTCAGACATGTCGCGAGAGGGATAGGAAGGCATGGGTTGCTTTGCTCACCTCCACGTTGTTCCATCACTGAGGTTTCCGGCGTCCTCGTCGTCGGAGGCGTGGCGACTGGCGGCACGCGAGTTGGAGCGCGAGTTCGCGGCCGAAGATGCGCGTGAGGATTGTCGAGACTGTGCCTTTCTCGAGACCGTCTTGCCACTCTCTAAAGCTTGTCGTCTTAAATCGTGCATTTTCTCCTGTATGATCTGTATGTGTGATATGATGTCTGTTTCGTTTCTCTGTTTTCTCTGGTTCCTCTGGTTCCTCTGGATTTTTATTTTTTATTTTTTTTGGGGGAGACAAGTTGAGTGTTGGTAATGGTCAAAAATTTGAGGTGGATCCCTAAATTGCCTATGATGTAGGCGGGGTAAGAAGCGAGCTGATGGAGGATCCTTATCGATCAGTTTAGTACAGAATAGGTCTCGTGTACCAAAGATGATGCCGTCAAGGAGAGGGAGAGGAGAGAGAGAGGAGATGGAGAAGGAGGTGTTGATTGAATTTATAATATTATTTCGACTAGGAGAAAGATGTATGTAAGAAGTATTTATAGAGTAAGCAAAGTAGGTGGGAAATGCTTATGCATGTTATCCATATTCATACCTCAGTTGATAAGTCGGCACTGTGCACTTCACTACTGTGCAAGCAGATTGGTACTCCGGCCGGACTTTACACGGTACATATGTACATGCAGTAATATGTAATATGGGTGATTTAATCGGTTGATGATTTGTACAGTTTTGTGAGTGGATATGTAATAATGTTATCAAGTAGTTTGTTTTTGATTCTTTCCCCTTATTTATTACTCTATAACAACATGGTTCAGAAAGGAGTAAAGGAGAGGGAAAGTGGCAATGCGGGGTGAATATACATATACATACATATACATACATGGTACCTCCATCTCCTTGTCGAATGGGTGAGTGGATAAGTACCTGCTTGTACTTGTAATAGTAGCAGTAGTAGCAGTATCGTATCGCCGCCTAGAGATAACTATTAGCCCCACCTCCTCCACCTCCTCACCACCCACCCACCTGATGCTTAGTACTTATCAAGTAGGTAAAGCTCTCATCTTGCGCTAAGATTGGTTTACTCCTCTCCCCTCCGTCCTATCACGGGGAAAAGTCACGTTCACTCACTCCCTCTGTTCTCGTACTCCGTCAGCTAATAACCTCACACTCACTCCATCTCTCTTCATAACCCCTCTCCATCTCAACTGTATAGTCCTTGTCAATACCCAACAGCGACTATCTCTCGAATATCCCTCTCCTTCTCCGATATCTATTTATCCGAATACTCATAAACCCTCGCACCGATCGCATCTGTTCGGCCTACAACTACAATCACAGCCTCGATCGTGTGTGTGCAACTGTTTCATTACGAGTCAGAGTCATACTACAACTTCCACCGACCTCGGCCTCGACCCTCCATCCTCTCCCCCACGAGATACAATACCACAGACGAACACAAACAATACATCTTGTCGCTTGTTTCATCAACACAGCAAACATGGGAATCCGCTCCGGTAAGTTGGCTGTCTTCGCCGAATCCTTATCGGAAGCTCTCGGCAACCAGGAGAGCTTGGTCCATTATCCTTCATCTTCGCTGACACTCACAACAGCATGCGTCACCATTACCGCCAACACCCCGGGTATCAAGCCAGCCGAACGTAGCATCACTCTTACACCTGAAAAGCCCATCGTCCCTATTGGCAGATCTTCACAGAGTCCCAATAAGGGTCTCAAAAGTGCCGTCGATAATGCCTGGTTCGATAGTCTGGTCATGTCTCGCAGCCATGCCAAGTTGATACTTTCTTTGGAGGACGAGGTAGGTGTATCCGATGATTTCTCCATCTCCTCGGTATCATAAAGCTAACATGGCTGTCATTTACAGAAAATCATGATCTGTGATGACGACTCGATGCACGGCACAATCTTGAACGGCGAGAAACTCGTCAAGAAACAGCCCAAGCCTTTGACAAATGGAGCTCATCTCATATTTGGTACGGAGGTTCGTCGAGGATCAGACACCTTTCCACAGTGCGAATTCAACATATTCTACGAATTCGAGTCTGAAACGTAAGCCCATTTGTCCTTCAAAGATGGATCTCGAAGCAAATCATTGTGAATTTGTGCTAATATATCATAACAGACCAAAGAAGATAACTCCCAACCGTTCATTCAAATTTCCAGAATGTGTTGATGATGATTTATACTCCGAGGATGATTTGGAAGATTCCGGTGATCAAGGTTCAAGTGATAGACAAGCCTCGAGTGATATGGTTTCTTGCGAAAGTCCAGTTGCTACTAAGACCTCCACAAGTCCCGACTCACTTGTAGCAGAAGACACTCACAATGATGAGAAGACCATGAGTGGTGCACTCGAATCCAATGTAAGGGCCGGCAAGAGCCTCGACAACGCCATCAAGATCTCCGACAACAGTGACTCGGACAGTGTCGATGAAGACGATGAATGTGATTCATCTTCCTCCGACTCCGAGTCTGAGGATGAGATTTTCCAACGTGGCAAGGTTGGTCCTCGTTCCGCCAAGACGGACACAGAGAATTTACGCCCTCACGGGTCATCTTCCGAAGCTCGACGTTCCAAGCTTGACATCTTCACCTCTGATGATTCAGATGATGGCTTTGACGCTGAGACATCTATACATGCTTCGTCTGGCGAGGAGGACGAACGCGATGAGGATGAAGCTTCTCTCAACCTCGATGCTGATTATCCTGACGAGCAAGATGATTATGATGCTGAATACGACTTCAAAGAGATGGACGGTTTCTCTGAACATGAGCTTGCTGCATTGGACAGCCCAGATTTCCTCTACCCCAAGAAGATGACGATGGACGTTCAACCAGCTTTGCTCAACATTGGAAAAGAAATCTCTACGGCAGAGGCCATTGCTCGAACAGCTGACAAAGCTGTTTTCTTCAAGGCAAGAGAAGAAAACAAGGCTGCCCTCGAAGATAAGAATCTCCCATATTCAAATTATCCAGAGGTTACTCCTGTCCTCTCCAGGCCCACGATGAATGCTTTCCAGTCCTGGGTTCTACCACCAATCAGAGATCCAAAGCTTGGTATCTGGCAAAGCGATGATGACCTCGACATGACAAGTGCAGCCTCCTACCACAACAGCAAGATCGAGGCCTCCAAGTTGGAGGGTTTGAAGCGTATGAGTCCATTCGGGAGGGGACCAGCTTTCATGGGCAGCACATCTCTCAAGCGCAAGGCCGATCAGCTCGAAGAAGATGACACCACGCCGAAAGCTGAACACCTTGAAATGCCACCCCTTGGACGCTCATACTTGCAGCCACGTCCACGTACCACATTAGCCTCCGCCTCCAATATCCCAGAGACCGTTACCACCCCAAAACCCACGGAGCCGGCACCGAGTACGGTCGAGGTCACTACCGTTGTTGAGTCCTCTCCAGCCACAACTCCCTCCGATATTCCAGAGACCACCACCACCACAATTTCCACCTCAAATTCAGTGCCCACTGCCATCGCCCCAAACACTGGTCGCCCTACTAAGCGTCTGAGAGCTTTTGCTAAGACTGTTGGAATCGCTGCTATCGGAGGCGCTATCGCTGGCGCTGGACTCTTTGGTGCTCTCGTTGTGAGCGCCCCAGAATTCATTTAGGCGCTGCGCGCTTCAATTTAGGTGGGAGTTAGGTAGATAATTAATTGGGAGGGGACTTCTTTCTAGTGCTTTGGCGAGGTTGTCTTTGGGACATGGGGATTTGCTAGATGGTTGGAATCTGCCGGATAGGTTACCTTGGGGCTTTCTTACTTGAGGTTGCTTGGGGCACTCGAGATCCTCAGGCATGCTTGGGTGGATGATCGGATGAATGGATGGATCGATGGATGAGCAGGGAGCTACGAGGTTTCTCTTACGTTCTGGAGTCTGGGCGTATTTGGGTTGCTTCTTAGTTAGGTCTATGCTTATGGATCCTTCTTTGCATATTTATCTGTGTGTGCATGATCTATTATGGTTTGGCGGTGTGGCTTTGGAGTGTAGGGATACGTTGATATATGGATGCGTGGATGTGTTGATACAAGTATATCGTGAGTACTAGCAAAGTGTGTTGCGGACATATAACGCTCCCCATTCAGAAACACACGACGTATTATCAGGACAATAAATACAAACCCTCTCTCTCCATTTTTCTCCCCGTACTGACTATTGACCTGCATCGTTGTCATCACTCTGAGATGGTCAAGACCTACTTGTGTCTATATCTCTTGATGCGGTTTGAGGGCTATTTCAAGAGCTCGAGACTGATCATACAGGCTGGCTTTGGCATTGTTTGGTTCGACGCCGCGTGTTCTATGTCAGTACACCAGTATGTAATAATCATCTTCGAGTTCGAAATCGTTGTCATTGCCGAACTTTTTTGCTTATGGAGTTGTGAGTAACTTATGCCAAAAAAGAAATCGACTATGCACACCTACAAGACTCTACCACACGATCACGGATTGTGTTCGAAGGGAAAAACATGTATTCGCTGTGGGATCTGATAGTCATCTCCCCTCTTGAGAAAGTGCCTCCTCCACTACTCGTCGCTGTGGTATAGATATCTCTCAAACATAAACCTCAAACCCGACACATAGCCAGAATCATCCCCAACGTCTGCGGTCGCAGCTCACAATCCCCAATATGACCAACCCAACCCGTTGCCCGACGCGTCCAAGCCAGCGGCGTCTGCAACCCATCTGCACCCCATTCTCGTCCATCGGAGAGATACAGAGCCTCAGAAAGTTCTATGTTGGCCATATGCAGCGCCCTCCCCCAATAGGAACTCGGCATCCTCGCGAGCGTCAGCCCCGCCAGATGCCCCGCGCGCATATTGGCCAGGCATAGCACGTCGTGGTGCCGCCTCACCGTCCAGGCCAGCTCGAACACCACCGCCAGGAAGTCGTCTATGTCCCGCGGTCGTACGACGCGGCTCTCGTGGTACTGGCTGCTGCAGAGGATCACTCGCCCGCGCTGCAGGTACACGTAGTTGTTCAGCAGCATCCACAGCCGCGAGTCGGCCAGCTCCGGGTCCATGACGCCCGCGTCCGTGACGATGACGGCGCGCGGCGTCGTGTGTGCTAGGAATGTCGCGGCGGCTGTTGCGCTGAATCGGTCGCGGAGCCGGAAGTGTCGGTTGAGCATCGGGCGGACGTGTCTGTTCCACACTCGGCGTCGCTCTATCCGGAACTCGAGGTGCAGTAACAGGACGATGGGTTTGCGTTCTGCGTGTCTGGGCGCCTCGTTCTTGGGTTCCTTTTGTCTTTGGTCTCCTCCTTTGCTGTTGCATTCGGTTTCGGTTTTGGTTTCGCTGGGCATCGTGCTTCTATCTGATGGAAGATTAGTGGGCTGTCTCGTAGCTGCTTCTCAGGTGATCCCTTACGTGGCTGTGATAAGGATGCTTTTTTAGCAAGAAACATATTGTAAGCATATAATCGAATCACTCCACGAAACTGGTGGAAGATTCATCTTGTGAAGTATGAGACCAAGTCCATATTCAAGTGGTAGTCTGGCAACTTCTTCACTCCTTCCCTACTCCAGATCTCAAGCAGCTTCTCAATCTCTTTCCTGGTCTTGTTCGAGTCATTTCTACTTATTTGGTCTATTACAGGCAAGATCAAGGAAAGTTAGACGACCAGGTAGTCGCTGTCAAGAGACGTCACGTGATTAGAGAAAAGAATATGCCAGTCTCACTCACTTTCACCTTCACATCCCCCCCTGATACCTTAAATAGAACGATAACCAGAGACTAATACCAAATGGGGGACGCCCCACTGGCCGAGTGGTAATTCAGACATCGCAATGATCACTCAACGACTAACCTTCCGTTGTTTGGTTCGAGCACTAAAGCTCGAGCTCGTAGAAGGGCCCGTAAAAGGGAAGGATGTACGGTGGGCGTCCTGTGTTCGAAACCTAGGGATACCTCACCCGAACCTTTTGCTGTTTTTTTTTTGCCTTTTTCTTTTCTTCCACCACTTTTCGTCTTTATTCCTCCTGAACCAGGTGCAAGGAAGAAGAAGTAGGGGAACAATAGATAGTGACCACCTTTATATCTATTTTATATGTTTCTCTTGTACCTCTCTCCCTTCTATATCTCTCTTTCCCCGCCCTCTGTTTCCCTTCCCTTGTTCTTTCTCCTTCGCTCTCTTCTCCCCTTGTTATCTTCTTCTTTTGCTCTCATTCTCAATTTCTTCTTTGCTCTTTAAGAGAGAGAGCAAAATAAGAAAGAGGGAAAAGACTGAGAGTGCGAGAGTAAGAGTAAGAGTAAGAGCGATAGAAAAGAGTGAGGAATGAAGCAAAAGCAAGAGAAGGGAACAAGAGCAGATAGCAAGGAAGAGAGAAATAGGAAGAGAAAAAGAGAAAAGAGAGAGAGAGGGCTACAAACGAAGCAGCAAATGAATTAACAGGGCCAAATAGTACAAGTTATACTATATATTAGATATTGTATTTAAAGGTTACCTATATAAGCATTATGTTTCAGTTTTTGCCTATATATACCTTCTAGATATGGTAATTCTATCTAGTTTAGACGAGTGGTATCACCAAAAGCTAGTCACTTTTGTTTATTTATATAGATCTCAAGCCACAAATCTGTGAAAATTCAATAGCAGAACTCTAGAAGTATCATCTCATCGTCCAGTCTTGCGTCTCCGCAGGCCCCAGCCACGCCTCGCCCAAAGCGGTAATATAACTACGCGAATACGCTCTGTTCATCGTCGGGTCAGCCTCAGCCGAGCATCGACCACGATGATGGCTAAGCATTCCGAGACCCACCCGTCATATCGACGCGCAAATGGCACGGCAATTTGGAGTCCAATCTGGCTCTGGTCGGAGACTTTGTGGTAGGTATCGGCATATTCACTGTTGTTTACATAGGAGTAAGATCTTACGATGAAAGAATACTACACACGCATGCACGGTTCACATTCTTTACTCTGCTCGTCCTCGGACTGAAGGCTGTGTCTAGTGCCTTTTTCAGGTGCTTGCTTATGAAGGCATAAGTATCCTGCTTTCTTCAGTACGAATGCTTCCTCTGGTCATTTTTTCCTCTTGATGTCAAATACCATTTTCATAACCTACAACTGCTTGTCCAATACCCCCCTTTTCACTTCTTTACACTGCTCCTTACCAAGCGATATTTTCACGAGGAAGGTCAAATCTATAAGGATACTATATCTTTGATTTCGCCTCTAAGGAAACTGCCAACATACGACATGGCTCTTGGAGGCTCGGGCTGTGAGGCTTATCAACAAGGCGAAAGCTCGCCATATGGCTACAATCCCTCCGAAGCAGCTTCTATTGTCTTCGTGGTTCTGTTCTCCCTTACTCTTGCGGCGCATCTGGCGCAGTCTTTCTGGTCGAGGCAATGGTGGACGATGGTTTTTTCTGTAGGAGCCGTGAGTACGTATATCGCTCCCTTACGCCAGACAGGTGGACAGAGCTACTATGTTTGGAAGTCTGTCTTTTCTACGAAGTCAAGAGCTAACAGAATCAGCGGAAGTTGTGGGTTGGGCGGGAAGGCTATGGTCATCACAATGTATATATAATGCAAATGCATATCTGATACAACTCATTACCCTTATCATCGGTATGTCTCCTCTCACCCTCACACAATATATTTGCTAACCAGCCCAGCACCAACCTTCTTCACAGCTGGCCTCTACGTAATTCTTGGTAACTTCATCCAGATCAAGGGCCCTTACACCTCACCTCTCTCGCGACGGGCGTACCTATGGATCTTTTGCACCTGCGACGTGCTATCTCTCGTGATCCAAGCCATTGGGGGTGGGATGGCAGCTACAGCCGTGCAATCAGTTCCGGAGGGTAACACCGCTCCCGGAACGCACATCATGGTCGCGGGAATCATCTTTCAACTTGCGTCTGTGACAGTCTTTACTGCGTTGTTTGGGGTGTTTTTCAAGCGCGTGGTTGAAAAAGACCTGGGGAAGAGGGATAACGTGATGATTACCGGCACGGCGTTGGCTATTGTGGTGGTTTATGTGAGAAGTGTTTATCGTACGATTGAGCTGCTGCAGGGCTGGAGGGGCTACTTGATTGTACATGAGGTTTATTTCGTGGTGCTCGATGGGGTTATGATGGTGCTTTGTGTGGGTATTTTCAATTTCTGCCATCCAGGATTGTTCTTGCAAGTCCCACGGCGAAATCGATTCCACGTTGAGGAGCCGGAGTCTGTCGCTGATAGAAAAGAAAATGGAGGGGAAGCGGCTTGAGGGGGCTTGAGTTGTTTGAATATTAGTTGAGAAGAACGTTACTTGAATGATCGAACTTGGATTATATTTAGATGCATCTAGGAATACCTACAAAGAGAGATGTGAGGTCCACTAGAGTGTCCCACACTTTACGCTTGAAGTGGAAAATGATGTTCAGACGGTGAAGTGAGGTCTTCAACATGGTCCTTTCACAGCAAGACGACGAGGATATTGTCTGCAGTTGTCAGCGAGTGACGTTGAAATGGCATGAATCCTACATGCGTAGTTATGAATGCCAAGACTTATCGATCACAAACCATCATCGTAGCACGAGCCCGGTAAAAATTGGCGAATCGGAGATTTTAGGTGCAGTATAAGCTAGCACCCGAAGAGGAAATAATGTCGCGAACGTTAAAATACCTTGCGTACCTCATGTACAGGGCTGTGTTTAAGGCCGAAACAGGCAAGGGACGTCTCACTTGACGTCGATTTCTACGTAAATAACTGAGGAGCTTGCAATGAACTGCCAACGACCAGAGGTACGATACTCGATAACCCACTACTCTTATTTGCTACGTCCTGCTGTTGCCTAGGTGTTGGATGAGGAATGAAATATCTAAGTATATCTGAAGTTCATTGTTTTTCCTTACTCGATCTATTCCTCTATCCATCTATCGAAGATTTCTTGTGCATGCGAAAAGAAAAGGACAGGAGAGGCGACATTGGACGTTGTATTGCAATCCGATATCTTAGCTTCGCCAACGCCCTGGTCAACCCCCTGCTCAACAATAAGAGAAGGGAAACCGGTTGAAGGTTCGCCTGGAAGATCAATCAATCATCTATCAAACTTCTTTATCATCGTTTTCTTCCCTTTCCCTTTTCCACTCCAACACAATGTGTCTTTTGTGATACGCTGTTCTTGCCTGCAGTCTATCACACATAACAGGTGTTGTAGGATCAAGAGTCTGCCATAGCAAGTAGATGCTTGACAAATCTCATCAAGACCATGCCGGTTGGGCTGAAGGATAAGCGTCGAGGCGGTCATCGATGTCTAAGATGCCGAAGTGCCCATCTCAAGGTGCGTACATATTCTCCATGACCCTCATGACTCCCATCTAAATCATTATCTGACATCAACAGTGTGATGGCCTCAAGCCATGCACATCCTGTGTACGGCAAGGCCTTCTCTGCTCGGAGGCATCTCCCCCAACCTCAATCCAGCTGGTCCAATACCGGGCTTATACCCATCCGCCAAGCCAAGCTGTCAGCCCTCCCCTTGTGGTAGATGAGTGGAGCTACATCAGTATCTTCTTCAATGCAATCGGCTCTTCCTCCTCACCCATGTTTTATGCCTTCCACGTCGACAATATAGGCCATTTAGTTCACAGTGACAGCAGGGTCTACAACGCCGTCGCCACTACAGGCGCTACCTACTCTCTGCACAACAGCACCATGACTTCCCCTTCAGCCGCTCAGAACGCTGAGCTGAAACGAGCTGCTGCAAGACTCCGTTCGGCGACGAGTAGGGCCGTCAAGCAGAATGTCCTCCTCGACGACAACCCGCTCTTCTTGTGTGCTCTGCTCCTTGGCTTCATTGAAGTACGTTCTGCTCCCGCACTTGAACTGTGCCTCACTAACCCATGCCTCAGCTCATGACCGATGGATCCGCCAAACGATGGCGCTCAATGATCCGGCAGATTTGGGCGCAAGTTTCGATGCAATCCAACCCCTCTGACCGCTCTCGTTTCTCTATGCTGCTGCTGCGCTTCCTTCGGCTTAGTAATGCGCTGGGCGCGCTCCTCTTCCACGAGGATGAACGTACAGATGTAGAAGATACAGATGTAGCGCTGACGGTGCCCGTGTGTATTACCTTTGACGTTCAATTGCCAACGACTTCCCTTCTGCCACCGGATAAATCCGATGAGTTGGTGAGGATTTTGGAGGATTGGGCGATGCTGCAAAAATGGTATGCAAAACCCCATCTTTAATCATTAATCGCAGACCCCTATTTCCTCAGTTCAAGCCCGAGATTTGAGGACAAACATGTTGATATAATCAGCTCCGACGAACTCCTCGCACAAATGACCGCCGAGTCCGACTCTCACAACCCCATGTCCACCAGCGCTACATTCGAGATCTCCCCCACCCGCACCCTAACATCCACCTCCTCCCTCCACGGCCTCCAAATAATCCGCCTCGCTTCCCAACTACAAGCCCAGATAGTGCGCAGCATGCTCTCGCCCTCTCTCTCTCTATCAATCACCCCCTATTACCACTGGATCCTCGCCGGCCTCTCGAAAATGTTCCTCTCGTCAGCCTGGATATCTCTCGGCTGGCGCCTGCCCGTCATGGAACAGCCTCTGCTCTACGAGCAGGCCATCGCGGCGCTGGAGATTGCATCGCAGAGAGTCGAAATGGCTGGCTTGGATGCCGCGTTTTATCTGCCGATCTTCCCATTCGTCGGCACCGAGATGCGGCTGGAGGATGATCGGAGAAGGGCTATTGAGTTTATTCGTGCCATTGCGAGGAAAGGCTTTGTTGTTGCGAGGAATTTGGAGGCGGGGATGTGGGAGATTTGGTTGGGGCAGAGTGAGAGCGAGAGCGAGAGGGAGGGTGGCGTAGTTTGTGGATAGGGGTTTCTGGGGTGATATTTGTTTGACGTTGTACTCATCTTGAAGGTATTGGGAAACCTTTTGAGTTTATGTACGAAGTATATGGGGTTGGAATTTGTGCTGTCAAGGCATGGGAAAGAAACAACACTTGACATGACTACTGATAGGCGGTCAGAAATTTCTGCATTAGGATTGCCTTACTGCTCTAGTTACTGGATATTTATTGCACTCCTGAACCGAACTCCATAAGTCGGAGGATTGAGGAGCAACACAGAATAATCGTTGACTCGATTAGAAGTGGCCGAACGCCAACTAATCTCATTCAGTGGTTTCGTGATTCAGACCTAGAGGCTATCAAAATTTAAAATAAACAGCATCTATCGCAAAGATGATCTTCAAATCTTCGTTTTGTATCATGAATGTAGATGCGTGGGACTCGGCCAAGGAATATATAAAGAAACCCCCCAATATAAAAGAAAACAGTCTGTTAATTTCGCTGGTATCAAAGTTTACCTTGAAGAACGCCTAGTTATGTAGCCATGTCTCTGCCCTCACATATCTCTATACCACTTGTCCGCACTTGAACCTTATCGATGTACTAAGTATGACCTGAATTTCAAAGTACGGGTACCTCTGAGGCCTACAAACTTGGTCAAGGGCACAGGTCCAGTTTCATGGAAAGATCTGATGGCCTCCCTCAACATAAGATGCTTAGTGTTTTATTTCATCAGCGAATTTTCACGTTTTTTATACATCACTTATTGGTAGCAGTGGGAACAAACTCGATTGCACACAGGAAAGGTATGTATGATATGTGGTTAAATCATGAAATGCGACGTCATTCATCTATGTACATGATTGATACCTGCAAGCATTGCACATATCCCCATAATTAACGTTGCGCCTCCATGCCAAATGCCTTCAAAACCCAAACGAAGACCTGTCTGCGGTCCTTCGATACACCATAGGGTCGAGCAACCGCTCAAGACCCTCCCATCACCCCATCCTCCTATTCAGACCGTAGCTCATACCATGCATCGTGAAATCATCGAATTAGAAGTGTATATCCGCCGTCGGAGCAAATATCTGTTCGGCAGTAGGGGTATCGTGGCTTGTTCAAATGGAGAATTTTGCCCAAGAAAAAGTATCTAGTCAAGGAAATTATGACCGCCAGGGGCGTATCATGCAAACTTTCCACGCTTTCCACCTCCCCCCCCGAGTCCGTCTCGGCCATGTCCTAGATTGCTAATGTCGAAAAAATCCGCGATGTTGACCTTTCGCTTCGAACCTGCTCCTCTGCCAATAGAGCCGCTGGAGCGGGTGTTAACTCGGTTATCTCGGCGCGGGACGCGTGATGCACGAGGATGACTGGTGTTGACATCGTGGGAACCGTGAGATTGAGCTCTGCTCTCGGACAACTCTGAGTCGGCCATGCCCATGTCTGCGTCTTGAGGATATGTGTGTGATGATCGAAATGTGAAGTTGCTAGATGGTGGGATAATTTGGATCGGCAGTTCGGGTATGCTTGGCACATCCTCCTCCTCAATAGCTGGCTCCTCGACGATCGTTTGGGGTACTTCTGGCCGTGCTGGTGAGGCCATCCTTAAAGATGTATCATTGTTGGCTTGTGTCCGTGTCAGAACTGGAGAGCTTCCTCTTTCTGCCTTCTCCGTTTCGTCATCACTTTCAGTCTGTGCAGACTCCCTTCCATCAAGGCGTTCGGTTGCCCATCGACGAATCTTCCATCCCTCTCCATCTCCAAGACCTAAATTCTCCTTGTCCAGAAACGAGAGCAATTCGTCAAGAGCATCTTGATATCCTTCGGCGCGAGCGCGTGTTTGGTCGAGTGCGGCAGTTTTGTATAGTTTGGTGACGGAGAGCGCCGCAGCCTTGAAAGCTGACAGGAGCTGTTCTGGAGGCTCGGAAGCGTTTTTTGGTGGCGATGTTCCCGGCAGAGAGGTATTCAAGCTTCTCATCGAGTCCATAATAGTGGTTCTGTTGCTGGCGTGCTGGAGTCTATTGACCTCTGACATTCAGTATAGGGAAACGCTAGGTAACTTGCAGGCAGGGCCGAGCAGAGCGGGGGAAGACGAACCGACTGAATTGGTGATAGTGATCAAGGAGACAGACAGGATGATCTGAATCAAAATGACGGGACTGTCGATAGATATGAAGTATAATTCAACCGTACGTTGAGTGTGTTCTTCAGCGGGAGTTCGTGGATCTGTGTGTACTCGTTGGCAGGTGCAATGACTACAGCCTCATTAAAAGACAAAGCGGGAACATTCTGCCACTCCTGCCTAAGGCTATGAGGTTCGCGGAACAATTATATTCCATATCTGAGCGGTGGCCCAAGAAAACCAAGATGGCAACTCTAGCTACGTCGTTGTTAGCGCGTGAACGCGGCGCGAACCCATCAAGCACTCTGAGTACCGCGACGGGATTTTGTACAGCATACCTTGCGAACTTCAACCTCTTTCAGTCCTTTGGGGAACATCGAAGCCCGACTCGATATCTCATATCATCCGCGACCAACATCACGAAACCAATTCCGCCAGTAAAGACTTGGTTTGCGCGAGTATCGACATACTTTCATCGACGGCCCAAGGCTGGGTTGAGGCTGCGACATCATGGCTCCCCGATCGTCTAGAACCAGTGGTGCCGACAAGGACGTAGCAATGACTGATGCCCCCGATATCTCCAAGGGAAACTCACCGGAAGCAATGGTAAGTTCTTGTCTATTCTCAAAGCAATTGTTAGTTGTGTTGTTTTGCGTTGCGATAAGATGTATTGTACTTGTATGACGGATACTAATTTTGGTAGAATATCGACGAGACTCCCGATTTCACAGAAGACTCTGACACAAACGACAACACTACCGCTAGCAGTGTAGCTGGCGATGTAGTAACTGCTGATGGCAGAAAAAGACGTTCGGAGGCAACACAACTCAGACGCAGTGTCTTTGGCAAGAAGCATGATCGTCTTGATGTCTCCAAGGTATGCATTGCAATCAACTGACCATTTGATACCGAAGCCATGATACTTATAAGCGTGAAATCATAGGAAGATGACTCTATCAGACGCTTCAGATATCTTTTGGGCTTGACCGACCTTTTCAGACATTTCATCGACACGAACCCTAATCCCCGCATTCACGAAATTATGCAACAAATTGATCGCCAAAATGAGGAGGCCACGAAATTAAAGTCTGCACGCAGAGCTGGTGGTGCTGCCAACGAGCGAAGAAGGAGAACTGAGGCCGAGGAAGATGCTGAACTTTTGAAAGACGAGAAATCGGGTGGCTCTGCTGAGACTATGTTCCGCGAGTCCCCAGGATTTATCCAAGGTGGTAAGATGAGGGACTACCAGGTCCAAGGGTTAAACTGGCTGATTTCTCTTCATGAGAACGGTATCTCTGGTATTCTCGCCGACGAGATGGGTTTAGGAAAGACACTACAGACGATTTCATTCCTTGGCTACCTTCGACACATCATGGACATCACTGGCCCTCACTTGGTGATTGTTCCAAAGTCAACGCTTGACAATTGGGCTAGGGAATTCGCCAAGTGGACACCAGAAGTCAATATTCTCGTCCTCCAGGGAGCTAAGGACGAGCGTCATCAACTGATTAACGACAGACTGATTGACGAGAAATTCGACGTTTGCATCACCAGTTATGAAATGATTTTGCGCGAAAAGTCTCATCTCAAGAAATTCGCTTGGGAGTACATTATTATCGATGAAGCTCATCGCATCAAGAACGAGGAATCCTCTCTTGCCCAAGTTATTCGAGTGTTTGACTCCCGAAACCGACTCCTCATTACCGGAACCCCCTTACAGAACAACCTTCATGAACTTTGGGCTCTTCTCAACTTCTTGCTTCCCGATGTCTTTGGTGACTCCGAAGCTTTCGACCAGTGGTTTTCTGGACAGAATGAAGATCAGGACACCGTTGTTCAACAACTACACCGTGTACTAAAGCCCTTCCTGTTGAGACGTGTTAAGAGTGATGTCGAGAAGAGTCTTCTTCCAAAGAAGGAAGTCAACTTGTACATTGGCATGTCCGATATGCAAGTCAAATGGTATCAAAAGATCTTGGAGAAGGATATCGATGCTGTCAACGGTGCGGGTGGCAAGAGAGAGTCCAAGACTCGACTTCTCAACATCGTTATGCAACTCCGAAAATGCTGCAACCACCCATACCTTTTCGAGGGCGCAGAACCTCAACCATATACCAACGACGAACACTTGGTTACGAATGCTGGAAAGATGGTCATGCTTGATCGACTCCTTGGCCGTTTGAAGAAGCAAGGTAGCCGCGTCTTGATCTTCTCACAGATGAGTAGATTGCTTGATATCCTGGAGGATTACTGTGTTTTCAGAGAATACAAGTACTGCCGAATTGATGGTGGTACCGCTCACGAAGATCGTATCAAGGCTATCGACGACTACAACGGCCCCGATTCCGAGAAGTTTATCTTCTTGCTCACCACCAGAGCTGGAGGACTTGGTATCAATTTGACCAGTGCTGATATCGTTGTCCTTTACGATAGCGACTGGAACCCACAAGCTGATTTGCAAGCCATGGATCGCGCCCATCGTATTGGTCAGACTAAGCAGGTTGTTGTTTATAGATTCGTCACAGAAAATGCCATTGAGGAGAAGGTGCTTGAGCGTGCTGCACAGAAGCTTCGTCTTGATCAGTTGGTCATTCAGCAGGGTCGTGCGCAAACTGCGGCAAAGGCAGCGGCAAACAAAGATGAATTGCTCAACATGATTCAGCACGGAGCTGCCACTGTTTTCCAGTCCAAGGGTGCTACTGGCAAGCTTGCCCACGAGGACTTGAACGACGACGATATCGATGAGATTCTCAAGCATGGTGAGAAGCGTACAGCCGAGCTCAATGCTCGTTATGAGAAGCTTGGTATCGATGATCTTCAAAAATTCACCTCAGAGTCAGCTTATGAATGGAACGGAGAAGATTTTACCAACCGTAAGAAGGAGATCGGTATGGCCTGGATCAACCCTGCCAAGCGTGAACGCAAGGAGCAATCATATTCCATGGATAAGTACTATAAACAAGCACTTTCCACCGGTGGACGCACGGCAGACACCAAGCCAAAGGCTCCTCGTGCACCAAAACAGGTTGCTATCCATGATTATCAATTTTTCCCGCCACTCTTGCAAGACCTCCAGGATCGTGAAACAGCCTACCATCGCAAGGAGATTGGCTATAAGGTTCCGCTTGCCGATGGCCCAGAGCCATTGGAGGAGCGAGAGGCTGAGCGTGAGCTTGAACAACAAGAGATTGATGGTGCTACTCCACTCACCGAAGAGGAGAAAGAGGAAAAAGAGAAGCTCTCACAACAAGGATTTGCCGATTGGAACAGACGCGATTTTCAGCAGTTTGTCAACGGCTCTGCAAAGTTTGGTAGACATAACTACAGTGATATCGCCACTGAGGTCGACAGCAAGGATGCAGATGATATTAAGGCTTATGCCAAGGTCTTCTGGCAGCGCTGTACAGACATCAATGATTACAACAAGTACATCCAGGTCATCGAAACTGGTGAAGAAAAGACCAGAAAGATGGATCACCAGCGCAAGATGCTCAGAAAGAAAATGCAACAGTACCGCGTACCATTGCAGCAGCTCAAGATCAACTACTCCGTCTCTACCACAAATAAAAAGATTTACACTGAGGAGGAAGATCGATTCCTTCTTGTGTTACTTGACAAGTACGGGGTTGATAGCGATGGCATCTATGAAAAGATTCGTGATGATATTCGCGAATCACCACTCTTCCGTTTTGATTGGTTCTTCCTTAGCAGAACACCAATTGAGATATCCCGTCGCTGCACCACTCTGCTTACTACTGTAGCTCGCGAGTTTGAGGACCCCAAGGCTGCAAATGGTGTTAATGGCAAGGCAAAGCGCGAAGAAGATGAGGAGAATGATGAGGATAGCGTCTTGGGAATGCAATCAGCAAAGAAGAAGGCTAAGAATGGCGTTAAGGTTGGTCACCGAAATCTCAATCATTGGTTCTTTATGCTAATTCATTAACAATAGAACAAGGCACTTGACAACGTCAAATCTGCTGCGGCCAGCAAGTCTACTTCAGCTGCACCATCTTCTCGTGCCTCTAGCGCCAATTCTAACAACTCCAGCCCCGCCCCAGCTTCATCTAAGAGCAAGAAGGGTGGTCGCAAAAGATAAATGAAGTGATATTGTTTGTTGTTTTGGTGTGACGCTAAAAGCGATGGGGCGTAGTGGTAGAAACATGTTCGGGCTCATTTTGTTAGCATCGCTGGTTGGCGCTTAAGAGGAAATGGTGACACCAGGTCATTGTAGAATAGGTTTTATGCTCTGTTTGGCTTTCTAGCTCTATGTGCTAACACGCCGTGAACTGTTTGCTATGCAGTGTGATCTGGTTCGTACGGAAATCTCACGCTGCAGCTTTTCAGCATGCCGCTTCATTCGATACATGGGCTGATACGCACCAACGTTAATGTCGTGCAACTGTATGTAGTGGCTGTCCTATGCTCACTAAATCTCTCAGGATAGGCCTGCTGTAATTACTGTTTGATTATATACTGTTACAGCAAAGCACTATCCCGTAGTGAAGTCTTGAGAGCTGCTGTGCTGTCTTCAATTAGGAGAAATGCTCGGGGGTTTCATGTACGCTAATTCTTATACTTGTGTAATATAAAGCACCAATGTATGCTCCTCCTAATCTTCAATAGATGGAACTACAGCAAGTGACTTACTGATAAAAGAGTTCTTGGCATTAATTTATTTGAGGCAAGCTCATCAACGGTTCAATTCAACGTCCAGTTCCTGTCGATGCCAGTGTAAATGATGGATGTATAACACACTTCACTCTGGGCAGCTTAAGCCTCTTGATAATCTCTTGTTTTCTGCATGACAGAATACCGCCAAACACTTCGTTGCTTGCCAGTACTGTTATGTGCTACATTAAGTCGCACCTACAGATCATCCCAAGCCGGGATTACTGAACAGGATATCGAGGCGGAAATGAATGAATGAAGTTTGAATTTCTTCTATAGTCGTAATTCCCCAATTGTCCCTTTCTGTACAACTTGATGTTCAGATATGGCGTGAACCCTCCCACAATGAATCAGGACAACCAGCCCAACAGAAATTTACTCCAAATAAGCAACCCCATCAGTAGCTACAGGGATGCAACGTATGTTTGAGTCTGTAAGTCACTTAGCTTGTGACCCCAGCATGATTCCCACCACTGCCAGGTCCCCCGTCGTAACTTCGCTGTCCATTTGAGGCCGAGGAGCCGTTTGATGAGATGGGAGCCACAGTGGGGGCAGGGGCGCATGCTGGGCACCGATACCAGGTGTAGCCAGCACCAGAGCAAGTTTCGCAAGAGTACACTCTACAAATGATCAGAGGATGAACTCGCATTCGATCAAGAGACGTTCAGACGGGAGAGAAGAGATATGGTGATTTACCTCCGCGGCTGTCCCTTGCAGTTCGAACAGTCCTTGACCCTCATCCCGCTCGTGCAGCAGGGCATGGGATCGTTGATGGGAAAAGCGAGACCGTTCGCCATGTTGAATTGTAAGAAGTTCTCGATATTTTGGGTTCGACTTGAAGCAACAAGCTCTGATCTCCACAGATCTACCTCTCGGCTCCACTCGAAGTCCGTACACAACGACCAGCGCCTTCAAATACATTTATATCCCCAACACCTCATCCCCCTGCGTGGTCGCCTCACCGCCCTTCTGGTTAATATCGCCGCCGTCAGCGCATGTGGATCAGCTGCACCTCCAAAGATACAATCTCCAAGTGCGGTGCACCGCACCCATATCTGATGCTCTCCAGCGGCCTACCTGGATCAGCATCTGCACAGAACTCGTATCAAGCCTGCAGTAAGCATACGCCATCCACGTGACGGCGCAGAAGGGAGCATCAACGTCATAGCACGCACATTCCTGCGGGGATTTCTTTCGTCGAGACCAGCAGAGCCTGCGGCGATCGAGATAGTGCGTTGGTACTGACTCTCCCATATTGGCACGCCCTGCCCTGTCATACTCTGCTCTACCCCCTCGTTCGAGTCCTCGTACGCTCGACAAGGGGTTTCAGACGGGTGCCTACGTGCTTCTGGGGACATGAAACAGGATCGCTCTCGGGGGGGACGAGGGCAGACATGGTGATGGACATATACCGTGGCATGATGATAGCAGTTGAGTGCTGTGGAGGTGGAGAAGGAGGCACTTCGTGGAGGACGAAGAGCAAATCGCGTGCGAGATGGTGGACGAGGCCGAAGTATCGATTATGCAAGTATCCGCAAGCCGTGCATTGTATACCATGGGAATATGGCGCTTTCCAGTAGCCACAGCGGCTGTTCTCGAGGACGCTAGGCCAGCACAGACAGGACAGGACAGGACAGGACAGGATAGAGCAGAGCAGAGCAGAGCAGAGCAGAGCAGGGCAGGGCAGTATGGAATGGTACTCCCACGGGAGCGCAGAAAGCCCTGGCCCCCTGTTCGCAGAAGGCTAGCAGGAGCATCGCAGCATCACATATACACACCAGGGCCGGCAGAACCACAAGTGCGGGTCCCAGAGTGGCCGGTCCGTGGAAATTCACCAGAGAAGGTCGGGTCTATTCGCGGGACATAAGGTTGCAAGCTCGATGGACCATTCGTTTCCCTCACGGTCCTTCGGCCCACGTCCAGGAGCCTCTGCCGCACATCGCACATTTCGGACGAAAGTAGCTTCCGCATGGTTTCGCAGTCGAAGCGGTGAGATAGATAGTGCATCCCATCTGCATTTCGCTGATTTCATGCAGAGCGCGCGCCTCATGCGCATTCTCGGAGCCATGTGCTGACCGGTTGTCTGTCGTGCGGCTACGTGCAGCCTCCATACCCCAATCAAGAGCACCATGCGGCAGGTGGGAAACTGGGGCATGGAGGGTGGTAGACAGGTTGATCTGCCGAGTCACATAAGATGGAAAAATCCGAGGGTCCATAGCTAATCGCATCAAAACGCCAATGTATCTCTCGGTTCTCGAGTTGATCGGTTTAGATAGAATACACAAGCATAGCTTTTCCCCGCCACCCAAAATGCGCAGTCCATCCATCAAGCTGAACGTCAAAACCATAAATTTGCATTGTTATACCTCATCGTACACCCGCATCCACCCCATTCATCCTCTCCAAACTAAGTCCCGTTCCCTCACGTAGATCCAACCGCGCATAATTCAAGGTTTACTTTCTCCTGTTCAATTCACTAGTGTGCCTCAATTTGAAACCATTGCAGAGCGCACGCATGTCTGGGTAGGGTGCCTTCATGAGCTCGAAGGCATTGGGGATGATTCTGACTGGCCAAGCGCTGACCTTAGAATTCTGCCCGGCTTTGAAGCACAGGTTGAAGTAGCCAGGGTGCTTTGTGTCTAGACAGAAAGCATAGACGGAGCGCTTAGGGTTGGCCTCGGTATAGGTTGTCAACCAGCGTTCTATTTGATACATGTTAGTATATGTGAATAGTTACACAAGTCTGTTTGAGGATCATAACCAGGTGACTTACCAGTATCGGCACGACTACCAGACTGGAACTTCTCGTGCTGCATCATCTCATCTACCTTACGGGCCATGGCCTTGACGTGATCAACGATCAATTCATCGAGATCGGTATAGGTGTATTTGCTTCCAATACGAAGAAGCTTTCCAACCGAAAACTCGTTTTCTTTCTGCAGTTCGAGAACATCAATGTGTTGGTAGATACCATCAGCTACCTTCCAAGTGACAGCCAGATGATCATTACCCTTCGAGGAAGGGCGGATAACAGCATCACCATTTGCTTGGGAGCCAAGGTATTCTTCGGCCTGGGTGGAGTTGAAGGGGCGGAAAAGAGGATGTTTGACAACACGTTGGGCACGACCAGTAGCCTTGTCCTTCTCTCGCAGCTCTTCTCTATCCTTAGCCTCTTGTTTAGAGTCCCATTGCTCGGGATGATGGTCAAAGTGACGTCGGAATGGCTGACGGACGATATCTTCTCTCAGTGTGAGTCTCACAGCAAAATCACGGCGATCTACTGAAAGAACCTTCGCCGAAACGACCTGACCGGTGGTATAGATGCGGTTCACAGGAACGTCGCTCTGATCAACTCCATCGAAGGTGTCAACCTTGCCCTCAATACCCGAATCAAGCTTGCAGATGATGAAGTCATCCTTCACCACGCGAATATTTGCTGAGACAACTGCACCTTCGCATAACGAGTCTGAAGTCTCTCCAGTAAGCATAGTGAAGATCTCCTCATCGTTCAGGAGGGTGAAGTTGCGACGCAACTCTTCGTAAGGTTGTTGTAACTCAGCACGAATAGTCTCGAGTGTGGCACGCTTCCTCTGGTTGTAGTTACGCTCCAATTGCTCAGCATACTCTTCCAGAATGAGATCATTGACCTTCTCTTGCTCATCGTCCTTAATGAGTTTGCGGACAATGGCTCCTGGACCATTCTCATCTACCTCCGCCTTTACATCCTCTTCGTCAAGCTCAAGGGCATCAGCTGCCATCTTTCGACCAAGCTCGTAATCCTCCGGATGTACACGAGTGTTGTCAAGATAATCTGAGTTTGGAGAAGAAGCATCATACTCAATGAAAAGGAAACTCGCACAGTTGTTCCAGACTCTTGGACCCACAACTGGAAATTTTCCACTGTCTGGGTCTCCAACAAGCTCATCACGGGTGTTAACCACGCCGCCGTTGGCATTGATTGCCTTGAGAACGCTTGTAGCCTTTCTTGGTCCAAGACCACAGATAAATGGAAGAAGGTTGGCAGTGTATGGATCTCCGATGGCTTCATTGATATCTACACCGCAAAGGTTGACCATGTCAACCATTGCAGTCTCAAGTTGCTTGCGAAGCTTGTCTTCTGATAAGAGTTGTTGATCTGGATGGAAAGAGAGGGATATGATGTTATCGCCGAGAGCAGCATACTCCTTCATTGGATTTTGAAGGTATTTGGCCAAGGCAACACAGTACTTGGTCAAGGCTGGGAGTGTTGGGTGTTCCAAAGCAGCTTTGGGGCTATCCTTGTAGAGTCTTGCAACTTCGTCATTGACAATCAGAACCTCCATAGGTTCGCTTCTATCATCCCCGGTTTCAGGATCCTCAAATTCAGCACCTCGAAGGTCATGTTCAGCAACGAGGCCCTTGACGTCCTTGAAAAGTCGGTTTGTCTCAGCTGTGAATCCACCGATACCAATGACATCGGGCTTCCGGCGTGTGACTAAACGAACGAAATCCGATCGCGCTGCTTCGTCGCGATTCAAGTTATTGAATTTGCCATGGTCCAGAACTCGTCCGTCTTCCTCAACCCAAGCCCAGCAAATTGCATCTCGCATATCACCAGCACCGTTGGATAGAGCAAGCACACGAGGCACCGTACCAAGAATCATTCCCTTTGGCTTATAAGGAGCTTGATCAAGCTTACGTGAGTACTCGTCGCGACAGTATCTTGCCACTTCAGTTTCGGACTCAGTTCGCATCGTCTCCTTCACTCCCTTGGCGATGATTCTCTCAAGCTTCGTAAAAGCGATGTCAAGAACCTTCTGACGTTCATCGTTCCAAGCATCTGCAACCTCGCTAAAATTATCTGACGCAAAACACTGGAAGAGTTGTCGGAGGAATTCACGCTCATTCTCCAGCTTGATAGAAACCTCCACCAGACCTTCAGATTCTGCCTTGAGCATCTTCAAGAAGAGCTCAGGCTTCCGACTCAAATCGCCAAAAGAATGGTTTCTAAGGTATTTGAGTTCATAAAATGGGTGCTGCTCGTCAATTTTGCGAAGACCCTTCTCTGTTCGTCGACACTCAACAACTCCCATTATGTAGAAGCTGCGTCTGAAGTGTTTTCTCATCTTTGGGCTCATCGTCATCTCCTCAGCGAGCATCTGTCTTGCTGCTAAGAGAACTTGTTCTCCACTGCTAAACTCCCCCTCGACAATTAGGTCATCAGCCGTGTCGATAGGTCGAATACTGGGATCTTCTGTGTACTGTTTGCGACCCTCGCGAAGAGCATTGGATGCCACTTGGTCTGCAGTGATGCCATAAGCGCGAACTAGGTTGTATGCCTTTCCCTTTCTCACCCTTTCAAAGATCGACGATTTGCCTCCCGGTCTGCGCTGTACCTCTTTACCTCCGCTTGAAATAGCAAGGTCCTTGATCTCTGCTGCATAGCGGAAATATAAATAATCTTGCACATCCTGAAGCTCCTCCATGGTGATAGCAGCTGGTAACATTTCCTCGAACATCTCATCTTGAATACCTGAACCCAACTTCAAGTTATCGTAGGTCTTTTCCAGAACGTTGCGCTTATCGATCAAAGCCCTGTATTTCAGATCGAGTTCAAGAATTCTCCATAGGTCATCTTGATTCAAGAGCTTGTCAGCAGTAACAACATACTCTGCATCGTCGGCTGATGGCGATTGCGGTCGAACTTTCTTGGCATGAATGAGATAATCCTTGCGATGCTGGAAGACATAAGGTGCCTCAACACCCTCAACAACGTAGAATTCCAAGACTTTCGCAATAGCCTTGTGAAATGGGCCTGCCAGTTCCTCGTCGAGTTGTTTTCTTGGTAGCATCAGATCCGTAATCCATCGTGCCTCCTGCTTGTACTGCTCGTCGTTGATCACTACATGCTTGTAAGGCTCGCGGTCAATCTGGAAACGCTCCGGCTCATCTGCCCATCGAATTTGGTTATCCTCGTCTGTGAGTAACTTCTCGCTCAACTGGGATGGCTCGAAGACGTCCTTGAGTTCCAACTGCTGCTCTCCCAAGTTCTGTGCCTCTGCCTCTTCCTCCATAGCCAAAGCCCAGTCGTAATCTTCACCGTTTCCGAAAATCGCCTCCATATCCTCCAAAGCATCTTTATCGAGTCCAGCTGCTTCGGCATTTCCTTGACCCGTGAATCCAGCAAGGCGATTTGGTCGTGCAACTTCCATTTCCTCTTGCATCCGAATGCGATCCTCGAGGTCGTCTTCGTCGTCTTCCTCGATGAAATCGGCGAATTCATCTTGTCTATCATGACGATATGCCTGTCGGCCATCATTCTCGTTCGGCGCATCTTCGTCGTCGGAGAAGATCTCATCAAGGCCTCGTTCTCTTTCGCGATCATCGTCACCTCGATGGCCACGTTTCAGTCGCTTGAGCTTAGGCTATCAAGTATTAATACAAAGTTATGGTCTGAGAAGGCAGTAAGTGTTGAATACCTGTGTGGTTTTCCTCTCAAATTCCGGATTTGCTTCTCCAATAAGGTCCAGATCTTCCTCGTCCAGAACTGCCTCTTCCTCTTCGCGTTCAGCTCGACGCCGTTTTCTATCCTTTTTCCGTCTTCTTTCGCGCTCTTCGGGCTCTTCGTCATCTTCGTCTACAATAAAACCTTCCCGAACCTGCAATGTGATTATCAGTGATGTCGTTCCACGAATTTACGGGCCTTGTGTAAACTTACGGCGCGAGCAGCCTCCTCATCATCGTCATCGTCTTCTTCCTCACTGGAATCATCGACTTGTCTGTTTGTGCCATTCTCACGACGACCTCTCGCCTCACCAGTCTCTTCATCGAAGGAATCATCGTTCTCTTCATCGTCGAGCTCGGCCTCTCCCGATATAAGGTCGCGCATCGACATGATTGCGGTCTGATCCAGTCGATTTAGAGATACAATTGGTGTCGGCGCGCGAGGAAGGTTTTATGTGAATGCGCACAGCGATAGATTGTGAGATGTATGCGTTGGTAGGTAGGTAATGTTGATCTTGTGTCCACGGAATTATGGCTGCTTGCCTGAGGGAAGCTCAAAAGCCAAGACGCGGCTGTGAATGTCGAAGCTCAGGCATACATGCGCCGCAAGTATAGAGTGCCTTGATTGTAAGGTATACAGCAGCGAGGCTCAAATCAATGGCGGATGTACCGTTCTATGCCTAAATATTCAGGCCTCCAAGCGGCTAATCAGGTGATGAGTGTTTGGTTGATATGGTATGCAAACAAAGGGATTGCTCACGTGACTCGGGCTTTAATATCAAGCGGGCGGAGGGGTAAAGTGGATGTATGCCCCTCGGGCCCTCTCACTTTACAGAGCACCAGAGTAGCAGCAATAAGACTTTGCCTGTACGGAATCTATCGCATCATCATGAAGCACTCGAGACTGTATTGCTCCTGGTAATTGTATTGATCTTAATCATTGTGTGTGTAGCTCAAGTTGACTAACCCTCTTCAAATACCTACCTACCTTGGGTAGGTATAGCTGTAGATAACTGCGAGGCTTTGAATACTTGCACAGCTTCAAGAGCTGGATGGCTTGGGCCTGGCACAGTTGTATTAGATACCCAACTATTAACTACACGGTTTTTCATAATTCGACAGTTCCTAGCAGCTGCTCTCAATCTCATCGTGCTGCTCATTGCTTCAAAGCATAGGTACTTATAGCACAGGATTAGCTACTTATCAGATTTCGATGGTCCTCATGTCCATCGTCGAAGATCCGGATGATGTTCGATAGCAAGTAGCAAGATCTATTCAGCTACTCTACTTGACTTCGATTTCATCATCGCGTACTCCATAACATATCACGCACACATAGGTCATCGTTGAGTATGATTTGCTTGACCTGAGCTCTGATAAGATGGTAGTAGCACCACTGAAACGCCGTCACATCACGGCGCAAACCCGTAATTTATATCTCACCAAGCTCACAACGGAGATGACTCTTGGTACGTATCATGAGCCAATGGTCGGTCGGCTTAACGTGGCACTGAGACGATCGCAAACGTCTAATAAGGAGGGTCTATGCATCTATGCATCTATGCATCTGATTCGTAAACTTGACAAGAGCACGACCCAGGCCCCTTTCACCGGTTTTGATGTGGTTGGTATGGTGGTACTACAGCTACAGGAGTGCTGCTTTGCATGCGTAACATAAGATATGGCCATGCCCATATAAAAAGAGGTGAAGCGTGCTGATACAGGCTGAGGTGGGATGATTTCAAGAGGGTTTTCCGGTTTTATTTCCATTTTATCTCTGGTTGTCCCTGGTTGGTCTCCGATTTAATTGTTGCTTGTCCATCTTGTTGATGTCGATGTTGATGTTGATGTTGTTGTTTTCTGTTGACTGAAGATATTGAGAAGTGCCTCCTGCCTCTTACCTCCAGCCAGCTCTAAGCGCTCTGCAGGCTAACGCCTAACCTGCGACCAACTACCGTGCCTGACCAACTTACACGAGCATCAACCTTGACTGTCTCTCTCAACTTACCTCACATACGACTACCTTCACCACCTTCACCTTTACCACCTCTACTACCTCTACCACCTTCGATCATACCGGTCACTCCCAAAGCCACTTACTACAAACACTACCAATTACCACTACTGAAAATCCCATATTACACAGACCTCCGCGATTTGCGCATCTACCGCAACAGAATCTAGATCATTTCGCGTCGAGGTTGAGGTTGAGGTACTTACAAACCTACGTACATCAACACCTTGTTCCTGTACCAGAAAAACACGCATCTGAGCAGCTGCACCTTCACTCAACTTCGCGCCAACGACGACTATCTCTCGCGTCATCACGAACCTCGCATCAATTTCCCGGCCATAAGCGCCGCAAACGAATCCAGCTCCCGAGATAAGTCATCATGTCGGAAGGAGGATTTGCCGCGCGCACCATGAAGCGCAAGAATGTCAAGGGCCTTGCATTAAATGCTCCAGCTCCTCGAGCTCCCGCGGCATCAGAGGGAGATGGATCTGGCATGGGAGGACTTGGTCAAGCTGGAAACAGACAAAGCACAACTGCACAGTTGGAGATTGGAATTGAGTACAAGCTCGATTTGAAGAGAGAAGATCTTGAGGTTTTGAAGGAACTAGGAAGTGGAAACGGTGGTACGGTCAGCAAAGTCAGACACATTGCTACTGGCACAGTCATGGCGAGAAAGGTACGTTGGAAAGCGCGTCATTTATCATGATTGACTCATACTGACAATTTTCCTGCAGGTCATCCATGTTGAGGCAAAGAAAGAGGTCCGAAGACGTATTGTCCGCGAGCTTGACATTATGCACCAATGCACCTCGAGCTACATTGTCAATTTCTACGGAGCTTTCTTGAGCGATAACAATGATGTTATCATGTGTATGGAGTATATGGATGTTGGGTAAGCTGATCGAAAAATGCTTATGTGAGACATTAGCTGAACATGAGCAGGGCCCTGGACAGAGTATCTCGAGTATTTGGTCCGATTCGAGTGGACGTTCTCGGAAAAATCGCTGAAGCCACACTCGGAGGTCTCACTTACCTGTACATCAAGCATCACATCATGCACAGAGATATCAAGCCATCTAACATCTTGGTTAACTCTCGCGGTCACATCAAGCTCTGCGACTTCGGTGTATCAGGAGAATTGGTAAACTCCATCGCAGATACCTTTGTTGGTACATCAACATACATGGCTCCAGAGAGAATCCAAGGTGATAGATACACTGTCAAGTCAGACGTATGGAGTTTTGGTTTGACCATTATGGAATTGGCCATTGGAAAGTTCCCATTCGCTGCCAGCGAGAACGTCTCTGATGGTGAAGCTGCTCCAGCAGGAATCTTGGACCTCTTGCAGCAAATCGTTCATGAGCCAGCTCCCAAGCTTCCAAAGAGTGATGCCTTCCCTCAGATTCTTGAGGATATGATTCAGAAGTGCATGGCAAAGCAACCAGATGCACGCCCAACACCACAAGAGCTATATGTGAGTTACATATATCCATTCTCATTCAGAGAACCTACTGACCTACCTAGGAGCGCGAACCTTTTGTCCAAGCTGCTAAGCGTACTCCTGTTGACCTCGAAGAATGGGCAATTGGCCTCATGGAGCGCGATAACCGCAAGTCTCACCTCGTACCACAGGTCTCTCCAACCAACCAATCCCTTCTGCGCACCTCGGACTCCCCAACTCAGAGCACAGACTCACCAGCCGGCACGGTCTCGCACACACCTACCTCTGGCGAAATCCCAATCGGTGGAGGCGATGTTCGTAACCTCACCTCGCCATCATCACGTGACCGCGACCAGATCATTAACAGCATTAACAACTCACGCTCGCCAACCAAGAACGGACGCATCGCTGACCACCCAGGTCTTCCACCACGCGGATCAACTACTAACTCTGTTCCACGTGTCGGCAAGCTTGACGGCACTCTTGATCTCAACGGTCCAAGCTCCGCCAGCGCCTCTAGCTCCAGCTTTAACTTGCCCATGAGACCTGCTCCCTCAGGCGGTCTACCTCCACCTGTTCCTCGCAAGGAGAGTGTTGATGATGTCAAGAAGGAAAATCGTCGCCAAGCTACGTTCGGTGCTCCATCGAACGGTGGCTACGCGGGCGGTTATTAAACTGCTTGACAACATAGTTGTCATGCACATGTTTTGAGTAATCTAGGGCGATGGCTTTGTTCGTCTTGGCCCATATTGGCTGAAATACAAAGTCCCGTTAGTATTCAGCAGTACAGGTAAGATATGGTATGTTATGTTGCGAAAGTTGAACTGCAGATTTCCCGCATGTTTTCTGTTTACTACGAGTCTTTTCTTTGTCATTTACAATTCTTTTTTCTTCCTCTTCTTCTGATTCTTTGCGAACATTTCGAATGTAGGGCTTGCAATTTGCGTGGATTTGGGCATGGGGTGCGTTTGTGTGGATATGAATGCGTGTGTATGTGCGGACGAGGATGGCTATGTAGGACTTTTCACAGCTTCATCAGACTACGCGATTCGTTGTATTGGTCTGCGAGGAAGGGAGAACGGGGCGGATTTTCAGTCACTGTGGAAATCGGTGTTGAATCAGAGGAGGATTCATAAGCAGAGGTGCTGGGCTGGAGATGAGGTTGGCTCGGTCAGTCAGCAAAATGCAGAGGGAAGGAGGCGCTTTGAGTGCAATAAATAAGACGGACGAAAAATGGAAGATGGAAAACAATGACGTATCACCGCGTCTA
This sequence comes from Xenosphaeropsis pyriputrescens, assembly GCA_022609375.1. NCBI lineage: Eukaryota > Fungi > Ascomycota > Leotiomycetes > Phacidiales > Phacidiaceae > Xenosphaeropsis > Xenosphaeropsis pyriputrescens. The sequence continues at coordinate 64,478 of JAGKQE010000026.1, forward strand.
GGCGTCAGGTGTAGTTGATGCATAGGCTTCGCGCATTCGACTGGGATGTCATCAAAAATACAAATTGACCATTACAATTTGTGTTTCTATTCCCTTCCTTTTTTTTTTTTTGAATCCCCACTGTGAAATTATGCTTAAATCCACGTGGCTACCCCATGTGCGTTGAGGCGGCTTGGGACGGCTAGGAGGTGATAGCGCCATCCACAACCCGTTCCTGTCTCCCGCTGCTCCCTGCCGTCTCTCGCTAGTGACTTGCTTATGATTCTCTGCTTAGAGGGTCTATACAAGGACTGCTTCCCTATACTGGGCTTGTGCTAGACTATCTAACCTCCTTGGATAGAGGCATATCCCCTTACAGCTTTATATAAGTGTTTGCTTGCACTATTGTTAACCTTGGTTGTTATTGGCTATATAAGTTGTTGATATCTCCTACCTGGATGTTAGAAAGTATATAAATTGTAATAGCCTTGAATGCTCTATAGAGCTAGGAACTTGAGTTATATTGTTTATATAGTTAGTATCTATCTAATATACAATAACTATGTGTATATTTATAGGTATAGGTAAGTTAATACAACTAATAGCTAACCTAGAAGGGCTCTTGATATCTAGGGGTTAGACACGATGTTATATACTTGTATATTTGCTATTTGTACTATAATAGGTAAGGATTAGTTCGAACGCATATATATACTAGGTGTATCCTTGCTATTTATATATATGCAATGCACTTGTTGTATCTACTCCACTTGTATAAGATAGAGCTATATAGTTTTAGACACACTTGTTAGGTTATTGCATTGTTAATAGGGGTTGTAGATATCTTGTGTTATTACTCTATTAGATATATATTCTACTACACAGAGTATAAGTAAATCTATATTTACACTATGTAACTAGCAGTGAATGTAAATAAGATAGTAAATACCAACAAGTATATATATAACCAAATGATATCTTAGACAAGAAGGTTTTAGAAGAGCATTACTAATGCGCTTTGTATCTACTTGAAAGCTTAGATAAGTATAAGTAGATAGCAAATACTACATTTTTTAACACAATAGATACTCTATAGAACAACAAGTTGACTGCTATTACACAAATGTTAACACTCAAGTGTGAAAACAGTGCAACAACGATTGCATGAATGCTGGCAAGGGAATTCTGTAATTAGTTCCTAAATTTGTGACTTGCTTGTGGTGAGTAAATAACAACTGCATGTAATAGAGCTGCCATTACTTCGCTTTGTTTGGAAGCTACAGGAAGGATAGGTGAGTGATTTATAGGTGGCATAGAAGTAAATACTGTGAGTACTGCCTGAAACTGTTGACTGAAGTTGAAGACTACCTGGGAATATTTTGGAAGTTTGTAACGAGCATAAAGGTATAATCAATGAATGGACAAACCCTTGACTTTTGTGATTCGGCAGACAAACTACTAAAACATTCTAATAAGTCATTCATGCAACCTTCACATAGCTCCTACCAATACTCTCTGATGTTAAAAGTCACATCATAATCTTAGTAAGAATAGATCTACTCAACAAAACCCCTCTTATCATTCCTATCTATCAAGACTAAAGGTCGTATACACGTGAGCCCATCATTCTCCCCAGTAGCAAACCCATGCCAAAACAAAGAGAATCATGAATCAAGGCCATACACGCCATGAGAAAATCGCCTCAAAAGAGATGTAACGACGTGAGCAAAGTAGACCAACTTTTTGTAAGAAGTTTCGAAAAACTCGATAACCGAGAACCCCGAAAGCTCTGAAAGGTCAAGTTGTTTAACCTTGTTGTCTTCTTCTCTTTCCGACTTGGGCGGTGAAACCAGTCTTGATAGCAGTAACGGAACGTCTGGATCCACAAGAGTTGCAGGTGATGAAGTAAAGACGGTTCTCTCCCTTGTTGAGTTCGGTATCTGGTGATCTACAGGTTTTGCAGGTGACATATTCCACTGTTGTTTATTAGTCATGACCCCGAGAATTATGGATAGCAAAACTTACTGATATATCTTCTCAACACGTTCTCAATCTGCTTCTGTTGGAAACGACCCTTGATAACCAAACGTCTGCTACCGTCCACGGATCCAGAAGTACCCAACTCAGAAAAGAGATATGAGGTAACGTGCTCATCCGTTCTCTTCATTCTCTTGCAAATCTCGGCAATGTTGGCGAAAATAGTCTTCTTGTTACCTTCACGGAGACACTGTGGAGGAGGAATCTTGTATGACTTGGATCCGGAGCTGGCGTGATCTGGGTTCTTCTGTGCAAGCAAGCTGAAGAATCTCTCGAGGAGAAGCTCGTAAGGAATGGACTTGGTCTCTTCATGTGCCCAAATTCCGGTTCCCTTATCCATGTCTCCCTCAATCACAGCATCCTCGACTGGTGCCTCACCAGCCTCACCACCTTCGATGTCGAGTGCGGCAAGCTTGGCGGCGAAATCATCCTCGGCAGCACCCTCCTTTGGAACCTTCTTCTTCTTCTTCTTCTTCATACTAAGGTCGAGTCCTCCATCGGCGGTAGCACCCTCCTCACCCTCAGCATCCTCAGTCTTTGGCTTCTTGGACTTCTTCTTCTTCATACCCTTGAGCATGGAAGCAACATCTTCATCATCAGCCTTCTTCTCGCCGTCGTCAACAGCTTTAATCTTGTTAGTCATAGTTATACTCGTTAGAATAGACGTGGTAGATTTACTTGCTGAGTGAGACATTGCGGAGTCCTTGGTATCGTCGTGTCCTGCGTTATCCATGGTGACTTCTCCGTTCTCGTCGACAATGGTGGTTCCTTCGCTGAAAGCAACCGATTTGCGAGGCTTCTTCTCTGCCATGGTTTCCTGTCTTATGTCAGCCCCTGGTCGCGCTCCGAGCACGGTCACATTTCACAAAGATGCCTTGTGAAATTTGGTGGGGTTCTGTGGGAAGAGGGCAACTCACATCGCCCGCCATGATTGCGGTTTCTTTACGCGACGAAGACGTGTAACTGGGTTATGATGCGCTGATAGATCGCAGGTCGCAGGTGGTAGATGTAAAATGTCGTGTACTGTGATGTCGTGGAGTCGTTCTGTTGTACTGCACAATTCGCCGCTGCGTTGCGTTCAAGTTTAAAGATTCACGGTGCGCTTCTGACTCAACGTAGTCTCTGACTCAGCAGCCAATCAGCGTGCAGCACCGCCTTTGCCGAACTGCATCACCAATTCGTATTAAGCTACTCCACAGCTACCTTGGAGGGGATTCTTGAGTAGACAAGCAACATCGTCTCGCATCGACATTGGAAGAGGTGCTCGCAGTCATTCAATGCTTCTCTTTCTTCTCTCATAATCCTCCGAATTTTTATCCCAAACCCACCTCACCGCCATCTTTCACCAGCTTCGCAAATCATGTCCAATTACGATTCCTACATCATGAACGAACCACGAGATTCAGATCGAGATGATGATGTCGACTCTTTGCCTTCTTCAGTAGGCAGCAGCGAGATGGGCTCAGAGGAGGAGTCGGATGCTGAGAGAGAATGGAACGAAAGCTTGCAACAATTGGAGCTGCTGTTGACTATGGTCGTTGTACCTTACTTGGGCAAATACTTTGGTAGAAAGTGTGCATACTGGAGTACGTATACAATTCCAGTCTTGGAAAATGATCTTTGATCTTGAAGCAGAATTTTGACTGGTCACTTGTAGGTTGGGCGAAATATATGGAGTGGATGTTCCCTGTTAAGGTAGAATACACCAATCAAACCGCATCTAAGGTAGCAGGAGCAGTCGAGGCCGCAGCGACCTTATAAGATGATTCAGGTTCATACGATGTCTATGGACAGGACGTGAATGGAAGAGATGATTGAGCACAGCAACGGCGTTCGGATGGTTTGGGCGTTTTGGAGGTTAGCATTGTAGAATTTATACTTCTTGATGAAGTGAAACTCAGAAAGAAGGATTTGAAGAACATGAGACAGTATCAAGTTGCTCAAAGAATACGGTTCAGACAGCCAAGCTGGATGTGATACGGATGCAATATGGATGTTCACGATGCTATTTGTCCATAAAGCTCGAGGCGGTGAGCGGTGATAATTGCAGATAGGTACAAATATCAGAAGAATGAGTTTATAGGATATCATGAGAAGCTCAGAGTGCCATTTATTGTACGATGAAAAGTACAATTCTACGTTGAGCACCTCGAAATGCTGTTGCGTTGAGCTCTTATGCATGTAAAGCTACCCCTGTATGCCAGTCTTGGCATCGCGTCTCCTGCAATCGCGTCTAACAACACAATAAACTACATCTCAACCCATCAACCTCAAATTCACCACCACCACTACCCGAGCAGACGCTTCTCATGCTCCTCTCGTCATCAGTCTAATCCGCTCATCTCCCATTGATTTCATCCGCCGCAAATCCGCCTACCCACGATGACAGAGACTCTCCATAATGCCCCCATCGTCCTCGATAACGGCAGCGGTACCATCCGCGCCGGATTCGCAGGTGATGACCTCCCAAAATGTTATTTTCCCTCTTTCGTGGGCCGTCCGAAGCACTTGCGTGTACTAGCAGGTGCATTGGAAGGAGATGTGTTTATTGGGAGCCGTGCGCAGGAGTTGCGGGGTTTGTTGAAGATTAAGTATCCGTTGGAACATGGCATTGTGACGGATTGGGATGATATGGAGAGGATTTGGGAATTTGTTTATGGCGAGGGTCTGAAAACTCTCAGCGAGGAGGTAAGTCCATGAATTTTGATCGGGTCTATAAGTTGGTGGGAAATTGCGGTGATGACTACTTTTTTTGCCTAGAAGGATGACTCTGACTTTATGTCATTCTTCGATGGTGGCTTTTTCTTTCGAGAAGACTACAACGGTATCTGAGCAAACGATTGGAAATTCATGTGGTAGAAGATATCTTAGAAGCATATGCTAATTACCAACAGCATCCCGTTCTCCTCACAGAGCCCCCCTTAAATCCTCGTTCGAACCGTGATACCGCTGCGCAAATTCTTTTCGAGACATTCAACGTACCCGCGCTCTACACATCGATCCAAGCTGTTCTCTCACTCTACGCTTCAGGTCGCACTACTGGTATTGTTCTCGATTCCGGTGATGGAGTTTCACATGCGGTGCCAGTATATGAGGGTTTTGCGATGCCCTCATCCATTCGAAGAATAGACGTAGCTGGACGAGACGTGACGGAATACATGCAGACACTCCTCAGAAAATCTGGATATGTGTTCCATACCAGCGCAGAGAAGGAGGTTGTAAGGATGATCAAGGAGAAGGTGTCTTATGTGGCTGCGGATCCTAGAAGGGAAGAGAAGGACTGGAGTGGTGGAAAGCGAGATGAGAAGAGCATGGAATATATCTTGCCAGATGGAAACAAGTTGAAGGTATTTCTTCTTTTCTTCATGTTTACAAATGCTAATGTCTATAGGTCGGTGCCGAACGCTTCCGCGCCCCAGAAATTCTCTTTGACCCAGAAATCATTGGTCTTGAGTACCCAGGTATTCATCAAATCGTGGTAGATGCTATCAACCGCACTGATCTTGATCTTCGCAAATCGCTTTTTGGTAACATTGTGTTGAGTGGTGGAAGCACATTAACCAAGGGTTTTGGAGATAGATTGTTACATGAAGTACAGAGGTTAGCGGTCAAGGATATGCGTATCAAGATCTTTGCGCCACCAGAGAGAAAATACAGCACATGGATTGGAGGCAGTATTCTTGCTGGTTTGAGTACATTCAGAAAGGTATGTTTATTGTTAAGTAATAAACAGATCTTCAAAAGGCTAATAATATGATAGATGTGGGTCAGTATCGATGATTGGCATGAGAACCCAGATATCATCCATACGAAATTCACATAAGTGCCATGAATAGAGGGTAGCAGAAAGCTGTGAAGAGGCAACTTCACTCCCACACGAAAGGAGCAATCCAAAGACTTCAGTTTAATAATACCACCTCACGACAATCCCGGATTTGGTCTTTGTATATGGGCATCTGACGTGCGAACCATCGTACAGACGCCCTTCTAGCGCTCAAATTTCTTTCAATTCATAGCTTGTGGCGTTCTGGAGCGTTTGTATTAAGAAGAGGGAGAAGATGTGTGAGCATCGACAGCAGAGCAGAATGGGGAATGGGTGTTTATGATGGAAGATAGTCAAGATGTAGATGAAGTAGAAATGATACCCCAGACATCAAAGATGGTATTCAGTTGTCATTCGCTATGTAAAATTTAATGACTCTTGCTACCGACTAGTCCTCTTCCCTCTAATTTTCTGCCCTTCAGTCCTTCTTGAAGTATTCCTACCAAGTCATCTAGTCTCTCAACCACTATATCGGTGTGTTGATGCTAATGGAGGGAAAAAGAAGTCAGCAAAACTTTTACTTTTGAAAGGCCGGGTTTAAGCTCAAGGGATTTGAACTCTGCAGCCAATACCAAACGCTACTCATCATAGAAGCCAAAACACATACCTCAACCAAATGTCTATTCACATCATTAACCAACAACACCGTCGTTGCCCCAGCCCTATAACCTGCCGTCATATCATCGACACTATCCCCCACCATAATAACACCCCTCGGCGCGACTCCCCAGCTCTCACAGATATGCAAAATACCCGCCGGGTGCGGTTTCGGGGGTCTGAAGTCCCTGGTGACAATAGGATGGAACTTGCTACCGGCCAAGAACTTCTTGAGCAAGTGCGCAACCGGAGTATCGAAGTTGCGCGTACAGATGCCCATGGGCAACTGGTGCGTTTCCAAGAATGTGATGAGGGTCAATAGGCCTGGTTGCGGGGTCTGAGAGGTCATGGCCTGGCGCTCCACGGACCGGATCGCTTCCATGGCCTCTTCTTGAGCTGCAGTGGGCATTGCGTACACATGCTCGAGGATGTCCACGTCTGGCGGGCATGAAATTGCTGAGCGCATCTCGCCGAACATGTAGGTTTGGGGCTCGCTGGAGGAGGGGTTAGCACGTGATTGTTTGACTTGGTTGAGAAGTTTGAAGAATGGAAATCTGAACGGTCTCCTCAAAAGAAACCAAAGTTCTTGAAGTAAAAGTAAAAGGGTTTTGCTGTGATCGAAGCCAGAAATTACTTGTATCCCGAACAAGGATAGAGAAGCCAAATACAAAACCGTGACCAATTACACTCACCTTTTGCAGAATGAACTTAAGGACTTTAGAACTCACCACAAAGTCCCATCGACATCAAAAACTACACCTTGTAGAATTGACTCATCGGCTTCAAGAACATGGTCTTTCTTCCCCAAGGGCGCGAATCTCCTCGCCTCGTCCATTCTCGGCCTTGTTTGGCTGAAGCTGCGAGCCCGTGAGCTGAAAATTTGGCTACGAAATTGGTTGTGAAAGGGTGAGGGTATTTTGGGGGTAGGCGACAGCAGGCGTCGAAAACAAATTGTTTGGTGGATTGGAAGGCGCATGTGAATGGTTGGAGAATCTGGGGATGATTGGATTTGAGAGGACTGGGATGATGATGCTGATATGGAGAGTGGATCACGTGGCCTGGTATGTAAGGCATTTTAGTCTCGGCGTGCCTATTTTGGGTACTGAGGTCATTGTAGCTTTAGGGAGAGATATTTAGGACTTGGAGATTTTTGTATGTATATTGACGAGACGGATAACATTTGCCACTCAACATGACTTTTCATTGGAACTGAGAGTTTCAAGTGTTGAGGTTATGATTTATCCAATTTTAAAATGCTTGTTTTGGGTATTCTCCGTCAAGATGCTTTTGATGGATTGAAAAATTATTTAAACGTTGAATTGTAACAGAGAAGACAGTAAAAATTCCTATTGGATAAGTCTTTCTGTCGGTATATTTATCTAGATATAGTTCAAGAGCTAGCCAAATTTCCTACAAACGTTCGATAAATTCTTTTGCAAAGTTTCAAACACTTGATATAGGAGAGTTCTATAAAGGCAGTATAAGGTTATAAAAAGCACAATGTAGTTAAGAATCTCAACTTGAACTCTATAGTAACAACATACCTATTATTAATATTCAAAGTCAATACTACAAGTATAAGCACTTTGTAAACATTGATTTCCCAAATATAACCACAAATAGTCATCCCAATTGTAATAGCTAATGCAACTAGGATAAATATTATAAATTTGCAATAAATCAACAAAGATAATCTATAAAACACTTAAGATAAATATATAGGATAGATAAAACAAGATTTATAGCTATATATAGACTATAGAGAAAGGTTATATAGAAAAGTCGAGTTTATATATAACTCCTTATTATATATATTGAAACCTAAATTAAAATCACAGCAAGATATAGGTTATAAAATAAAACTAGAACCACAAGTAATATAGAACAGCATTCTATAGACAAGATCAAGTAGTATTATTGCAAATTGCGTTTATAGTTGTTGCAAAAAGCCTAGTTTATAGCAAGAACTAAACAATAGCAAGAGTGTAAGGTTGACTGTTCCTAAGCATTATATATAGAGGAGTATCTATCGAGCTGTTTTTCAAGTGCAAGTAAAACAAATAGCCATTGTATCTTTACAATGGTGTATTAAGTATTGAATCTAAATGTGTAGATTACTTCGCCTCTTAAGATATCCACTATTCTCTAGAGAAAATATTAGGATAACCAGTTGTAACTTTTATACAAAGACATATCAAGTTACCAATTGTTTTAGCTTGATGGAATTATTTTGAATTTATTGAAAGCCAATGTTTGGTGGACGGTAGGCAAAAGTTGATGCATACAAGCAACTGCAATATAGACTTGTAAGTTATATGCCAACTACTCTCTCTAATACTGTACTGTATTCATACCCTCTTGAGTTACTTGATACAAGTCTTGATCACTCTTGTGTAATAGCAGTCTTGAAATTGTGTGATCTCTTAACGCAAGTGATAGAGACTGTATTCATAGCAAACTCCAACTTGCAAACCGCCATTGCAGAATATGAGAAGGTACCATAGGACTGGTTCACTCTTTCTCTTGCGTATTTTGACCTCTCTTTACCACAATTTGATTCTCCTGCGTCCAGATATTGTAGTAAATCCGCCTCATCTTCGTTTCAGTCTCACCACCATCTCAGCTCCCGTTGTCATCCATATGACCAGTCTTACCTTTTCAGATCACAAAGGATACACATCTTCCCATGCGCCTATTCACACCCAAACACTCCCCTCCACATCGCCAACCAAGCGCACCGCAAGCCCCTCGCCCAACTTCCCCACGAAACCCCACACCCCCAAGCCGGCCGCACGATCCTCTTCCCCCAAGTCAAAGTCAAATCACGTGGACCATCTCCTCGCGCCTCCTGCATCATTCTCCCGCTGCATGAGCAAATCATCTGACCGAGCCCTGCACAGCTCACCAACCCCATAGCCATCCTTTGTAGACCACGTCAACGAGCTCTTCACATGACCATGCGGTATTGGCGTCGGACCACGATGTACAACGTATGGGAGTTCGTCCACAAACGCATCCAGCCTCGGCCAACGCCTGAGCCGAGAAACGGTCAGCAGACGTAGATGTCAGGCGTGCGGTTGGTCAGTACCTAGGTACCTAGCTCAAGGGGTCGGTTGGTGTGGCGGATCAAGGCGTCGGCTACCACCGAGTCTACTGTACATAGTACATACATCGTGCTATTCGTGGTCATGGCCAGGGCCAGAGAATGGGATAGGTATGAATAGAATAGAATAGGTACTGAGATGGGAGAGAGATATGGTGATGCTCTAAGAATACTCTAGCAATACTCTACTTACTTAGTTGCAGTCTGACAAAAAGAATTGAGATGGAAATGCCACTGTTGCTTCCTGGTTGATTATTCATGTTCCATGAAAATACGCATCTTCAGGACCGAGCAAAGTGCGCTCCTCTGTATTTTACAGATCAGATGGAATACAGGTATGGATGGCGCGCATAATGTATCACAGCTTCCAACGGTAGAACATCAAGATCGGAGTCGAGTCAAAGGATTCGACGAGGACGATGAGGACGAAGAGGATCAGGATGGCCGAATCCTGCATGACAGAGGAAAGGAGATTGCATCAGAAATGCGGGGAAGCGAGGGGGCGTTAGCGTGCGCCTTATGGGAGTGGACTTGAACTTGAACTTGGACTTGGACTTGGAGTCTGAGTGCAAGCGCCGAGTTCATTCGATGCTTCGAGTAAGGGGTGTGAGTGACGGCGGAATGGAATGAGGAGTTATGAATTATTCTACTATGTACTATGTACTCTATGGGTAGAGTATTTTCCTGCTTCACCTTTGTATTTTCGGTATATTCTATGATATCTATATCTATTATAGCTAAGTATGAATATGAATATCACAGAAATTAGGGATTTGGCACTCCACTTGAAATAGCTGTGTACAGAAGCTACTCCACCTCCCACTTACTTATGAATATTCATGATCTACGAATACAAACACCGAAATGGCAGGACACTTACAATTACAGTAGTGCACTTTGCTTTAATTGTTAACTGTAGAACGAGCAAAAGCAATTTCTCAAGGCGAGAAGGAATTTAAAGTCGGCGATCAGCCGCTCATAACCGGCTCGCAGCACCGATCACTGGTAGGCTTCTCATACGCACAACAATTCACTTTTTGACAGATTTCCTGCCACCTGACTACTTCTATGTAAGTCTGTAACTCAGCCATCAATTTCTTTTTTCATTTTCATTTTCATTTTCATTCTTTTTTTCCTTTTCAAAAAAATTTGCCTGTCAGACGCCACAGCCATCCCCATTCTCTTTCCTTTTCCAAGGGCGTTTAAATTTAAATTTAAAATTTAAAATCTTAGTTTTTCTTCCCTCCCCCTTTAGTCCCCCAAATAAGTAGCATCCCCCCTGTCGACCCACCCCCAAGCCTGATTTATTCTGGGGAAGAAGAGGAAAATTTCTGTTCTGGCTAGATTCCTCCCATGCATCAAGAACAGAGCGGAAGTCAAGCAGAAACACAATGGAATGATGCGATGATGCGAGCCTTAGCGGTTGGCTTAGTGGGTGAGTCAAAATCGAGGGGAGGGCAGGGAGGCGAGCGCGGATGAGGGATGAGAGATGAGGATGAGGATGGGAATATGAACGGACGCGCGCTCGGGACAATTGGCACTTGGCGCCCTCTTTGCTGGGTGGGTTGGGCGCTATGGGCGGTGGGTTTCCGTTTCTGTTGCGTTTTGGGTGGAGTTGGTGAGTGGTGAAGTCTTGAAAGTTGGATGAATACGGTATGGCTATGTGAATAAATACGAATATGCTTGACTTCACCTGTTCTTGGGGCCATGATGAGGGGAAGGAGATTTTTTTGATTTCTTGATTTTTTGTTGGTGACGGGTTGATGGAATGCGGGTTGGGTACGAGTGGGTTTGGGGGGTCGAGTTTTCATTGAATTCCATTCCATTCAATTCAATGCTGCACCATTATGTTTGCATATGTAACTATCGATATCCATGATACAATAGAGTATGAATAGATTCGATGTCTTGTTTCTTCTTCTTCTGGAACGACTTGAGTTATTAAATTGCGGGTAGAGAATCTCGGTACTCGAATGTAGTTTCATGGCAGACTTCCTTTTTCTTTTTCTTTACCTCTTCCTGGACCTCAATCTGGATATTCCTGAGGCTGGTCGAGAGATTTATTGTGGAATTGAGTACCGGTATGAGATGATATGTATGAGTGATATACGGCATGTATTCTAAGAATAGATAAGCGGTGGTTGAGATTCAGATCAGAATGAGGAGAGAATGAGGACGAGGATGAGAATGAGAGCGACGTCGAAAGAAACATGATCAGATCTACTCCATACATGCAGCGTGATATGTACTGGATTTACATAATTGTGGTAGAGCCTCAAGAATACCTAAAGATTTTCTTGATGAGACAGGATTCTTGAGGCCCACGTTCTTCGTCTTGCTCTCTCCACAGGTGAAGCTTCCATGACTTTTCCACGAATCCCACACATGATTTAAGTGGGAAGATGTGGTGAGAGTAAGTAAGGAGAGGTCTTGGAGGTGAAATTGCCGGAGTAGGAGATTTGAGTAGTGATACTTGTGTTCTGTATAACCTTCTGATATCAACGAAGAAACAAAGAGATGAATCAGAATAGAGGGCTACAAAGGGTGGACTGTAAGACAAATGCAATGGGTAACGGCAGATCGGTTCATTGCTTTGTGTGAGTTCAAGTGAGCAATTTGATGATGCTTTGATAGATCACGGACTCTTGATGAGTGCTCTGTTAGAATGCCTCCTTTGACTTTACTTTGACTTTGACTTTGACTTTGACTTGACTGTAACCATCTACGATCATCTGTGACCATCTGTGACATCTGTGACATCTGTGACTATGACTGAGACGAAAGTCTCCCCTCTCTTCCTCCTTCGACCATGACATTTCCATTACCCCCATCTTACCCCATAGCAACATTGCCGGCCCGCTTAGTCACCACATACCCAGAACACCTGCCCCATGCCCCCTGTCCATTGGCCAGCCTCGACGGCACTATTACGAGAAGTTTTCTTTGGCCTAGAGACAGCCAGACAGCACATGATGAGCTATGGCAATACGCTAACAGCTAACTGCAAAGCGCATCATACCATCGTGAGAATTTGCAAAGGAGTGTTGCATAGTTATGGGGCGAAGGCCAGAGAAGAGTCATCTGCCTGGCAAAGGCGTGCGTATCAAGCAGGATTGTGAGGATGACTAGGACGACTGTTTGATATAAGACGTTGATGTATTTCCACTAACTACTGACAATTGACTACAGGACTACTCATTCTATATTATATCAAGCATACAGATTATTATACAAGATACATCTATACATCTACACATCTACGGATTCATACTATATCTACATACAACCTCAAGCCAAGTACTACTCTCAAGTACTGTCAACACCCACTACACTCGTTCACCACCCACAACCATCAAAATGCCTTCGTACCAAATCAACGAGCCTCACCCAACCGTCCGCACCAACAGATATATCCACGCTGGCCGCGGTGGATCAGGAAACCTCTTCAGAGCACCAGAGACCAGCACCGGCGCAACAGCCCGCGGACCAGCCTCCCTCTTCGCCCACGGCCTTCCAGCCAGCAGCAAGAACTTCAGTGCCGGCCGTGGCGGTGCCGGCAACATCCATCCAACAGCCCACAAGGCCTCCTTCGACTTCGACGAGGAGTTGCGTCTGCAAGCAACCCGAGACTCCATGAAGAGCGCCCATACCAGATGGCACATCGGCCGCGGTGGTGCTGGCAACTTGGCCAGCGAGCGTCCATCGTCGTCGTCGTCGTCGCGCAAGAACTCCTCCAGCTCCGTCAACTCGAATGACTCCGTCAGATCGGCTGGCTTCTTCAAGAGAATGAGCGCCAGCATCACTCGCCCATAGATGCTGTACATAAACCATCTCTACCTCTCTTTGATCTTTCATCAAGCATAAGTCAGCGGCTCTGGAGTTTACAGCATTCTCGGCTTGCATTGCATTTCCTTTTTTGCTTTTCAACAACACATTTCATCTCTATCATCACATCGCATCGGGGCAAAACCGGGAAGGAAATCAAATCAAAAGTGCTTTATTTTTATTTATCAATCGGCGTTCAACATATACCATACTCTCAACACAACATAACGACATAACGACTAAGGCGCGAATTACCCCCCCATACAGAAAAGCGGCATTGGGAAAATGTACAGGTCTATATCGCCTCAAGACACCCTCACTCGCTCGTGTGTCTTGGTGATCTTTTGCCATAGGATATTGCACCTGAAAAATATGATACCCCATTTTTTTGTTTGGTCGCGTTTGTAGTTTAGCATACGTTATATAGCTAGCGAATTAATATTGCCTTTTAACAAGGACTGAACATTTTCACAAATCTTGAATTTCTCTTGCTGAGTGACTCATTAATTTCGTGGATTCGTGAATGGGAGTTGAGGGGTTACGCTGTGGTTGTTGTGGTTGTTGTGGTGTTTGTCAATGCGCCATGAACATGAGCATTATGTGCTTCGCACGACATCTTCATCATCCCGCACGCATTCCTCCCTTTACTCTCCTATTCAGCCTCTTCCTCTCCTCGGTCAACATATCTCCCTCCCATCATGTCAGTTCATCTCCAGCCCTTCTCTTGACTGCAGAATCCAGTCCCAGCTCCCTTCGCACACCGCATCGAATCTCATATCATATGTGTCCCCTTACCCACGCCATCTCCATACCCCACACTTCAGCCCTCTCGCCTGAGCCGGTTCGGTGCATGTCTCTCGTTCACCCATGCAACCCCATACCCATCCAACACACACACACACACACACACACACATTCACATTCGCACTCAACGCATGCAGACACTTGCTTGCTTGCATATTTACTTGCTGCCCACTCACATATATCCTACAATATGCAGGTGGAATGCGGAATTACCTCTTCATCTGCCGAGACGATACGTAATGGGTTGGGGTGTTATGTAATAAGGACGTTGTCTTGGGGTTTTATGTGGGTTCGGGAGTGAAGGATGATGAACATGGCTATGCTCTGGAAGGAACAGTGGTAAGTTGAGAGGGTGTACTGTGATGTACAGCTCTGGCACTCTGGGAACATGTCTCACGTCCTCTACCTAGTGACTCGATGACGCTCTGCATAACTTCACTTGAAGATTGTACAGTTATGAGACAGCCTGTCACTTCATACGTACTAGTTAGCAAGTAAGTGTGCATGATTGTTTACATCTGGGGAAAAGAGTAGAGTTTGTGGGAATCGAATCGAAATGCTATGCTACTGTCCATGTTTCCTTCATCCTCATCTCTCTTCTCATACCCACCCAACTCTATCATCACCATCTCGTTCAACACTACAACTACATAACTGCAAGCAAGTCCACCTTAAACCACAAACTCCCTCCCGACATGCCTTTCCACCTAATTCAACCCAGCCAAGCACAACGCACAAAATACCCTCAGCTTGCTGTAGACTGCTTTCTGGGCCCATGGCCTTATCCGATACCGGATAGATAATACATATGCATGTAGGATCGACGAGACCATATCCCAGAAAACACTCCTCCAAGATATCAATATCTCCAACATCCCTCGATGATGGCCAGGCTCGCCATAGATGCCAGCAGGTTGCCTCGCAAGACAAGAAACGGGTATGTTCGTTGGTCTGTTGCCAACTAGCATGTCATATGAGCACCATGCTGTATGGAAGAACCAGACAACTGTGCATGCAGCCTGCAGTCGTGGCGGCATCTGCTTCAAGTGTGCGGGCTCGTCGAGGGGCTTTGCATAGCATTCAGTCGCCCCTGGTGAGTCTTTCTCGAGGCTGCTTCGAAATCCTTGATTCCTGCTTTGGGTGTGACAGTTGACCTGCTGTTGATTTAGTGTCGGGTGGATGGGCATGGCATTCTGGATCATGCAGATGCGGATCGAGGGGGTCTTCGCAGAGTACAGGTACTCTTGGTGAAAGGCACTGGGATATGGCCATGGCGAGGGTGTATATCTACACAGTATCTCGATCTCGAATGTTTTCTATTGCCGTATGGATGACTCTGTTACTATATTAACAGTGTCAGATTATTTGAAGACCTGCCTGGGTGTATAACCGCAAGACTCCTTGTGCGAGAAATCATACCGATGCTGGCATTTGCTTGCTCACCATAGAGCATCGGGCGAAGGAACCGGGTTGCAGAGGGTATATCCGGGTGACGGAGATGGTGATGGAGAGCAATTACCAACATGCTGCTTGAGTACCAACCAATGTCTAGACATGGATCAATATAGTTCATGTTCTCTGGGAGTGTCTTACTGAGAAAATTATCGGAAGGCCAGCATCGGCTGGACAAAGGGACCTCGCACTCGCCGGACGAGTCTTGTTGCTCGCAACTGTGCTTGTGGAACTCATGTTTCTGTATCATCCAAGTATTGGCAATTTCTATGACTTTGGAGACCACTAGAGCTGTAAGGTAGCTCTGCCCCTCTCCTCAGTAGCCGCATAGCGACGAGAATCACAGCCAAGCAAGCTGTAATCGATATAAACATCCTGTAATACGAAAATTTCTATGTCATCCACCGAATGGGGAGAGAAGCTTGCAATGCATGCCCAACGACAAATTATGATAAACCAATGGCGTAGACAGACGGCGACTAGACGGGTGGCAGTGCGGAACTCCTTTTTGACTGATTTGGTGTGATCCACTCAGATATAGCATGAGTTTGTTCCCAACCGTAAGGTGCAGACTTTCGATCCTAGATAATAGGTAGGAAGCTGAGAAGTCAAGTGGAACGTCTGTTAGCTTGTTGGTGAGTGACTTGTTCAGACGTTGACGAGAGGAGGCCTACTATGTGATCCAGCAGCTATCATGATCGGATCCGAAAATCAAGGAGAGGGATTATGAGTGTGTGTACATAATCTGCTGAGAAAGGAAGATGTGGAAAAGCTGTGTGTAGATTGGAAAGGATATATATGTGCTGAGGATAAGGGATGAGAAGAAGGATTGCTGAGATGGGAATCACTAGGAATAAAATGCAAGGAACGGAGAAGAAACGGTGGGGGTCTGTGATCTTGTTCAGAAAGCAAGAGGTATGATTTGTAATCATGAATAACTATGAGTGTTTTCGAATGGCAAAGTTTAGATATTTTTCAGACGTATTTCCTTGTTTGCGAACAGCAGGGACGCTGGAAGTTATCAAAAAAGCAGTGATGTAAAAATATTGCTCGCTCTTTCCCACAATCCTTCAGGTCTATTGAGATCAGATCTGGTAATCAGTCGAGATAATATACAATATTCATACAGCCATGCCTCATGCATTAAATTCTCATACAAAATAGGTACATATTTTTTAACCTACCAAGATACTATCTTCGGACACCAAGCTTCTTGCCACCCTTTCCGCCATGGACGTATGCAGCAGCATCATTTAGCTTCGGCGCCATTGAGCCTCCCGCTGAATGAGCTGCTCTAATTTCTCTTCTACCATCGACGATAGTGCCTTCCAATAACGCCTGCTGCTGAACAAGGAGGGTCTGCTCGCGTATCGCAGTAAGTTCGGCTACTCGCTCAGGAGTCAAACGCCATTCTTTGGGGAACTTGGGCTTCACTTTGAAGGTGTGATGACGGGTATCCAATGGAATATCCTCAAATGTGTCCGTAGGATCCTGTCATAAGTTAGAACTGATAAGTCATGAAGGAAAGAATAAACGTACTCTTGCCTCGGTCAAGAGATTGTCTACCAAATCACCCAAGTATCTCTTATTTTGCGCTTGAGATTGGAACATCTCACAACTCATTTTGATGATGTCCTTCTCTGGATTCCATCTGACACCTGCAAGTTTTCTCAACTTATCCTTCTGCATATCGGTAAGATCTGGCATATCTACTGGGCAGAATTCCACGACCACTTTCTTCTCTGCAGGGTGTTGTTCGCCCATGTAGGTGGTATATCTGAATCGGAGAGGCTCATTGAGGGAAGGAGGTTCGAAAGGCTTCGACATCTCTATAAATCGCATTAGCACTGAGCTTTAGTCACAAATAATAACTTACTGGCAAGTAATGGCATCTCCCAAGCCGCTAAACGAGCATACTCTCTCAATTCTCTGTGCTGCTCCAAATCTCCATGGGCCAAACTGGAAATATCGTCCTCCGCGAACTCCTCATCTGGTCCCACCTCCTCAGCAGCCTCCTGCCCATCTGCCCAGAAACCTGGCCTGTATTTACCCAGCTTTGGCTCCCTAAAGGGTGCCGACATCTTCCCCGCTTTCTCAACTGCGTCATGCATGACGTCTTGCATACGCTGCAAGACCTCTGGCTTTGAGAAGTGTTCCTCAAGAACTTGGGCGTCGGATTCATAATGGCGCTTCTCGAGATCCGTCATAGAATCGTAGAGGGCCCTATCATGAGGGTCGAGCTTGTTGATGAGCTTTTGAACAGATTTTGGAATTACTCGGGGCGCTGGTTCAGACGCTGGTGCCGCAGTCTCGGCGGGCGATGCTGGTGTGCTCTCGACCTTGGGCACAGTTGGATGTTCTTCATCGTATCGCATGGGGGTTGTCGCGAAGTGTCTCCGTCGGCCAATTGACTTGTAGGTATTCGATCGAGTGGCGAACCGGCATTGGCATGTCCTTGCCGTAAGGCGAAGACTTTGCACTGCGCTCGCCATGATTTTGGTTTGTGGATGGCGATGTATGATAGCTCGAATGCACTCAACGTCGATTTTTGATATTGTAGCCTCGATATTGAGGCTGCAAGAGCTCTTGGAACATCCTTTATCCGAGTATCAGATCTTGATGCCTTAGGTTAGTGATGCGATAAGCATCGCTTGTGATGGAGGCACTTTGGACATAAAAACAACAATAAATTGCCTGTTGTTGTATTTAAGGGTGTTGGTAAACCTTCGGAGGTGTTCTATTTCTGATTCCTGGTGAGTCGATCTTTTGTTTGCCCAAATCTTGTTGATTGTGCCTCTTAGTGCCTTTTCATAATCATTGGCGGCAATACTTTCACCCAAATTTTGATTCACTTGACATCGAACCCGAGGCAGTAATTTTGTTCAGGTTGCTTTTGGCTTTCGGCCGCTACCGGATGCATTCGTAAAGCATGTTAACGACGAGGAAGCAGGAGCGCTCTTGAAGGGCCGGTGCCAGATTATAGAAGAAGAGCAATCAAGTGAGCAATGGTCTGAGCAGATGTTTCCAAACCTTGACGGTGGGGTAGAGAGGTTTATATTGAGGATTAAAAATCTTGATCCTGTGAAGAGAGCTTTAATATCAGATCTTATACGGAATCTTTATCCGAACTGAGTCGGGAAGTTCTCAGGGTATCTCGAGGACAGCAAACGAGTACTATAATAACCAAGATTGATAGATAGATAGATATCATTGGATTGAACCAGGAAGGTATCGAACAAAACCTAGCTTGTTTCTACCTACTTCTTTTTTACAGTAGCAAGAGCGAATCCTTGTTTATCTATATGATGTGCCTAACAGCCTGCCAAATATCAGTAAAAGGGAGCATTTCCAACTCTTGAGAGCTGTCTTGGATTTTTTCAACCTCTTGTGTCATGTAAGTTCCTTTTTATCAGCAGAGTACGTCAAATTTTACAATGGTAAGAACTTATGTATATAATGCTAGTATTGTGATCAGAGCTTTCTTTAAGAGATACCATGGTGTATCAATGGAGAATTTCAACATACAAGGCGGGTAGTATCTCAAGTTTTAAATTTCTTCAGCAAGGATTCATAAGGAACGTTTAGCTCTCTTGTCTGAGCATTCTTGTGCAACAAATTTATCCATTATAATCCATCAGGTTCGAGATTGGGTGGGAGTTCTCTGTACCACTAAGAGATTGACAAAATCAAAGTTCTAATTTCACTATTCTCCTGTGTATCTGCTACTTCCAGATATATTATATCTCGATGCTCTCCTCTACCATTGGCAGCCTAACACCTTCAACTCAAGGGTATATATTTAGTTATAATGCAATCGTTCTTGTTGTTCTCAAAAACAGTAGTGAAGTGACTCTTGCTATTGCTCAAGTGTAGGTGTTCCTTACTACTATGCTTTGTATTAATATTGATCACCAAAGCCTATATAATGTAACAGAAAGAAGAAATAAAGGGACAAATAGACTAGCTAGGCCCTTTGATCAACTGCTAGACTTAACTTGCTATACTATGTACACCTCTATCTCCCTACTAACAATTATTATAAATAAGCAAGAGTCTTCGGGTGTATAAAAATCATCATACTTAATTGTACAAGCTATTATATTGGAGAAATATTTATTCAAAATTGACAATATCTTATAAGTAGAACCTATATAGAATTGAAACATGAGCATTTAATTCAAAGAGATTTGGTTAGAATATTGCTAAGTTAACGAAGAGCCGAAAATATAAGATTGGTGTTTTTTAATCTTACTTTGTTACTTGGAAAAATAATAACAAAAATAAATTTTTCATTTATAGTGAGAACATATTCTATTACCTATGTAAGTATAGTACTAAGAAAATAGTATAACCATGCAATGAAATCTTCATATGCCTATTTGGATCTGCTGCTAAGTCTTATATGTCACGTGGTTATATCACATACAGAAATCACATGCCTTATGTATAAGGTATATAACAGCTTCGTAGCTCATAAGGCCGTTCGTGTTACATAGCTTAGAATCCATCAATCAATCGGTACTTTGGACATGTCGGGGAAAGTTGGGTACCTCCAATAGTCACAGAGCAGATCCATTCGATGTTTAGGGAATCCTTCTATAATTCTCTTGCAATTTGCCTCTGCTCTTGTACATAGTTAATTCTGACAGCAAAGCCTGTCCGACATCTGCATTGTCTTTCACCACATGGCCGAGGTCCTTTCACGATGACTTCAAGAGCTGAGGGATACCCTCGAAGAGAGTGCTTCGTAACTATTGGAGCTACTGCAGGATTCAAGGTAGCTTCAGCACGCGATGATATTGATCCTAAACGTCCACTGACCATCCCACAGGCTCTCATCGAAGCCGTCCTTGATCCAAAATTCCTCCAGATGCTATCGAAGCTCCAGTACACCCGTCTCGTCATTCAAGCAGGCCCCGACATGCCTCATTATCACATTGCCAAACCCGCATCCTTCGAGACGAGCTATGGAATCGATATCAGTGCTTTCGATTACAACAAGACAGGCCTCGGGGAGCAAATGCGGGGTTGTCAATCAAAGCCACCTGCTGTACGCGAAGGACTGGTAATTACCCATGCCGGTATGTATCCACGATGAGCAATTGCAACGGCGGCTGACTTGTACAACAGGGTCGGGTTCAATATTAGATGCTCTCCGAGTAGGAGTTCCCTTCGTCATGGTTCCGAATCCCTCCCTGCTTGATGATCACCAGACAGAATTGGCAGTCGAGATCGAGAGTCAGGGCTATGGGATTCATGGAGACTTGAGGTAAGTGTCATCCAAGCCCCGCACGTACCTACATGGTTCTAACCACAGCAGAAATCTCGCACATGCCATAGAGAAGAATGAAAAAGAGGCAAAGAGTCGCACGGGTTGGCCCACTGTACAGCCGGCGTTGGATCCTAGTGGGCGCGGACTGGTAGGTGTGTTGGATGAGGAGATGGGATACGAAGCACGAATGAGAGAGACTCTTGATTGAGTATGCTTCGTAATCTGGTCAGGAGAACTGATGACGGAATGAGCATATCTGGAAACTAGCTATCTGCATGGCATGCTACAAAACGGCGTTTAGGCGGGTGAAAACGGAATACCAATATTGTATGGATTAGGATATCTTCCAAGTGACGTAGATTGGTGTTCGAGCAAGGAAGCGGCGTTGGTGTTGGAAAGGATGTGTTTATTAACATATCATATGAACTTTTCAGGTTATTACTGGTGTATTGCTTGCCCGAAATAAAGCTATTGGGGTATTTTCATGTACCACCATACTGCCTCATCACATTACGTACATACTCTTGCTGCACGCTGTACTCTAGTCCACGATGCACGAGGCGTGCGAACATACCCTGACAAGAGATCCATCAACGTTGCTCGGATCTCTTGGCGCTTGCTGTAATCCTTGGTATTATCCATGTACATGGTACGTTGGACTTGGTTCATTGATGTCGACGAGGATGCCGGTATAAATGTGTTTACGCCATAAGAATCAAGCATTGTGGCGTATGTATGAAGATCCTTGGCAAATGTCCTGTTGCACTTGCATAGGTAAGACAATCCGTGCTTATGGTTCCCCCAAAATACACAAGCGATGAAGTCGCATCGAAGGTTTCTAAGAAGCATCATATGTACTGCGTACTGATTTGAGAAGGCAGAGTATCTTTCCTGCAGCTAAACCGTTGAGCCTTCTTCTAAGTCTTGCAGCGCGTACGTACACCTTACCATCTATCCTACGTGCGTGTTAGATACTTCAGGCACATCACCACATATATCTTACTCTACAACCACCGCAAGCCACATGATAAATCCAAGTCCTTTGACAAGCAAGGTAATCTTACAATTCCAGGGATCAGAACTTCATATCCATGACCCCAGATACAGTATGAAGTTGACAAGAAGTACAGATTGCTCCTCAACCACCTAACTCGCCGAGCACCCCAGTAAGGCAAGGTCACTCATCCAGAGTTGTCGCGTTCACTTGCACATTGTGTCACATATCATCCTGTTGATTCAAGAGCCGACAATTCTCCGGACCTTCGGGGGAAGATGCTGAGGAGCTCCGAGAAGGAGATCATGTTGGCACCAATGCAGTGTCAGCGCCGATGAAGTGAGTCTCGTCTCATCGACATCATTGCAGTATGATCTGCGGTGGGATTGAACCCAGTAGTATCTATCTCTGAAGTCTATGAATGTGCTAAGCCTTTTGCCTTGTGGGTCGGTGGGTCGAGGAAGTCCTCGGTTGATCGGCAACGACCCCGCGTACGTTTTGTTTGCTGTTGCACTATGGAGTCGTATTATCTTGCAGGATACGCCTTTCACCTCGTAAGCAGGTTCCACATGTACATCGTATGTATGGGTTACATTTCTAGACATCCTCAAATGATTCTTCAACGTATTGCTTACTGGGCAAGCGCAGCTGCAACAGCTATTTCTGACATTGCAATTCACCTACATAGCATGTAGGCATGCAACCATGTCAAGGGATGAAGAACAACGACGCTGCAGAAGTGTTAGAAGCTCGACTTAACTCCTGGCTCCCAGTCTGCAGATATGCATGAATCTGAAGTTGCAGAGATCACCACTTTGAGTAGGAAACATGAGAAGGAGGAAGGATCTTGGGCTCCTCCTTTATCGATTACCTCCTTATATTTTCCTTGCGTCAACAGCGAACACACAGTTACCATCTTCAAGCGATACACGCCGCAGGAACTCGTCATCGGAAATGTTCAGAAGTGCTTAGTTACTTTTACTACGTAGACTTGTGTTTCCGAGATTAGGATAACATGATCACGTCTGGTTGGTGGAGAATACAGTGAGTGAAGTGATCTAACAATCGTAACCCTGAAATTCCAGTTAAAACAGCAGCAAACTACCAAGGTAAACAGCGTCACCTGACATCACCATAACAATGACTAATTCATGAATTTGTATTTATTTATTAACAGTAAGTACAGGAAAGGACGATCACAGCAACTTGGTGGCAACGGCAGTTGACAAGATTGTTAACCAACCCCTTTGACTATCCGTAAAACAGCCTACCGAATATCAACAAATGTTGTCAAAAAGACTAGAGCAACGACTTAATCTGCTGAGATACCCCGGATCCACGCTCACAGTCCCGGCAGCCCCCCATCTTACTCGGTTCTTATTCCGAAGACATGAGCTTCTAGAAACTAATATGACGAAGTAATGTCCTTCAATGTGTGGAGACAATCCGATCCGAGTCTACGAGGCCCGGCAGTCCGTAACACAGGATAGGCATCTGCTTGACATGGGCCTGTATGCAAGCCTTCCTATCCTATTTCTTTTTAGACCTCCACCTGCATTACCAGACATCTGTACTCTTGGGCCTGTAGATGTTTTATCCGTCAAAACAGCCTGGTCGTTGTCTAGGAAGAATAATGGCGAAAAGTGTGGGTTGTATCCGGGTTCCGGAGGACTCTTCTTCTTGTACTCCCGATACCTGATCACACTGACAATTGGTAAATACACGGGATAAGTAAATCATGGAGAGTTAAGTATTAACCCTGCATTACATCAACACTCTTGCATCTACTTTCTGCCATTCTTATAGTCTCGGTTGCTCTCCTTTCCCCCCAATATCAACAACAAATTACTCAATATGCGCCATACACTTGATGCGCTTCGCGCTCTTGCAGCAACAGCTTTCTTTTCCATAACATTATGTGCTCCCGCACCTCAGTTGAGCTACCAGGAAAATACTGGAGCAGTTGGTGGAATATCGCCCAGTTCAACTGCCACTGCTACAGCTATTAGTGGATCACTTTACGGAGACGAATCCTTACTTGGTGAGGCTGCTGCACCTTCACCGGTTTCTGCTGGCGATTCAGCTTTGGTTCCAGAACCCGACTACCAGTTGGTCAATGGACAAGACGCAGACGCCAAGTTGGGTCTCTACCTTGACTTTAATAGTGTGGAGAATCCACAGCCCCTTAGAGGTGGCTTAGGATCCCAAGATCCTGGTCCACGTAAGTAGTCTCATAAATAAACGCCTGCCAATTACTGAGCCAAAAAGGAACCTATGCATACGAAAAGCTCAACCCAGATGTCTATGCACCACCTGGCACAGATAGTGGATCTGTCCCTCAAGCAATGTGGCCGCTGGGACTCTCACACAACCGTCAAGGATCTGAAAAGGGAGCTGGCTGGGCACGACAACAGAACCAAGATGTTTTGCCAGCGGCTTCGGCAATGGCAGGAGTAGATATGAGACTGGCACCCCACGCTTATCGCGAACTACATTGGCACACGGCCAGCGAGTGGTCTCTAGTGCTGCAGGGCTGCGTACGACTTGCAGCTGTCAATGAAGAAGGCCAGACCTTCACCGACGACATCTGTGCTGGCGACGTTTGGTTCTTCCCAGCCGGCGTCCCACACAGTATCCAAGCCCTTGACGAAGGTTGTGAGTTCCTGCTTATCTTTGACCAGGGGGATTTCAGCGAAGACGGTACATTCCTAGCTTCAGAGCTTTTTTTGAGGAACCCAAAGGAAGTCTTGAGCAAGAATCTGCAAGCCCCTGTATCTGCATTCGATAACATTCCTAGTGACCAACTATATGTAAGTTTCAGTTGCCACTTGAGAAACATCCAACTGACAACCCAGATTTTTAACGGCACAGCCGCACCTGCTGATATCCAAGAGCAAAATGTGACCGGGCCAGCAGGCGTTCTGCCAGTGAGCCAATCGTACACATACCATTTCTCGCAACAAGAACCTTACACAGTTCCCGGTGGCTCAGTGAAGATAATCGATCCAACGACCTTTCCCATCGCCTCGATGTTCTCCGCCGCCCTTGTAACAGTGCAGCCAGGCGCTATGCGCGAAATGCATTGGCACTTGGAGTCCGACGAGTGGAACTACTTCCTGCAGGGCTCGGCGCGTATCACAGTCTTCCTCGCACCGAGCAGCTCGCGCACCTTCGACTTCACTGCCGGAGATGTCGGCTATATCCCTGCTGGCAACTCGCATTATATCGAGAACACTGGCTCTGAGGATGTGGTTTTCTTGGAGGTGCTTCAGGCGAAGAAGTTCACGGATATTAGTGTTGCGCAGTGGTTGGCGCTTACGCCCAGTCAGGTCGTTAAGGATACGCTGCATCTTCCTGATAGTTTGTTGCAGAATCTGCCGAAGGAGAAGACGTATATCAAGCCCGGAAACACGAATCTGACGGCTTTGGCGGGGAATGGAAGCGCTTATTAGATGGTTGGGATAGCGTTGGTGTAGGTTATATTGGTATGTTTTTGTATGTCCTTTTTTGAAAGGAAGGCTATATAGTATGTTTGCATCGAGGCTCGTTCTGAAATTCAAGCGATCTGAGAAAATTATTGTTATTCCGTTGTTGAATATTGTCTATTCTAACATTGCATGCCATTCTGTGTCCAAGGGTGAGTTGAAGTAGTTCAGTCTGTGACAAGCCCGAATTCACTTACCAAATTTACACCGAACCCTAGCTCCAGACGATCTGATATCGCAGTGGTGCAAGGTAGTCGAGGCCTTTATTTGAGAAGAAGTCACCCAAATCAATAAGTAAAAATCAGAATGCAGGTAAGGCAAAAAACACAAAAGGTTACTTTGGAGTCTTTCAACTCCAATTGCAGCTTCGCCGGCTTTGTAACCATGGCACATTTCAAATGCCATTTACACATATATCTATCGAAGATAACCAGTGTGATCAAGAAGAAACTTTCCAAGTGTTCCAGGCCAATAAAGATACCACTTGTACGTACTGCAATGTTGAGATTACCGGTTTGCATAGTTGCGAAGTGGAACACAAGGGAAGCATCACAGTTTGCGGTCATCTACTGTGTACAGAGTGCACGCCTCAATATGAGAAAGCTTCAAGAGAGAACGGCAACTCGTCAGATATCAAGTGCTCACTATGTGGGCAAGAAGTTCCAGAATTATATTTGCACTCTGGAAATATCGGCACGAAGTCCCTTCAATCTCTGCCAGGTGAGAATCAGAATTATTTGAGGGATGATGGCTTTTCGTCTAAAGTTGTTGCACTTGTATCAGATGTAGAAAAACGGAGACAGTCAAGAAGAGGTAAGTACAACTTAAGACAAAATCTAATTAATCGAGGCGAAGGCACTAATGACATGAAGCATTGTCTTCTCCTGTTGGACAAAGTCGCTTGATCTAGTTGGCAAGCTTTTGGAAAGGCGAAATATACCATACTTACGAATAGATGGCACTTACTCCCTGTCACAAAAACAGCAAGTGCTCAAAGGTTTCGAGAATAACCAAAAACTGCGGATCGTAATCATGACTACAGGCACAGGCGTCACTGGGTTAGTATATCATTCTCAACACATGAAAACCAAGACTTATCTGTTTGGCATTGCAGATTGAACCTGACAATTGCAAATATCGTTTATATTCTTGGACCGCAATGGAACCCTATGGTAGAAGATCAGGCGATTGCTCGTGTTCTGCGTCTTGGTCAAGATAGTCAGGTGAAAGTTGTCCGTTATGTGATGAAAGGCTTGGTCGAAGAGGTAATTTCTTATATCTACGTCGAGGTTTTCAAAGCTGACAATGACAGGGTATGCAAAGACAGCAGACAATGAAGCTCGAGTTTGCCAGGGTATGATGGCGACAGGACGAGTATTGATAATATCGAGAATCTTCAAAGGTTATGGTTGATGGTCTTGTTAATATTATATAGTGTGAATCATAATTGGAATTTCGGAAAAGGGGAATCTCTTACATTAAACCTGAAACCTAATTTGAAATTCATAAAATACTCAGTATCTCACTGGTATTATGTGGATTCAATCGCTGTTGTTGCAAACCCGAGTCAGTGAAAGCAACCCCTCCATTGATGCCAAGACACAGATTTACACCTAATTTGTGAGGCACAAAAAAGGGTCTGACTCAGTCTTTGCTGAACATCTTTCTGTTTGTGGCATGGCCGTTACCTCTTCTTGTTTCACGGAAACTCGTCCTTCGAGCTTTCAGAATTTCAGTTTGGATCTGAAAAGGCCTCGCCACAAGTCCAAGCTTCAATAACTATGGTGTCATCCACTAGTTCACCGGCAGGAATGCCTTCTCCCGACGAAAAGGGAGCTCCCAGAGTCGTTGAGATGAGAGATCTGATGCAGCCCACGGGCAACGGTGATACGATAGAAGAGCTCCATGATAATGCTTCAGAACGAGTTCCAAGTCTGCGCGAGCCTGAGGACCTTTGGGGAACAGAGCATGACTCTACCGGGTCACGAAGTAAGCTTCGTGTGGCTACTGTTATGCTTGCCCTCTACGTTAGTTTATGTCCCGAAGGACCCTACTCAAAATATCAGTGTATTTGGTTGCAATAAGACTGACAGTCTGCCTTGATAGTCCACACTCTTTATTTCAGCATTGAATTCGACAATTGTTGCTACTGCTATACCTACCATATGTTCACAACTTAATTCTGCTTCAGGATACTCTTGGATTGGGGGAGCATATCTTTTAGCCAATGCCGCTGCTGGTCCGGTGTGGGCAAAGCTAAGTGATATATGGGGCAGAAAAGCAATATTGTTGAGTGCCGTTGCCCTCTGGTTTGCCAGTTCAATAGTCTGTGCCCTTTCTCAAACCATGAAAATACTCATTATTGGTCGTGCTTTTCAAGGTGTGGCTGGCGGAGGGCTTATGCAACTGGTAAACATTGTTATCAGTGATATGTTTTCCTTGAGGTTAGTCAGGAAGAAACTCCAATATCAATATCTACTTATATGAGAGTAGGACTCGTACTTTTTACCTCGGCCTTCTCCAGATTGTCTGGGCTCTTGCTGGTGGTACTGGGCCAATACTTGGAGGTATTTTAACACAATACGCCTCTTGGAGATGGATCTTCTGGATCAACCTACCTATCACAGGTATCACCTTTGTACTCCTACTCTTATTCTTAGATGTCCACAATCCCAAGACCAGCGTTCTCGACGGACTCAAACGAATCGACTGGTTTGGAAGTCTTTCAATAACAGGCCTTGTTGTGATGGTACTCCTTGGTCTTGATTTTGGTGGTGCGACATTTCCTTGGGATTCTCCCAAGGTCATTTGTTTGATTGCCTTTGGCGCACTCATGTCTGTTTTCTTCGTTTTCAGCGAAATGCATCTTGCCAAGGCCCCAATTATGCCTTTGAGATTGTTCAAGAGCAGATCAAATGTCGCATGTCTCCTTGTTGGGTTTTTCCATGACTTTGTGAGTTCATGCAATCTCTCAACTGACATTATCTAAGTCTGCTGATTTTTCAAATTTAGGTATATATCGCAGCAGAATATTACCTTCCTCTCTTCTTCCAGTCCACTAGAGGGGCTTCTCCTCTACTTTCCGGTCTCTTGATCTTGCCAGTCACGGTCACGGAGGCAGTAACGGGAATGATAACTGGTATGGTTACTCATCGCACTGGACGCTATCTTGAGATGATCTGGCTTGGTACTGCTATTTTGACACTCGGAAATGGCCTATACATTCTCCTTGACGTGGGTGCCTCGATCGGTGAAATTGTCGGTATTGAACTTGTTGAAGGCATTGGCGCGGGCCTCCTTTTTGGACCACCCCTCATTGCTTTGCAAGCTGCAGTTTCCCAAGAGGACACCGCTACTGCAACTGCTACCCTTGGGCTATTCAAGAACTTTGCCACAGCATTGTCTGTTATCATTGGCGGGGTGGTTTTCCAAAACGGCATGCAACAACAGGTTTCTGACATCAGAGCATCAGGTCTCTCGAGTGATATGGTTACACAGCTCTCTGGAGATAATGCCGCCGCTAATGTCGAATTGATATCTACCATCACAGATGCTAGCCAAAAGCAAGCTGTGAGAGAAGCTTTCGCATGGGCTATCAGGAATATTTTCATCCTTTCCACAGGCCTTTCAGCCTGCGCAATTGTTGCAAGTCTCTTCATTTCCAAGAAGGTACTCAGTAAAGAGCACAAAGAGACGAAGACTGGGATCTCACCGGATGTTGTTCCAGAATAAGACTGACCTAGAGCTCCTCTGTAATACCGTTTGGGGTATTCGAAATCAATCTTAAATTTTTTGGGAGTACTCGTGGCTCATAAGCGTTATATTTTCCGTGCTAAGAGGGCATACTATACATCCTCTCAAATAAACGCCAAAATTTAATAGAGAACCATATATCGTTCAGACAAAAGTAAGCTGAGTTTCTCCTGTATTCGTACAGCTGTTGATACCTCTCAAGTGACGTTCTTGACCTAGGTATCTTTTACTAATGCCTGAGCATTCAAGGCCAACTCTTCTCTCCAAGAGCTTGCACGTGATAGTGTTTCGGAAATATTTTCAAACAATTGGGCTGCTGCAATTCGCTCGCTTGTTTGGGGCTTGAACATCAAACCAGAGGTCCTCGTTACGACTTCGTAATCGTGCGCATACTTGCTCACTTGATAACTTGAGCCCCACTCAAGAACATCGACGGAAAAGCTTAACGTCGATGCTATGTCCTCCAGCTGCCCTCAACATCAACCGTTCGCATTGTAGTGCGACTACATTTCAGCAAATTTGAGCATATCTGAGAGAGTTAAGTTGTGCAGCCAAGACGCTTCTACGCCTATCGGTGAGCCCATGGTGTCGAATGTATTACTTTACAGCATCCAGATCAATGATTCTCTTGATATCTGTTATCTTTTCAGCCCCAAGGGATAGTTCATGAGAATGTGTGATCTTGGCGTTTGGCTATGGTGTTCACGTCCAATGCTCGGACCGGGTGAAGGCGTTTGTGAATCTTCCTTAATATAGCCAGTTCATCGTATTTTCTGAATATAATTTCATGCAGTGTTGATCAGCTATCTTTATTTCAAGTCAACCTCTAGGCTTCGGTCCCTTCTCTTTTCCTTTCAATTCTGCTCTGCTGCTGAGTTTTGGTGCTGGAAAATCTGCAAAATGGCCTCCCTCATTGAAGCTCGTCACCATATTCAAAACCTCAGCGATGCAAAATACATTCAACATCATTGGGGCTACCCAGATCGGGCCATGCCATGTGTAAAGGATGAGGGAACCTGCGAATATCTTTCTCATGTATACTGGATGCACGATACTTCCATGCTTTATGTAAGTTTACCACCTAAAGCCTCAAGCTACTCTCTTGACGAGGGGATAGTGCACGACTGACAGATCTCACGCAGACGTTTATTTTGTGGGCCGTCATCGGTGGCCTGCTGATCATCTTTATTACCCTTCGAATTTTGCGACCAAAGGCAAAGACCCCTAGTAGACACGATTCCGAGAGCCAAAGTTCAAGGGCAGTTGGAGGACCCCTTCTTCGAGGATGGAATGCTATTGCTTCATCCTCCCGAAAGTTGCTTCTGCCGGAAACGAGTATCAAGTTGTTCGGGCATGTGACACGCTTACAAGTGCTCACCCTCTCGGTTCTTCTTATTTATCTCTTGATATTCTCGTGAGTACAAATCTCGAAAATATGACGCAAAAGCTTACAGATGCCAGTATGGTCGGTATAACATATAGAACATGGCATACCCCAGTCACAGGCACCAACCTGACCAACACACGAACCGGATTCGGTGGATTTGGAGATCGCGTTGGCGCTTTAGCCTATGCTTTGACTCCTTTGTCGGTTCTTCTTTCTAGCCGCGAAAGTATCCTTTCCTTACTCACTGGTATTCCGTACCAATCATTCAACTTTGTTCACCGCTGGCTCGGTCGTATCATGCTTGTGCAAGCCATCATCCATACTTTTGCTTGGACGCTCATCGAGGGCAGGTTCTACAAGCCTCAACCAACGACTTATCAAGAATTTATCAGCGAGCCTTACATTATTTGGGGATGCGTTGCGTTGGCATTGCTCATTTTTCTGTACATATTCAGCCTCAGAAGCGTCATTAGATTGACTGGCTATGAATTTTTCCGAAAATCACACTTCATCATCGCTGGAGTGTACATTGGCACGTGTTGGGCACATTGGAACAGATTAGCTTGTTGGATGATTGCCTCATTAGGCATAATGCTCCTGGATCGCGGAATAAGGTTACTGAGGGTAGCACTTATTCACATTGGGACTTTAGATGGGAAGACAGGTACGTTATACTCGCCATGCGAGTTATATCATCTAATCATGGCATAGGCTTTGGCTTCCACCCTGCGCAAGCCTCAATCAAATTCTTTGACGACGAACACGGAGGGGTAGTCCGTTTGGATTATACCCATAAAACCTCCTGGAAGGCTGGTCAGCATTTCTTCCTATGCTTTCCCGCACTCAGTATCTGGCAATCGCACCCATTGACTGTAGCTTCTCTTCCAACCTCAACCGCTGCGAAACAGACCTACATCATTCGCTGTCGCAAGGGCGAAACTCGTAAGCTAGGTGACCTCGCCAATGTCGCTGGTGCCGATAGCACTACTCCTGTTATATTCACGGGCCCATATGGGGAAGCGATGATAAGTGCCGAATCAGAGAATGTGCTCCTAGTCGCTGGAGGAACTGGCGTCACACTTACACTACCACTAATTTTCGAGGCCTTGAAGTTGCCATGCCATAAGAGCGTGGACATGATTTGGTCGGTGAGACATGAAAGCGACATTCAATGGATACAGCCCGAGATTGAAGAGTTAAAGTCAATAGCTGATGCATCTGACTCAAAACTGAAGATCCACATCTTTGTGACGAGAGAAGGGACCGGAAGTTCTGACACTGTAGCAGAAGAGGAGAAGAGTGCGTTCAGCGGAAACAAAGAGGTCGATGGTTCCAGTCTGGAATTTGTAGGAGAGACATTTACCATTACACGGCTTACGAACAGACACCCTGACCTGAAGAGTCTTGTTTCAAGCTATGTCCATGGTAGACAAGGGAGAACGACTGTCATTGGAAGTGGACCAGCTGGTATGGGACAGGACTTAAGGGCTGTGGTTGCGGCTTGCAATGATGGAGGAAGAGTTTGGAAAGGAGATGAGAGCCATGATGTAGAGTTGAAGTGGGACGACCGCGGATAAACGCTGCTAAAAAAATTATACATAGATGAATTACGAAAGAAGAGGAACGAGAATGAGAATGATGAAGTCTTTATTCTATCTGTGATACTATCACTAACGATCGTTGAAGAAAACACAGGGATGTGGGCCTATTTTCGGTTCTTGAAGGTGCTCCTGCAATGCACTCACAAACTTCTCCAGCTTGGCATTCTTTCTCAACTTCTTGTCCTTCACTCCATAGAATCGAAAGTCAAGATCACCATACTGCTTGAATTGCATCAGGGGCTGCATCCATTGTGGCCAGCTCCGTGGACCATCTTCCTCCTCGCCCCAGTACCCGATCCTCTCTTCTTCCCAATCATCTACATCGAAGTCGAGATATATACCATCGTCACAACGTTCTAGTGCAGTTAGTCTTAACAACTTTGATATTAGAAGATGAGGCTTACTAGGTAATGCCATCGCCAAGCCAATTCTAGGCCGCTTCTTTTCCTTCAAGTCTGAGATCCCAACATCCCAACTGATATTGCCTTCCGGCCGCCACTCAAACCTGACTTGCCACCGATTTCCCATTCGGTCTGCATTCTGTTTGTAGTAACAATTCGAATAGTAAAATCCGATTTGGGCCTTTGCGTACGGTGTTCTCTTCTCCACCTGCAGCCCATGCTCGTCGTCGATTTCCAACTCTGCCCTCTCAAATGTGAAAGAAAAGTAGTTCATTAGATGCTCAAAGGGAGACTGACAGTCAGACCCCTGGACGATAACGGTGTCGCTACTGAAGTAGGGGAGGGCGAGGCGGAGATCCGTGATAGCTGCACGATCTTCCTCGGCCATTCCAAAGATGAATTCCGCGGCGACGTCCATATCTGCGAATTGGAAAGCATTCTGGGAGAAAAACCGGAATTTGGCGCTGACTGTCGATATTTCGGCTGTTATTTGTTTACATACTCGCATGAGGCTGGCGTTTAATGTCTTAGATGTCGCTATAGTGCAGCACTTCTCATGATCAGCTATTCCCGGAGGACAAGCTGAGCTGGACCATGGCTGAAGGGCGTCACAGAGATAGTACTTGTATTTTGGCTGACTTTTGCCTTTTGCTGGATGGTCGCGGATGACATGCAGAACATCGCCAGCGAACACTTCCCGCCAAATTAGATCGCGAAGTTCTCCGGGGAGATCTAACAATGGAGAGGATTGAGACAAATTTCTGGAAGCTCGAGTGATTGCCATGATTTCACTTGGAGTTGGAAAAGATCTTTGGCAAATCAATTGGTATTCACTCTAGTTTTATATGTTGATGTTAAGTCAAGAACCAAAAGGAGAATGGCCTAAATATAGACTGTTGCCTGCGATCGAGGTAGGCCACGTGATAGCATACTAGCCAAAATCTAGAGCTTGAGCAATCACCAAAAATAAGCTTAGAATTAGAGCAAGGCATCCACAAGGCAACAATAAGGCAACAGCAGGTCATAAATGGTGAATTGTATAACTGTCTTTATATGGCGTACGTAGAAGTAGAATAGGAAATAAAGGTACCCAGTATCTTATTGTTTCAGAACAATGTACATACGAATTCTCCGAAATCTTCCACCACAAAAATAAAATCAAGCACAGGGTAAACGATCGTGTAAAGGGTGCTTTTTCAAGAAGCTGTACACTTATTCAGTGAAAGTGGAGCCAATTGGTCCGAACTTGATGTTGGAATAGACGACCTTAGATGAAGCAGCATCAGCCTCAACAGTAGTTGGATCACCAGAAGTGGTAGAGCAAGTGCCGCGAGCAACACCAGGAGTGGAAGAAGATCCAGTGGTTGGGTCGAGACTGTCGAGCCAGTTCATGTCGGCGTAGTGGTCATCCCACAAGCTCATGACAAGAACCATGCCAGCACCGAGAGCATCTCCCATAGCAGAGAGACCGCCGTGGTCATCAAACTCATTAGTGTCTCCGAAAGCGGTCTTCTGAGCATCGCAGAAATCGGAAGTCACAGAGTTGCCGGTAACACCAGAGATGTCAGAAGCAGAGTTGGGGATGGTAACGCCATCTTGAACGTAGAAACGCTTGATTTCGGACAGAGTGCCAGTGTCGGTGCCATCATCAGTGATGAACTGGGTGACGACGGTGAAGACGGAGTTGGTGTCAACGGTCAGGCCTGGACCATAGAATGAAGTGTTGCCCATGCGGTAAGAGTTGAAGTCGCATCCATCTGGGTCACAGGTTCCAGCGTATCTATCGGCGGAGTAGGTTCCTCCACAGGCATCACCATCACACATGGTCTGGGATGGGGTGTCACATGGATGAGGTGTGTAAGCTGTGGAGATCGAGTTGGCCTCCCAAACATCCATCTCTGCACAGCATGAACCGTGGTTACCGACACCAGAGTTCACATCGGTGGTTGATGGGGTCCAACCCTCGACGTTTGCTTGACCGTCAATGAATTTCAGGTCACGTGGGCATTGAGAGTCACAGTATCCCTAAAACAAGATTAATGAAAGCTTTTGGGGAGCACTCTGAAAACTTACAGTTCCGTATTTGGCTCCGGCCTTGTTGGTTGGGAATCTGGCCATGCCACCATCCAAGTCCATAGACACAAAGTAGAGAGCACCGTTAAGTCCACAAGGAAGATCAGAGACATCAACATCGAAAGTGAATTCTCTGTTCAAGAGCTCGAAGGACTGGTATGTAGTCTCATCTTCCATGAGGTAGAGACGGGAACCAATGTTCTTGGAGGAGCCATCAGTAACAAAGGCTAAGCTTAAAGAGTCTCCACTAGTAACAGCCCCATAAGTGGACTCGTAACTTGCTCCATCGAGGGCACAGTCTGCGGCGCAGGTAACATCCGTAGAACAGATGCTAGTGTCCCATTCGTTGCCAGTGTAGCAGTTGGTAGAGCTCGAGGCTTGATGAACCCATCGCCAGTTGGCATCAATCACAACTTGTCCGCTGTTAGTGGTACAGCTGCCGGAAGAAGTACAAGTTTGCCATGTCAAGGCTGGATGCGTCTCAGTTGTCAGAGTTCCAGCTTGCTGACCATGAGCAACAGCAATAAGAAGCGCCGAAGAGACGGCAATGCCACGGTACATCGTCATTATGAGAGAAGTTTGATGCGGACCCGAGGAAATGTAATGAGATGTAAATGAAGGATTGGCGATGAGGATGAAGTTCTTCCAGAGTCGAGAGATTCAAGACACTTTATAGATTGTCCTGCTCTTCAAAAAAGGGGTACCAAGATTATTGCCACCGTGAGTCGGGGCATGATACTAACAGCCAAAATTGATCAGACGCTTAAAAGTACGCAGTCTTGATTAGAGAATGAGACATATTGCGATCGATATCTGCCTATATCTGGGTATAAAGAAACACCGGGTACGAAACAAAATATCGACAAGGCCCTGGAGCCAATCCGGAAGGTGAGAATAGATGGAGACCCAGATCTTTTGATCATAGATGCAGGAACATATCAAGCGGGTCAATCAAAATCAAACCGTCTCCCGGTTGAAGCGTTGATTCTTGTATGGCACTAGAAAAGTAGTTCATACGGTCGGGATACCGGGCAGCGTTACCGTGAAGCCATGTACATATCATCCTCGGTTCCAAGACGAAGACATGGTCGACGCCGCACCATATCACAGGAGAACCGCATATCCACTGCATGCAAGGAGTCATAGTGGAGACCAAAAGAGATCGAACAAACGGAAAGATCATGTGCCCTGCATCGTGGCTTGTTGAGTTGCCACATCGATATGATGCATAAGGTAAGAGCGCAAAACAAATCCAGTACTTGTAAAAGATGTCAAAAGGCGGAGAACCCTGGAGATCCTCGAATACCCGCAGCTAATAGATTAACCATAAATGAAAAGGGGCGAAACTAGCCCTACATTGGTACCTTACTTAGCCGCTCAACATCTTGGACCTACCTACGGTTGTTTAAAGGTGACAGCGTTGCGAAGCGCTTTGTGCAGATTGAGGGTCGCGTGTAGTAGGGGGTTGCTCGTTACTGATGGAAGGATGGAGTTCTTCGAGGGTGTCGAGGGTGTCGAGGGTGTTGAGAGTCATGGGTCATGAGTTATGAGGCGTGATGGTGTTTAATGGAAAGCATGGATAAACTCGACGGGAAAATACAGGAGCGGGAATATTGCACTCGGATTTGCTGCACGTGATTCATTAACCAAACGAATTTAGCACTTCAGACTGAGTTCTACATCGCTGACTCAAACATGATCTTGTGTCACTAAAGATTGAACATAGGCCATTGATATCACCAGTTCATGTTTCCTTACGTCGTTGGCTGCAAGTGATCAATGTTCATGGCGACAAGAGGTCTAGTCAATCGGCGGATTTCAACGATTTTGAGACTAGACTGTTATGGATCAGATGAACCGGCAGCCATTCATCAAAAAAGAGCAAAGGAAGAAAGAAAAAAAGGTCCAGCCCCATATGTTTCTGTGCATTGAGCCCATGCCTCTACCGTTTGATATTCGAACACTTGGAATCTTCCCCGGCTAGCGATAGCTTGTTAAAATAACGGAGTGCTTCATCCGCGGAAAATCATGCCATAAACGACTCAGCTAGAGATCGATGATCGAATAGAAACTGCTGTCGTGAATGGCCTTACGATATTATGCATATCTCAGATCTCATGATACATGTGTTCTGATTCCAGCCACTCACAATGCCACCGACGATAAACGAGCAGGCTTTCGGGTGATTCACAACGTACAAGGATCGTTCAACGGAATATACACGAAACACCGCAATATCAGTCGAGCTTCACCCAGGATATCTACTACGTATACCACACCAGTTCAGTCCCATTGGTCTATAAATCAAATTCAAACTTTATCCATGATAAAGTCCATGCGCCGAAGAAGGCCCCGAACAATTGGCCATGGCTTCGCCTGCACGAATAGCCGACGACTTCATCCCTAGAGACCGAGAAAGCTAGGAGAATTGTCATTCAGCCGATGGAGCAAGACGGCCCACTTCATTAATAGTGACCTGATGGTGAGTCCAAGTCTGTGCAAATGACTAGCTCTCACCGCGATGATCTACACGGAGGTACTGCTACCGCAAATTCCTGGAAGAGAAACGGGAAACAAGTATGTACATTGGTAGCTCGTATGTTTTTGCCCCTCCTATGAGTTCTCCTTTCTCCTTACTGACCAGTCTGTTCATGCCAAGAAATTCTGTAGGTTTAAATCCAAAGTTGGATGTTTGACTCAAGACTATCTCCTTTGATAGCATGGAATCCTGGGCGTAAATCGAGTATTCGGAGCAGACAATTCCGTCGTTGAGAAAGTGTGAGTCCACAGTTATGTTTGAGTATAAAGTTTCATAACGTTAATGTTGTTTCGGTATGTTGGCTTTGGGTTTCTCTTATCATCCTTATTATCATGCGTTTTTCTACTCTCTCCATAGCAGCCAGCTTTCTTGGACTCGGCCTCACAGGCCCCTTGAACAAACGTGTCAAGGACTTCCAGTGGTTTGGAGTGAATGAATCAGGTGCCGAATTTGGAAATACAGTTCTTCCGGGAACTCTGGGAACTAACTATATCTTTCCAAGTGAAAGTACTATCGATGTGAGTAATACCATCCAAGTATTCCCCAGGTGAAATACTCATAGCTTCACAGACATTGGTTGGAGATGGTTTCAATATCTTCCGCCTTCCCTTCTTGATGGAACGGGCAGTACCAAATT
The DNA here is from genome assembly GCA_022609375.1 of Xenosphaeropsis pyriputrescens. NCBI lineage: Eukaryota > Fungi > Ascomycota > Leotiomycetes > Phacidiales > Phacidiaceae > Xenosphaeropsis > Xenosphaeropsis pyriputrescens. The sequence continues at coordinate 102,240 of JAGKQE010000026.1, forward strand.
CTCTAACAGGCCCGATTGCTTCAGCCTATGTCTCTGACCTGGAATCGATTGTCAACTACATTACTAGCGAGGGAGCGTATGCCATAATCAGCGCGCAGAATTTCGGCCGGTATTATGGGGACATCATTGAAGACACGGCTGGATTCGAGGCCTTTTGGAAGACGATGGCCACCCAGTTCGCGTCCAACTCCAAAGTTGTAAGCATCCCCGGCAGTTGCATCTTTACTTTCATGAGCAAGAGTTGATAAATCTAGATCTTCGACACCAACAATGAATACCATGATATGGATCAGCAACTTGTGTACGACCTAAATGCCGCGGCCATAACAGGTATCCGTGCCGCCGGGGCTACAAGCCAATACATTTTCATCGAAGGCAACTCATACTCGGCGGCCAGCAACTGGGCTACCGTGAACGACAACCTCAAAGATCTGTACGACTCGTATGGTAAGCTGATATACGAAATGCACCTGTACTTGGACTCGGATGGTAGCGGAACCAGCTCCACCTGCGTCTCCACGTCCATCGGTACTGACCGGATCTCGGGAGCCACGGCTTGGCTCAAGACGAATGGTAAGATTGGTATTCTTGGGGAGTTTGCTGGTGCTGCTAATAGTGTTTGTGCCACGGCTGTGGAGAACTTATTGGAGTATATGCAGGAAAATACGGATGTTTGGAAGGGGGCTTTGTGGTGGGGTGGTGGGCCTTGGTGGGGAGATTATTTGTTCTCGTTCGAGCCACCTTCTGGTGTTGCTTATGAGTATTATTTGTCAATTCTCGAGGATCTTTATTAGTACATATGAAGAACTGGCTTAAAGATCTTGAAATGCCAAGAGTTGAATGGCACATATACGACTTTGAAAAGATTCAAGAATTGAGAAGCCATTGATTCTCAATACCAGACACTACAGCCATCAAGCCTTCTGAATCCCGAATTTCTTTTCGGTAGTCAGAATATCCTCAACAGTAAGCTTACAGCTGTCCCACCAGCTCTTCCAATTCGTACCAAATACCTCGTCAGTTTCTCTGGTATCAACCTTCATCAAGCTCTCTGGGTACTCGAAATCAGGAAGGTCCAAAACTCTATCTTTCAAACTCGGATATTCCTCCTTAATCTTCTTCGCCAAATCACTTTGGTTCATGATCCCGGCAGAAGCGATGTATCGTTTATTGCCCTGAACAGACAGGTCGAGAGACTTGACATGCATCCACGCGACATCATCCATATCCCTACCAAGTCAGTTTCAAAATATCAAGAGAATAAATCTATCCAGTGGGCAACTCACATATAGTAAGGGAATACTGGTGGCGGATTCTCAGTATCGAACTGCTTGTAAATCCCGGCCATACCACCCATATGGGTCTTGGACGATTTCCAGCCCTGCTCAATACTCCTGCCGGTAAGGGCCGGCGACAAGTGAAACACGACATCGAAGCTGGGCTTCTCCTCCTCAACGAACTTCCACACCCGTTTCTCGGCAGTCGTTTTGGAGTATTGGTAAGCCGTCATCGGATTCTCGAGTGCCTGATCGTACGTAATGTCATTCCAGCTTTCGTTGGAAATTGTGCGGCCAGAGAACAGAGCATCCGGGAGGTGCACAGCGGCGACTATGGAGCCCGTAAATACGATTCGCTTCAGCGAAGTGGATTTTATGGCTGCCGAGAGGATGTTCTTCATGATAGCCGTGGATGGCTTGAAGACCTGTTCCTCGAAGTCTGAGTAGGCCAAAGGCGTGGCGACGTGCACGAACATGTAGGCTTTGGACAGCGGCTCGTCGAAGGTTTCCGGCGCCGACATGTCTGGTATCTCTGTGAGGGCCAGTTGCCCGCTGGATATGGCCTCTGGGTACTTTTCTTCCAAATAGGTCTTTGACCGTGCGAAGGAGCGGAGAATTGCATTGACGTTCCAGCCGCCCTCTATGAGCTTTTTGAGAATCACGGCGCCTAGGCTGCCGCTGGCGCCGGTAAGAACAATTTGTTTATCAGACATTTTTTGTTGATTGTTTTATGTGTTCAATGAGAGGTAAAATATTGAAAGTAGTTCTAGAAAATATTAATGAATTTGGATTGCTCGCTCAGTATGATGGAGAGTAAATTCTCTTGGAATGAAGCTTACCACTTCTTAAGTAGTATTCCTGAAACTACTAAGTGATAAATAGCAAAGTCGAATATCTTACAAATACAAAATCGAGATTATCAATCTTGATGATAATTAGTGATCAAGTTCTCTTGTGAAGGAGGGGTATAGTAAGTACCTATGTATGTTGTACAAGGGGCACGGCAAGGTAGACGAAGATAAGATGACAATACAAGACACTTATTCATGGCTATCTTGGGACTTGAGAAATCTTGATCATATCTATCAGGAGTGTTTGAGGTATTTGGGAAGCTGGATTTCAATCAGTTAAGCACTCTGTATCAAAGACTCACTCTTCATGAGAATTCTTTCACCCTCCCATTATAAGAACGTGGCCAGTCAACCCGATTCCGTTCATCCATTACATGGTATTTATCAGTTGTGGGATGTCGTCATAATAATTCTCATGAACTGACTTCAGGTGCTGTGTTCGGGTGCTGTGTTCGTAAACCGTAAGCCTGCAGCATTCATTGTCACTGATTACCGAACACACCTGCTGAATAATGAACAACATTTATCTTGTCAAACTACATGTCAATTACAACCTTAAGAGGCAAGCTTTTCTTAATAAATATAAGTTTTTGTTTGTACTTATTATACTCCTCGGCGTTAAGGAGAAAAAACAAGTAGTGTGACAAATAACGGACGGTGTTGCATGTTTTTTTTTGAGCAGATGTACTTGCAGATCACTTCCTCTTTCTTTCAAATCACCACAAAGGTAACAAAAGCAACCTCCAGAGCGGCGGTCATATCGAGTAGAGATATGGATTACCAGTATAAAGCTGCTAAAACCTAATATCACTTAAGTAAACAAATGTAAGCTCATCCAATTTCTTCTGAAGAATGCATGCCTCACAGGTAGCAGCACGAAAACATCTGTAAAACAAGTCCATAGGTAGAGAAGGGCTTTCAAGGCCTGGTAGCAACTGTTGGATAAACAGCAAGATACATCCATGTGGTGATGTCTCTATTTGCAAGATAAGTTAAGCTGTTTGTTACAAACTTTGCGTATAAGCGTCTTATTGTATATCATCACTATCAAACACTTTGCTATAATCTATCTTAATCGTTTGAATAACTTACTGCTCTTTACAGGGAATGCATATACTCATATACACATAGATTTAATCACATAGCTCGAAATTTCGAACGGTTTGTGTTGAGAGTTTGGAGACATCTTGGGCAAGGTTTTATATGTATTGATTCTACACACCCCTCCACAAAAAGCTTGACAATAGTATCCACTGCTTACAATGTTAGTTTCATGTTACTATGCAGTCTTTCCGAAGGCATGCAATGCTCGCAGCCATGCGTTGCTTCTAAAACGCTTTCGAAATCTCCAAGATATAGTCAAGAGGTGTATAACCATACGAAGTGAAAAGATCAACGACAGCTAGCGAAAGACACTTACAACAAGGCTAATAACAAGCATACTACTCAACTACTAGAGTATAAAAATAACTAGCAAAAGCTCCAATCGAGTTTATAGTAGACTCTTGAACCCCCGTTGTAGGGGGCAGAAATTAGTAATCGGTGAGCTAGGCTGTCAGGACTAGCCACTGCCACTGCCACTGTCGAGTCCTTCCCCACTTTCTTAGCTATACTTCGGGTACTTTTTTAAGATACATGGTTCTCACTTACTGCAGGTAGAAGATAGACAATTTGTGCGGCTGATAACTGCCTGACTTTCAGCAGAAGAAACCGTTAGCTTATCACGGTCTTGAATTACAGGGGTTTTAGATAATATGACTTGGATTGAGTATACGAGCACCTACGTATGTATCTGCATATCCAGTATAGCGAGGTAGACACTGTTCCAATCCTAGGTCCTTGCCATATCTACAATTCTGCTGGAGTGTGAGATCAAGGTCGTGGATTCGACAGGAAGCAAGATTTATATAAGGGACCTTGGGTGATAGCCGATGACCAGCCTGCTTAGGTATAGGACTTGCTCGTAATAGTGATATCTATAGCAAAACAGGACATACATCAGAGTCAAACGCGTAACATACAAATTTCACCCATCAAGGTCTCCAAACAGCCTCCACAATCCACATCTTGCAAAACTTCGGCTTCCGCGCCCCCACAAACTCAAACCTCGCATCTGCAAGCGCAAAAAGCGCCTTCCAATCATCCACCTCCCTCTCACGCGCATTGACGACCGTGAGCATAAGCAAGTCCATAGTGCGCATATCCCTCTCCTCGCTGAGAGGTACAGATCCGACATCAGGCAACGTGCCATCGTTGACGATGATGCGCGCTCCAGCTTTCAGGCCCGGGACGAGGTTACGCAAGATCTGAATGGCGTATTTGTCGCTCCAGTTATGGAAGATCCACCGGAAGATATAGACATCGGCACGCGCGACTTGCGGCTTGAAGAAGTCATATACCTGGAACTCCACGCGGCCCTTGAGATTATCGGGCACCGCAGCGATGACCTCGGCACTAACCATGCTCGGAAGATCCTGCACGATGAGCTTCAGCTCCGGGAATTTCTGCGCAATGGCAATGGCGACAGCTCCGCGTGCGCCGCCGACATCCACAACCGTCGCGGCCCCCAGAGACGCCCAGTCGAAGCCGTCGACCAGGAAATGTGCCTCGAACCCCTCCCCGTTAGAATGCGCCGTCATTGCCTTCCCAAACCGCTGCAGCCGCGCCGGGTTCCGCGCCAGCGCTACGAAAAAGGCATTACCGGTCCCCACCGCTACGGCGCTGCCCGCCTCTGTAGGCTCTCCGCTACCTGGGTATTTCTCCATCGCGTCGACGGTGTGTGCTGTCGCGAGCCAGATGTCTTCTACAAACATGCCGACCCAGGCTTGGATGTCCTCGTCCTCTGCCAGCAGGCGGGAGGCTCGCGTGTGCGCTACGTAGCCCTTGCGCGGCTCGTGGAAGATGCGGTTTGTCATTGCATGGCGCAGGATGCGGCGGAGGTTGGCAAGGTCGAGGTTCAAACGTGTGGAGAGGTCATTGTAGGAGATTTCTTCGTCGAAGCCGATGGATTGGGCGATTTTGAAGCGGTAGATTGCTTGGAGGGAGAGAGTAGATGCGGCCTGGGCATGTGAGGATTTGTTTTTGAAGAGAGGGATATTGATGCTGGGATATTTGGGTATTCATTGATGTGCGAGGGCAGGTTGGAGGATCTCTTGAATTGCACATACATCATGCCATGCCAGCGACTTTACGCTCTCCCTTGGGCCTCGTACAAGGGCGTGCAATTCCTCGGTGGCATCGAGTAACTTGAGACGAGCTTCATGAGCTTCCTCGTCCACTCTGGGGTTGATGTCTATATCACTGAGGGCGTGAGTGTCGAAGGAAGGGACATGGCGACCATTGCGCTCGAAGAACTCGCTGAGAATTTTAGAGTTCTCAGCGATGAGTTGCGACAGGTCGGTAATGCGGTCGCCAGTCATGATTAGGTAGTGAGACAGACAGTCCAGGGACACGGTGAAGTGGAATACCGAGCGTAGGGGTGAGATGCAAGCCGTATTCTACTGCATATAGCCTCAACTCATGAACCAAGCAATCAAGAGTGAAGCTTGTGATGGAGATGAATGATGAACGTGCATCCGTAACTAATTCATTCATTTTCCATTTTCCATTCTCCATTCCCCACTCTCGGTACTGGCAACAGAGGGGGAGAGTCGAGATAGTCTATCATTAGCAAGAGCTCCAGTTCTCCCCTCCAGCTCTCCCTTCACCACTCTTCACCCCTCACTTATCTGATTCGGCGCCGAGGTGGCTACGAAGACCCAGCTGAGAGTGCGGAATACTGTAGCTTGGAATAGCTTCTCCACAACGCAAACAACTGTTGATCAATGACCCTCGGGCCCTCGGACCCTTGGGTTATTAGTCGTCCCGCGCTGGTAGCAGATTATAGCGGGGACGTCAAGCCAGATAGCGCATCGAGCGCGCTCTATTGCTTTAGCATTGACGTCGGCTCTCTGTACGGCGATATCTAAGTAGGTAGGTAGGTAACAGTAAGTAGTATTGATACTCTACTTGGTACCTAGGTAGGCAAATCGCCCATTTTTGCTTCTTCCATCACAGACAGTTCAGAAATGCAAGGCTATTGGGATCAACTGTACTGTATCAATCTGACAACCATAAAGTTGCCGATGATTATGTCGCTATGGATGGAGTACTGGTACGAGTCTGAATGATCCTTGGATTCTTAATTACAGAGTTCTCGGCTTTCAACTATATATAATATTTCAGTAGAAGCCCCATCCCTCCTTCTCCGCCTCTACGGCAGTGGCTCTCCGGGAGGGCCAGCGGAGCGTCACAATATTATATCTAAATATGAATCTGGCAGTATCCAAATCAATGGCACGTATATACTGCAAGCCATAATATCCTCACAGCTACGCAACCGGCTTCTGCCCATATACCGCAAAGAAAGTAAAATAAGTATGCTGTGAAGAATCCATCAAAGCCTTCCGGACATGCAGAAGAAGGGCCTCGACCTCCTCCCTCGACCAACCAAGACCCCTCGTAAAAGCACCTAGACTAATGCCCTGCAAGCCCTCGAGCAGCACGCTCCGCAGATACAGCCCGACACTCTTCAACGTCCTGTTGCGCGGCCAGATGCCAATGGGCACTTTGAAGACGCGCTCTTGCACATTGACAAAGCCCGCTTCTCGCAGCCTGTCGGCATGCTTCAGACAGCCGTTGAGGTCTGGTCCGAGGTTCAGGAGGCCTTCGGCCAGAAGTTGTAGCCAGTAGATCATGTAATGATATTGCTTTTCATCCAATGAGCCGTCGTCACAATGGGCGACGTGGTTCATGTCTTGGAGTTCTATCCAGCCGCCGGGTTTGATGTGGCTAGATATCCAGGATCGAATCAGTGAAGACATTCCAGATGTGAAGAGATTGTACTTACTCGTAAGCACGCTGGAGAAGAGTCGGAAAATCTTTGAATGCTTGCGCCGTGAATCTTGCGTGCACGTAATCGAAATGATTCAGTGGATGTAGCCATGAGCTCTCAGCATCGTCCACCATGAATTTGACATTCGGCGGCACCCACGATGGCTGAATGGGACTCAGATCGATGCCTAATATCGCCGCACTTGGATACTCATCGCCCACTGTCTGCATCAGTGACCATTGTCCTCAGAATCATAGCAGCATACATACTGTCCATTGACCAGATCCCCGTACCCGTCCCTAAGTCAATGATATTCTGCGGATTGCGCAACGGCGCATAATGTAAATTGCCGCCGCAGAGATTGACCACCACTATACAATCAGCCCTCCATTCTTTTCCTCTGCCCATCTATAACCCGGAAATCGCTTACTAGCATGCTTCATATCCTCGCGATCCTGCTCAGCCTCATCATTGGGAATGGGATATGCGCCCTGCCGGAATTTATGATATCGCCGGCCATTTTCGAAGACGTAATCGCGCACGCTCGAGCATATCGAGGTACTGGCAGCACTGGCATCGTCTGACTCGTATCCGGCATCGCTCTCGTCGCTCCCACGCCCAACTTCAATTTCCGTCTCGGCTTGGTAGGCCGCTGCTGTGGCTTCTACCTCACGCTGTGCTGGGTCAACTTCGTCGTCTCGTAGGACTTGCGCATTGTCGTTGCTCAGTGCAGTGGGATACGAGTCCAGTGGGGTATGCTCCATGACGGTGGGAGCGTTGAGCGATGTTATCGTACAATTGATCAAGGTCCATGGGTAAGATCAGAGTCGGGTTTGCTTTTCATGTAGTGATAGAGAGCTGGAGAGCGATTGACTCTTCGTAGGTAAGATGCGAGATGTAGGCAATGATGCTTGGAAATGATGTGTATAAGACCCTCGGTATTCCGAGCTATCTAGACCTGTAATACGACGTCCAGCTAGGTACGTCCTAGCTAGGATACCGAATACTAGAATCCTGCATGTTGTTCTCGTAGCCGTGACGGAAATGTATAAGACCCCACTGTTCCGAGCACCGAGTTCAGCGGTCCTTGAAGTGCCATCCTTTTTACGCCGCGCGTCCTGACAGACCAAGCGGCTGTGGTAACAGCTGTGTTGATGATGGGTTTAGCCCAGCTTGAACGTTCCATTAGATAAAAGCGCGGCGTCTTCGGTCGATGCTTTTGGCCTGATTTTGTGCATGGTATTGGCTGGCTCTGGCGACGACGGAGAGACTGATCAAGGTAAGCTACCCTTGAAGTATTACCTACCAACCCATTGACCTCGTTGCATTGATAGAGTAAGGTACTCCTGTCCTATAGCATAACTAACTTAGGGCATTCTGTATATTGCGGCACGGTCCGTTTGATGTTGTGTCCATCGATCATGGGCTCTCTGATCGTCAATGGGTCTTTCTAGATCATGCCCATGCATGTACGGAGGCGAACGGCGAGAAGAAATTCGGAAACCAGATGACCTCCGTAGTGGAGTGATTTGTGATATCTTACTACCAACGGAGACAGAAAATGTGATTTGTGGCGTGTCTAGCTGCATGTTCTTTTAGCCTAACTATGTATATATAATATGCAGGACAGGTTGTTGGGGATAAAATAATACACGTCTGACCTACAACTACTTATATAACAATGTCAACTATGAGACTCTTGTGTTCCTGCCACTTTTTTCTAAATAAATATGTCGTGATAAACGCTTGGATTTATCATTGATTCTAGATATCTTACCTATCTTCATCCATAGTCTAGGCCAAGACTTCAGATTCATGTGAGGGCCACCAAGAAAGGCAAGCTTGATATCTTTCTCCGTCTCTGTATGCATGTTCTCTGTTCTATTCTAGGGTATAATGCAAGTCTGAACCACTATCCAAGCAGATTTAGGATTTCTGATCTTATACTGGAAGACACCAGCATCAGAAGATAGCAACCGAGTCCTATTAGCCATGATAGCTCTCATCAGCATCAAAGTCTTCCACCCCTTTCCTTCAACATGGTCTTGAAATCGCTATCATCCCAAGTCTGATACCCCTTGATACTCTGCCCCAACCCCCCACCCCTCTCTTCCGTCAATTGCCACTCCTTCAACTTAAACTCACTCCCCTCGACATCCTCCTCCTTCTCCGCAAAATCAAACACCCTGAAATCCGCATTATCATACTTGCGATTCGACATGCCAAGACGCAAGAATCCACCATGCGAAACAACAGCAATGACCTTCTCGGGGCGATTCCTCAACCACTGCCTCATCAGCAGTCCTCTCTTCTCAACCCCGGCAATAGACCACTCATAAAGTCCTTCGGTAGAAGGCCATTCTGGGTCCAATTGCGACCAATCGACATTGGGGAACAGCGTCTTGACTGGCGACTCGTGATCCAGCGGCCGTCCAGTATCGCACGGCTTGTCGGAGTTCTCCTGCAGCTCAGCGCGCGCCACAATGGGGACATTGCGTGCAATCAGCCAGTCGAGCCCGTTGTGGGCCGTCTGCAGCGTGCGGTACATGGGCGAGACTATGATGAGCTCGACGTCTTGCGCGATGGGCAGCGAGCTCTGCAGGTAGCTGGACAGGGCTTGGCATTGCGTTGTGCGGCCGAGGTCAGTCAGTGGCGGGTCTGGGATGCTGTGGTCTTGTGGGATGGGTTAGTTGGGTGATAGTTAGGGGAGGAGGGGAAACTTATGAGCAACGTCTAAGGGATTCGATCAGTGGGTGGTCTTAGATGAGGAATAGGGGCTTACTGTGCAGGGCCTGGGCGTGCCGGATGAGGATGAGTGTGGGCGCCATTGTTTGTGTCGTTGGGAGTTGGATGGATGGGAGTTTGATAATGAGGAGGTTGGATTAAATGTGCGCTCAAGACACGTGAGGGCTTGTGTTCGTGATACTTGTGATATGAGTCAGTCATGCTCCGTGCTATCAACTCCGAATTCTTTTCCGGAGTTACGGAGTAAGCGTGTTGATGCCTGAGTTTCGGCCTCATTTTCCCTGGTTTTATTTTGCTTGCCTAGTTCTGATTGCTGTTGAAATACTTCAGGATCTGTATTCATATTGGATGTGTCGTGTTTACGACATCTTTGTGCTTGATTGCGTCCAATATTGTAGTCGAGAATCATCGTTGCAAACAACCAGCCTCGGTATGCGAACTGATAGACTGGCGGGGCCGCCACAACTTCTTTGATCACTTCTTGTAAATAAATTATTGCGAATTTGAGAGGCCTCTGAACTCTTCAAGAGAACTGTTTCGGGAGACTCATATCTATAGTCAAGACTTGGCAGTTATCGTTAGAGTCCGCAAGTGGGCAATTGGCTCTTGTGGCTGAAACAGTTCAAATCTGTGAACGTTAAGATATCCTCTTGCAAATGATGAACCAATCATTATATGAAGCCTCCGTTGAGATGAGCAGAAAGGAACACAAAGCTATGGATTTCAATGCGAATAGTTTGTCTTGATTTCACTCACTTCGAGAGGACCTCAGGCATATCGAGTATTAATTTGTTACATGCACATGTAAACTCCCCAGGTGTTTAATTGAAGCTTTCAATTTTCTTCTCCATTTGTTAATTTCTAACGCTTTAGTAAGTTTTCTACCAGGCGCCTTCCTTTGTTTTATATATCTTATCATATATGTTTATATATGTGTATGCACGTCATAGTGGTTTTGCAGCAATCGTGGCAGCGAACGAGATTCGAGTTCTGCAAATCGATTCATACATTATTATGTGTAACAAAAATTTCTTGTTCAGTTATTCAGGGCAGGGAGAATTCGAATTATAATGATGTCTCGTCCATTTTCCATGGGAATTCATTTGATCAATCGCCCGAGAACTTCGATCTGTAAAATTATGTCTTCTCATTTATTTCACCGAAATTTCATCCAAGTATCAGAATTCTCCAAAGTCTGATCCACAAGAAACTTATACCCGAAATTGAGAATGCATATGACCAGGCTCACAAGATATTTATACCTATTCTACAGCCATCAACCAAACCTAAAAAGGCTCCCCGAGACCTAGCTCTCTCAAGCTGCTCCATTCATGTCTCCGAAAGTGCTGCGGTGTAAACTTGGAACTCAGCTCTGGCATCTCGAGAAAGTTCCTGCCGCTCGCTATCCCTATCTTCTTGAGAAGCTTCCACGGTCAATCACTTGTGTCACATATAAAAAATAGCCAAGAGCTTGGGGCTTTAAAACCTGTGGACTTATATGTGATAGAATCCAGGTTGAGTGACCTGATTGGATGTTATAAGAATGAAGTGATCGAGAATGATGCTAAAGGTCTCGATTCGATACCGTGCCGTATAAATTCAGTAAGCCCGATTTCCAACTCGGCCGACCCATCTTTTAGAGTATCGGGAAGAATTCGAGGAATTATCAATTTAACTTGCTTCACATTCGGAGGCACGTTCACTGAGTACCATTGGGTCTTATTGCTTGTAATGGAAGACGACTTCCCATAAGCCGGTATGAAGTCTCTATTTCAATCCACTCGATTAGACACAATACGAACAACGAAAAGCAGGTCAAAGCAAGAGTAAGCATGAGAACATCCAGTACGCAAAGGAGTGAGAATCATGTTCCGAGATGTATGATTTAGGGGTCCGCCCAATATGCTCTTGGGAGGGTCAACAACGTTTACAAAGGAATGGCCACAGATTGAGTTATTGGGCAATTATTCGTAGCAGGTGAATTCTTCGCTAGCTCAGAGAATGCCGAGGGAATGATGGCTCCGTAATCGTAGTATGTCTTGTCAACAATGGCGCCCTTGCATCGCAGAAACTTTACGAGGGATGGATTGCCGCCCCAGGACTGCCGCTGCAGAAAGCAAACTCTGTAGCCCACGTATCATCGGACACTCCATATGTCTACATATTTTCCGCTCGGTTCTGATGAAATTCCGTTGTGGGAAATGTGTTCGTACCTTGCTGATAGCGATTTACTCGCAATAGTCTTGGCATCTGGATTTCTAGGAAATGGTTTGCCATCCAATCGTTTGAAAACCTCTTGATGTCGTTTAAATCAGAGGTGCGCTCCAATGAAATATATATATATAGACAGTCAAGGTTATTAATAGTGATATACATGGAGCCGAAAAGTCACCGGTAACGTTGTACAGATACAGTAGAAATTCTATGTTACCACGTTTATGTCATCTCCGAGATTCTCTCATGATTGCATAACATTTAACTATGAAATATATTATCATCTATTCAAACAAACCAAAAAAACAAGTTTTACTACCAGGCCATTTGTGATAGAATTTCTCATGATTGTAGGGCGTATCAAGAAGAATTTCAAATTCACTACAACATAAAACTCTAGGTATCCATCAATATATGACAACAGAACGAAATAGACTGGCTTCTTAAAGCTTCAAGTCTAAATGATCTCAAGTCTTTTCCACACTTGTATCCACTTTAGCAGCGACTTTCACCAGTTTCTCTTTTCTTAGCATCCACTTCAACTCTCCTCGCCTCCATCTTCTCATTCAGCACATAGGGAATGGCCTTTAAAGCAAGAAAGGAGAGTCCACAACCAGCCTCGAAATGACTCTTGAACTGCTTGAAATGGACCTTGGCTTGAGTAATCCCCTGACGTGCCACATTGGCATGTTTGTGTGTTATATATGCTTGTTCGGCTCGGTGCGCGCGTTTGAAAGCTGTCGAAGCTTGCTCGTGATTGGAACGAAGAAGAATTACGGTTCGAGCAGTGCTGGGTCTGACTATCTCATTGTCTGCTGCGGCTGAGTTTGAGGTGGCTCCTCTGGTAGCGGTCATAAACATTGTGAAGGAGAGAAATTGAGAGGGCCATAAAATTGTACATATAGGTCTCGATGATGGTTATAAAGATTGGTAGATGGTGAACGTTGTAATGTTGGTGTTTTTGTCTTGCTCTTGGCTGTGATTATGATTGTGATGATGTTGACTTATGAATAGGATGTTTTTGATATTTCATAGGAAATGGTCAGTTTTATGCTCCTCATACACCATGGGGTTATTCTTTATCTTTGAGATATAGACATCATGGCATTGCTGTGCTATGATGCCGCGCATAACGCCAGCATGAATGAGGAGATTTCGGCACTGAAGTCATAATAACCAATTATGCGTCTCCACACTGCTCTCTAGACTACATACTAAACCCTAGGTTTCAATCAGACTCATGTCAGGAAATAATAAGGCTGATGATACCGTGAGTATTTGCATGAATCTTGGAGATAAAGTCCAAATGTACCCCATGGTGGAGATTGTGAGCGCGCAAAGATCATGACGGGCAGGTCCGTTGACGATAGGTATTACAGTAGGTGGCCGTAATTGAGGTCGAACTTTTCAGGGTAGATTTAATGTCACTTTTTGGAGACAACTCTTGCACAAAATACCACTGAAATAGCAGAATTTGTTCTCTTGCAAATACATAATGGCCACTAGGCATTACTCTGCAAAAATGGCTTTATAGCATATTCTTGTTGTAATTCTATGAAGCTTGAAGATCAAGCGTTCATGATCTCTACCGAGAATTCGACCTCAATTACGGCCTAGTACTGTATGCATGAATCAGAACCTGCTCTCGGAGACCTCGTCCAGTCATAAGTGAAGAACAAACCGGAACAATAACAGATGAATCTCTCGACCTTTAAAGACGACAATAGAGAAGGAAGTGAGAGAAGATAGAATATTGAAGCCATTCGTTTGCGGATCAACGGGTCGGTACTATCAGGGGACTCGGATAATCTTCAGCTTCACTCGGGAGTGTCCTGGTCACGATTCTCTGGAGCCTCAACAACGAGAGCTTTATGCCGCTGCACGACTGTTGCGTACCTGGCAATAAACGACTATATGATGGGAGTCTATAACCCACGAGCGGTTGTCATCTTGCCTGGGTTCAGAGAGGCTGTCGAGACCAATGCCGCGGTACACCACATCACAGTCTACGAATTCTGTATCATCGATAATCGGTGGAAGAAGATCTTGTCGTCGATACCACGGCCGGTTTGGCTTTCAAACGCCTTGCATACCAGAAGGACACTTCGTATGCGAATTGACATTCAAGCTGCAGTACAAAGGAGGTAAGGGAGTGGTCATCTTAAGGTTGGCTTCTTTAGTTCCTTGTATCAGGTGATCTGAAGCAAATCTTCAGCGACCGCCGCTTCATCATCGCTACTTAGCTATTGTCTCGCCACGACTTACTTCTTGGCTTTTTCACATCTCTCTTGATCTCCAGGAGTTGTTGAGAGCAACATGCGCAAAACCTGTCAATACTGCTCCTTCGGATCTACCACAACTCGAGGGAAGCATCTGGGTCTGATAAAAGAAGGTCGAAAAGGGCCTATCCTGCTGGTATCAGGTCATCTAATCTTCTTTTTGTTGATCAAATCCTCGCACTACCGGGCAAAGGAATCTTATCACATTACTGAGGTCGAACCTTCAGCCTCAAGGCTGGGTGGATCCGTCTTTGCTGTTCCATAGTGGGCTTCGACTCCGCTCTGCCATCACGTGGTCTTGACAGTACTGCGTTCTGTCAGCTTCAGTCAAAAGAGTATTCCGAGAATGCACCTTTTGACTTTGATGCCGAGCATGTCATGTTTTATTTGGAACGTGGTCTTGACAGTACTGCGTTCTATCAGCTTCAGTCAAAAGAGTATTCCGAGAATGCACCTTTTGACTTTGATGCCGAGCATGTCATGTTTTATTTGGAACATAAAAATATGTAGAAACATTGGCCACGGACTAAGTGTCATTTCTCACCATGCCTTGGATTACTCAAAGTACTTCCTCATTATCATGGCTTTTCCCTCCAAAAGATTCTGAACATCGGTCTCTCTTCTCATAATCTGTCTGTATTGTCTTCGTCTGATTTGTATCCCACTCTCTTGATACAATCAGAGTCCGTTCATTCATCAGTATCCTGATTTACTTTGATCTTCTTTCTACAAGACTCACGCTTCTACGAATCTACGACTATGCACTTGAAGCTTGGCTTAGCCGCCCTGGCTACCTACCTACAGCTGAGTGAATCAACCTCGCTGGAGTTGGGAGCTCGTGAACATCACGACGAAAGTAATGACGAATGTGCTCAGTATGACGGGGTTCATGTGCAGGTTCAGACGCACATGGTGTATTTTCCAATCCTAATCAACAACTACTACGAACAGAATACCACACTGAACATCAATGGTGGACCAACAATCAACATCAATAATGCTCCTACATATATCAATACAGTGGTCTCCGGAAGTACACTCTCAACTACAACTACAACTGTGTGAGTGGTTATATTATCATATATTCAAGTGATTAGCGCTGATATAAACCAGTACAACTACTGTTACTCCGGCTCCCATAGCTGCCAATGCCACAAGAACGAGCAGGTGAGTTTGGCTGAAATTTATTTGAATGAGCTCCGATCTCACAAAGGCTAGCGCTGTATCTACTGCAACTCCAACAACTCCTGCTTATCTTGCTTATCCGCCGTCTGCAACCCTCAATATTGCCCAATTCTACCTTGAGGTCATCATAGCGCCCACTACCAACCTTACAAGAAAGCGCCAGCTTTCATTAGGACCCGACGCGGGTATAGGTCTCAGTGCCTATGTTTCTGTCGATGCATTTCTCGGAGTAGGTTCTTTACTCACCGACTGTCCCGCAGCTGAAATCTTCAATCTGGCCGAAGGATCTCTTTTCAGTCTTGGCAAAGAATATTCCTCAGCCTACGGGTTTGGTAGCGACGTCGGATATGAGCCATTCACAGCTTCAAGTACGGATTCTCTAGGGGCAATTGTTTCTGGGTTCTATACCGTTGGCAACAGACTGCATTGGATCAATCCTGTTTTCTCGGATGGAGAAGCCATTTTCTGTGTCCTCAACGACCTCCTGTATGCCATCTATGATGGCTTAGCAGTTCCAGGGTGCTCAGAGGTATACCTCTCTAAGGTTACGCCCGACGCCCGTCCTTGCTCAGGTTTAAATTCTACTGCGATCGCCTCCAACCATGGCGCGTCTGCAACTCCAGTTGCTGGTGCATCATCAGCTGTTGGTGTCGGTGCCTCGTCAGCTGTTGGTGTGTCTTCCATCGCTGGTGGTGCCTCAGCTGTCACTCCTGGGTCTTCTCCAGCCGGTGCAAGTGCCGCTGTCACCACTTCAGTTGCTTCCTCAGGCGCTGGATCTTTATCTGCAGGTTCAAGTGCTATAAACAGCATTAGTGGGGGACCTAGCGGTATCTCCGTATCCATAGGTGCCTCTGGTTCAAGCAGCCCAAGCCCTTCACGCTCTTCAAGCCCATCAGGCGTGTCTGGAGCACTGACAAACACTTTCCAAAACGGTACTGCCGGAGCAACGCCTGTTGTGAGCGGTGGTGCTGGGGTGGGTGGTGCTGTTGGTCTAAGTGGTACCGCTGGAGCAACGCTTGCAGTGAGCAGTGATGCTGGAGCAGGTGGTGCCACTGGGACGACGCCTGTAGTAAGCGGTGGTACTGGGGCTGGCGGTGCCGTCGGTGCAAGTGGCACTGCTGGAGCAACGCCTGTGGTAAGCGGCGGCGCTGGGGCGGGTGGTTCTGTTGGTGTAAGTGGTACTGCTGGAGCAACGCCTGTAGTCAGTGGTGGTACTGGCGCAAGTGGTACTGCTGGAGCAACGCCTGTGGTCAGTGGTGCCGTTGGAGCAAGTGATACTGCTGGAGCAACGCCTGTAGTCAGTGGTGGTACTGGCGCAAGTGGTACTGCTGGAGCAACGCCTGTGGTCAGTGGTGCCGTTGGAGCAAGTGATACT